>REGM01000057.1:590193-605233 GCA_004194415.1 Aurelia aurita | reverse complement strand
CCCCCCCCCCCTCCATAACCACAATAAGTAAACTACTTTTCTGCAAAGGCATACGAAAGAAGAAGGTGTAGTGACTTTGTAACTGTACTCACCTGCCCCTGATAACGATTTTGTTATTCGTGGGGAATCATAGAAGACGGGCAAGTACACTGATTCAGATTCCAGTAGTGATGTATCCACACCTTGAAAAGGAGAGGGATTAATCAAACGAAAATTCAATGAAATATTGTCAAAAAATTGAAATTACGATGACTTATACTAGAATTAAGACGTGATTCCTAGTATTCGTTCAATATCTTTAATCCTTTTTTTTATTTTCTCTCATATAAGGACTCACATACAATCAGTAACGAATTGGGGACTAAATTTGATAGAAACAGAATGCCTCGTGAAGGAAAAATTCCTACACGACCCCCAGCATGTTTTTGTTAAACACAAGGCTCAGGACGTTGGAAGATGCTTACATGCATCATATACCCTGAGAAGGAGCATCTATATCCAATAAGAATGCAGGATTCGATGAGGATTATGTCATCTGATTCATATCTTTGATATGATTGGATCCGCGGGAAAAGCCGCGGAGATCCTGAAATTAATCCCCATTTTTGATGCGTTTGGTCATAAGTCTCAGTTTGAGCGATAACCATCCAATTCAATGAGCGATACTGAGACTTATGTAATGAGTATAGACTTATACAGGAATTTAGCTTTTTCCCTTTTTTCAACAATTGAATATTCTCAAAATTTAAAAAATCTCTCAAAGATATTTACTTTTTCTTCTCCTTTTTAATAATGCTTCTTAATTTTTTCGAAGCAAAGACAAATGTGCCTTAAAATAAGGAATGCTAAAATATTTCTAAGCTAATACATCTTCTAAGCCATTACGCCAAACCAATGAAGTCAATTAGGAATAGGGTTCATTAGACTGATTACGACGAGTCACGAACGAGTCCCAGTAATTTTTCATCAAAACGAGACTTGCACCAAACCGAGACCGCTCATACATAGTTTGAGCGTCCACCAGTCTATCAATAGCGATAACTACGACTCTGTAATCAATCTAAGGGTTCATTAGGTTGAGAAACAAAGCTTTATACCTGATGAGTTACGGTCAGCTTTCTCATCGGTACCCCTTTGTTTGCGCTGCAAATTAAAAATGAATATGTTCAAATATAACAATTAATATGGTCATGAAATCAAATATGGAAGTAAAAACTAGTTGAAAAGTCCTCTCTGGATGTACAAAATTTGAAGATTTCTTTGAAAAACGAAAACATCATGCAACATACTGAAAGACTTTATTGCTTTGCAGCAAAACACAAGAGAGTCTTTGGAGCCGCCATCTTTAGCGTTATTGTCTATTAGACTTTCATTTTTAAAAGGGCTGGGTCGCGTAAGCATAGCCTCCAAATCTTTGGCATCTTTAAAAAAACATTGCACGGATGGTTAATGCATCTTCTGTTTGATTGAATGGCTTGAAAGGAACTTCAAGTACTTTGCTATAATCCAATATGTAGCATTTCTGATATCTTGATTATTTTCAGAGTTACAGCGTCTTCTTTGCTTGGGCCAGTTTTGAGAATGTGACGTCATCAAATTGCTAAATCGTAAACTAGAAAAGCTACAGACTTCTGCTTGCAGCCATATTATAGACCTTCATAAACTATGGTTCTCTTGAAGATTTTTCATCTTTTAATTTAGGATCTACGATCGTTTTTACTTTTTTCAAAACTTTTCAAGAGTTCTTTCAATAAAAAGAAAACCGCTGTTATTCTGAAAATAAGCAAGATATTAGAAATGCTACATATAGGATTATAGCAACGTACCTGAAGTTCTTTTCAGGCCATAAAATCAAACGAAAGATTCATTAACCATCCCTGGAATGTTTTTTTTAAGATTTGGAGGCTATGCTGCTCATGTAACTGTAAAAAACTTCTCTCGAAACGATGATTTTGCAGGTTTTTGGTAGGCTATATCACAAAGATTTTCCACTATCTTTTTTCAAATGAAAGCGTTATTTGAAGATGGATTCTTGAACTTCACAGAGAAACAAACAAAGCATTCATATGTTGTAAGATTACAGAGATATCGGTGGATTTCTAAATGTAACTTTATTGTCGATTTACCTCATCCACCAAAATATGTGCAGAACACAATGGACATGTGCCTAAAACAATAAAGGTTATAGAGATAACAGGTTTGTTTACGGTTACATGACCTAGCCCCTTTAATTTGATATTTGATGATTTGATGGTGCCCTTTGACAGAACGTCAAAGAACAATCCTTATTCGAAACTTACAGAAAAAGTTGGTGAATATCCAGGAGCTGCTTCAATTAAGTCTTTTGCAAGTTGTGCATGTTGTCCAGGTTGTAACATTTTAAGATGACCTTCCGCTTCTAGAACTTTCGCATTATGTCTGCAACAAAACAAAAGAAAATTATGCTAATCAGATGGTCGCTGGATAATTCTGGAGATTGTTATCCTTGTGGCTGAAGAAAGCCAAATACGAGAGAGGGAATTTGTCATCAGAACTCAAGGTTTACAACCTGAACTCAACAAGGATTTGTCAATTAAAATTAATGGAATTATTCAAGATAACGGACATGTCGACTACAAATAGGATTTAAATAATTGTATTTTCTGTACGCAGTTGGCATTGTTAGAAAACAAATGAGCAACTGTTTTTTAAGCAACCGCTTATTTTGACTTTTTTGCGCCATAAATCAGCAACAACTTGTCAGATGGACTCAAACAAGGTCTCAAACTCTAAGTTGAAGCATATCCTATTCAATTGTATAAAAGACGGAAAAATTGAAATTACAGCTCCTTCAAAGCAGCCACACAAAGAGGCACAATTTCTTGGGACACCCTGCAGAGTTATCACAGACTCTGAGGTTTAGCTTGAAGAAATATTCAACATCTTGGTCTAGGCAATCATATGATATTTAGATGTAGACAACACATAAAATAAGATGAAATGAAATAAATTTCTCTTACTTATCTGCTTGCATTATAGTTTTCCCATCAAGTTTCATCAAATTCTTGCAACAGCATATAACATAGGGTCTGTAGTCAACAAATCTACATGATGTTAAGGAAATAAACTAATAATAATTCAGTCTCTAAAACAATAGTAAAATTGAAAAAAATGTCAAAATCCAAGGTAGGTCACAAAATTTCATAACAATTACAAGAGTCAAGCAGTGGTGGACACTAGGGGGCAAGGGGGTGCGGTCGCCCCCCCCCCCAATGTTGGAGAAACCAATGATCTTTTTTTTTCAAAACAACAGGAGCGAACAAAGCATTTTATCCAAAACAATCGCTTCGCCCCCCCCCCCCAATATTTGCCCAAGTGTCCGCCTCTGGATTCAAGTTCTACTTGCTAAGCTCTTTCGAATGATACCTAGTTTGCAATATTTTGCAATCAAAATGGCAGTTCTATGGCCAAAAATAATTTTGGTCTACAACATTTTTGGGGATACTTTAGGGGCACCGACCTACCTTGATAGCATGAAAAGGATACTTTCCTTGATCTTCAACTATAAATGGATTACCACTCAAAGAAAGTTCTTCCAATACAGGCAAATATGACAGTAATTGAACCTAAAAAGACAAAATATCGTTGAAAGCAAAAATAGTGATCTAGTGCTTCCACGCAAAAGTGCATTAAATCGACATCCATGTAAAAGCTGTACATTGTAAGATATTCAAATGATGCAAAATGAATGCAATATGACAATACTGACAAGGTCACAGAGCAAGTCTCGTAATAATGAGCAATTTCATAAGGCTTTCAACTTTCAAAAAAGCTACCTGAAAATTCAAACGAGGAATCAGTACTACAGGGTGTTTCCAAATAAAACGCAACCCACTGTTTTTCAAGATTCTTTAGAAAATAAGAATATTTGAATTAATTTGATGCATACCATCTGAAACGGCTATCTTTAAAGCACGGAATCCGGAATCCGGNAGTCTCGTAATAATGAGCAATTTCATAAGGCTTTCAACTTTAAAAAAAGCTACCTGAAAATTCAAACGAGGAATCAGTACTACAGGGTGTTTCCAAATAAAACGCAACGCACTGTTTTTCAAGATTCTTTAGAAAATAAGAATATTTGAATTAATTTGATGCATACCATCTGAAACCGCAATCTCTCTTCTTTCCAATGATATCCAGTTTGGGCACGTTAATTGAATTATTCATCAATTAAAGACCCATTGCTAACCATGATCCTTCGTGGCGCCACAGTCGACTTTCGTGTTATCTGAAACTCATTTTAGGCCTAAATCCTCTTTGTCTTGCCTTTCATTCGGCGCACAAAGGATCATGGTTAGCAATGGGTCTTTAATTGACGTTTTAGTAAGTATGGCCTATTTTAGATGCAAGAAAGTGGTAGGACATTTACATTGCCGAAAACTCATCTTTGTGAGAGCTTTTATCATTTTTAATAAATGCATCTCATGGGAGCAAATTTGTATGTGTCCTACCTTAGGGCATCACCTCAAGTGTTTCTAGGCCTGAAATATTTTCACGAATGTGTTTTGTAACATTTTATGGCAAAAGAGGTCTTGGTTTTTCTCTTACGGCATGCTTCATTTAAAAATAGGGCATACTTACTAAAACGTCAATTAAATGATAAATAATTCCATTAATGTATACAAACTACATATCATTGGAAAGAAGATAGATTATGCTTTCAGATGGTATCCATTACATCTATGCAAATCTTATCATTTTTAATAAATTTTCAATCTTGGTTGGGTTGCGTTTTTTTCTGAAACACTCTGTATAAGGATGACGCTACTAATTTTTGACTTGGGAAGGAAGTTATTGTCCGTGTAGCTATCATTAGACTTTAGCTGTCATGAACAATCCTTGTTTCATAAATTTTCCAATAGACCAGGTTGTAGCGTCAGTTTCATCCTTTAAATTAGCGTGGCGTCAATTTCAATTTCATTCGAAGAAATAAAGAAAAATTTCAACCAAACGCAAATTTCAACCAAACGCAAAAACCAGTCAAAGTTTCGCACCATTTTGGCAAATATTGACAGAGACCAACACTGGCCACGTTTCATTTAATTAAACTTGATGACATTGTCGAAATCTACTAATCGGTTGAAAAATAGCATCTTCCTTTGATACATTTCACTGTAGTCGCACAAAGAAATGAGAAAACAAACCTCCGTGAGATCTGAAAGCTTGTTGTCCGCCAGGCTTAGTGTAGACAGACTTGGAGGTAGAAAACTTGGAACACTAAAAAAAATTGATAAAGGAGTGTTATCAAAACTAGTACTCAGGAGAAACAGATTCTGCAATTCAAATTCGCGGTTTGCAATCTTTTCATCATATGCTGTAAGATATGGTGGTAATCAGACGTATGTCGCTCTTTGATAATGATCTAGAACTATGATGACGTCACAATCTCAAATGAGTTGAAATATAAAACACACTGTCATTTTGAAAATAATCAAGTTCTTTCAAAGATATTCAATGCGAACAAACAGATAATAGCCATGTACATAATAAACTAGACGTACTCTTTTAATCCAGTTATGTTGTTGTCTTCAAGAAGCAGAACCTACGAAAACAAATACATAGCATATAAATAATCAAACAAGTAAATGGTTTTATGACTTGAAGAGGATCTACCATCATAAAAGTGGCTCAAGCCACTCTCTTTTTATGCATGTCAAAGGTTAAGATGATCTCGAGCCTNTACGAAAACAAATACATAGCATATAAATAATCAAACAAGTAAATGGTTTTATGACTTGAAGAGGATCTACCATCATAAAAGTGGCTCAAGCCACTCTCTTTTTATGCATGTCAAAGGTTAAGATGATCTCGAGCCTAATTTGTGTCTGGCTTTTGGTATCTGTGTTGTATTTTTAAAACACCTCATATAAATGGTTGTCAATTCTTCTCAAGAGGTATCTAAAGGGGTAAAATGTCTTAGGTCACTAAAACTACGATTAAAAACATGCTATTGGAAATGCAAAGTGTGTCAGTATAAACACCGAGCAATAGACAATAACGCTAAAGATGGCTGCTTCAAAGACTCCATGTGTTTTACTGCAAAGCTTGCTGGTGAAAAGCTCCCTGACGACCACCTAACGACGTAAAAATGTTGGTCTACTGTTTCAACTAGCTAGACTGAATTCGAATCGACCTTGAATTCGAATGCAACATGGTTCGAAACTCAACCTTTCCAAAGCAGAAAAAGTAAAGTTTTGATTGGAATTGAAGTTTCAATTAAAGATTCGTGTTCGAATTACAAAAGTTTCCTATTTGTTTACATTGATTCCTTGTTCCGAAATTTATCACAGCTAGCCAGTCAAACAGCAGACCAAAATATTTACGTCGTTAGGTAGTGGTCAGGGAGCTTTTTACCAGCATGCTTTGCGCGGCCGCGATCTTTGCGCGTTATCGTCTATTGGAAACTGAGGATAAAGACCGATGACACTGTAGTTGGAAAATAAGTAAAGAAGATAGTAAAGTAGAGATCGGAATACGGTTTGGGAAGGCAAGCAAGATGTATGAAAACTGAGACAAAATAACAAGTAAATAATAAGATTTAGTTGCAAGTCAGAAAAAAATTACCTGTTCTTGTTTGAGTGCACAACAGAGAAGAAGGGATCCTTTTCAGAAATTTTCGTACTTCCATGTCTCAATTTTATCTGTCGTATCCTAAGTGTTTCGGCCTTAAAGAAAATATGCAAGGTACTCGAATCTAAGTTGATCTTTCATTATTGCATAGAAATCAACATTTCTAAAAAGGATCACCTCCTCTTCGTCCTGCAATCAAACAAAAATAGGTACTTGTTTCTGACTCACATCAGTCAGTAATTTCTACAAATCTAGAAAAGTTCTTACAATAGCAGTTAGAAATCCAGGGCAAGCTCTTTCAAGCAAACAGGTAAAATTTGAAAAACGATTGACAGCGTATTACCCCTGATCTCTAGAATGAAAGATTTCAATATATAATTACCTTTAAGTGGACCATAAATGACAAATCTCCAAACTCTGCAATACTGAAAAAGAAAAGGAAGGTGGTTATAAGAATGCAATCAAACAACGAGTAGATCATTGACAAAACGATTTTTAATTGATTCATCTGCGAATAAATGAATGACTTTACTATCATATCAGTGGCTGTGTAAATATATTTTTCAATTATGAATCAATCATTATCAGTGGTCATAGAGGCTGACCGTTAAACAGTTTCTCGGTTCTTGGCCGTGAAACTGCCATTTTAATTTGCCAATAAACAGGAGTGGTGCCAGAGTTCTTCCGACAGCAGGGCCAGAACTTCTGAAAGGGGGTTAACATGAATAAATAAAAGCAGTTTTTAAACATAATTTTGCCAAATTCACTGCAAAATAACCAAAAACTTCCTTTAAAGGGGGCTAGATACGCCCCCTGCCCTACCCGGGTGCCACCCCTGCCAATAAAGTAGCTGTAGAATGTTTCCGTTAGAAGACTCAGGGTCAGAGAAAGAATAAAGCAAGACCAACCTGTTACTTGATAGATCCAAATGACGCAACATATTATTCCTGTTCAGGTTCTTGATAGTCTAGAGAAGAGTAGTAATGCAAATGAGATGATAAAGTAAATAAATTGGAAATAAAAAGGACCTACAGAGTGGGTCAAAACAGAGCCAGAGGTTGAGAAATGGGGGAGCACAGGAGCACCACTCGTCACTGGTTGAATGAACAAAAAGTTCAAAATTCCCAATTGTTGAAGCTTAAATCTTGGAGCGTCTTGACATTAAACATAAAAAAGAGAAGTATATATATATATAATGTTCAATTAAGCGAATTTTATTGGGCAAAATTTCTGCGGGAAATTTTTATCTATAAATTTGTGCTGCCATACGAAGTAAAACATTTCTCGGCCTATGAACAGAGCTGCTTTTCTTCTTGGGTCAGATAATGACATGAAACCTTGTGCATTTGTAGGTTAAAGCTTGGCTGAATAGATGTTAAAGAATAATCAACAATTAATCTCAAAGAATAATTAAAAGTTATGGAAAATAGAATAATGTAAATATTCTGTTCTAAGTAAATCTCTTAAGAGTATAGGTTCTCATATTAGAAAGATGCTTGCCTTAATATTATTTCCAGAAAGACATAGCCACTCTAGATGTGTAAGCTTGGAAAGTCCTGAAAAAGAAACAATACTTCCAGTAATTTCTTATGGAAGGCATGGCATGTTGTGGTTAATTAATTATTGAAACAATTGTTTGACACCCTCTTCCGATATTCAGCAAATGTCAGCTATACACCGGGCGAGTCAGAAAAAACGTGGCGGGGGGGTTAACAAGCCATATTCTGGTGAAAAACAAGTCAAATCTGGAATGTTGGAGTTTTATATTGCAGAAGAAAGATTGAATTAGTTATAGAAATTTAGTTCATTAAAATCGGTTATTTCATTCCTTATTTATTTGCGATTTTGTAATATAGTCATTGTGGGGAAAAAGGTATCACTAGTAAAACAACTTTCAGCTTGCTAACAATGACAATTAAATGAATAGTCCCCTAGGGATACAACATAAGCAACATTAGTTTTTCCTTTTGGGCTCTAATACAATGCATACCTTGTTTCAAGTTTTTGGTAGAGAAACAATATGATTGTCATGGTTTAGAAGGTCACGCGTGCATGAATATGATCTAATCGATTGAATACTATAAACTACTATAAACTACAATCTACTTTACAAACACTACAGGAACGACACCCCAGGGGCAAAATACTATGACTACCCCAGGCCATTACATAGAAAGAGTTACATGAAACAGGACTTTACAAAATGGGACTTCACGAAAAAGAACTTGGACTTGGTGGTTGAGTGTGGTATAGAATTTAAATAATCTCAAACAAATCGACCAGTTTTGTGGATGTAGTGCAGGGTCAGCTCGAGTATATTTCTATTGAGGTCATTCAGAAGGTCTTCGTCACCATATAATGAGAGTTGCGTCAGAACCTCGTCAGAAACAAATTTTCATATCTAAGTTAGCTTTTCTTCAATGCAATGAACTTTAAAGAAATAAATTTGCAAGTTGAACTGCATCAATAAAAATTGGCAAACACCCCACGTATTTTCTGACTCACCCGGTATATATACTACTTTATATCTTTTACTTCACAGATATANACAATCTACTTTACAAACACTACAGGAACGACACCCCAGGGGCAAAATACTATGACTACCCCAGGCCATTACATAGAAAGAGTTACATGAAACAGGACTTTACAAAATGGGACTTCACGAAAAAGAACTTGGACTTGGTGGTTGAGTGTGGTAACAAATCGACCAGTTTTGTGGATGTAGTGCAGGGACAGCTCGAGTATATTTCTATTGAGGTCATTCAGAAGGTCTTCATCACCATATAATGAGAGTTGCGTCAGAACCTCGTCAGAAACAAATTTTCATATCTAAGTTAGCTTTTCTTCTATGCAATGAACTTTAAAGAAATAAATTTGCAGGTTGAACTGCATCAATAAAAATTGGCAAACACCCCACGTATTTTCTGACTCACCCGGTATATATACTACTTTATATCTTTTACTTCACAGATATAAAATACTGAATTCAACAGTTAGAGTTAGATTATGATCTGATTCATTGTTCTTGCTCAATCTATTGTTCATTGTTTTTGCTCAATCCAGTGTTCTTGCCCATTGTCCCTTTTGTTTCGCAACTTTAGTGAATTCAATTAAACTATTTGATAAAACTACAGCTCATATTGTTCAAAAACCCGCACAAATGGCCCCAACTTTCTGCAGTGGTGACAATTCTAAACGAAACCATTTTAGCGGCAAGTCCCTTTTTGATATTTTAACATTATAACAAATTTAACATAGATTTTATGCTGATATAAAAAACATAATAACAAGAACTTTGGATAAGTACCTTCAATTTTAGTTATATCATTGTCCATCAGGTTTAGAACTCTTAATCTTGACAAATTTGCCACTGGATGCAAACTATCTAGATGATTCTGTGCAA
The DNA here is from genome assembly GCA_004194415.1 of Aurelia aurita. Lineage (NCBI taxonomy): Eukaryota > Metazoa > Cnidaria > Scyphozoa > Semaeostomeae > Ulmaridae > Aurelia > Aurelia aurita. The sequence continues at coordinate 595,218 of REGM01000057.1, read as the reverse complement.
CAGATAGCTGCAGGAAAGGAAACATAAGGTTGGCTATATTTGGTTCTTGTGGGTATTTGACTATTTGCGTATGACACTTGACCTATACAATGGCAATAGACAATAACGCTAAAGATGGCGGCCGCGCAAAGCATGCTGGTAAAAAAAGCAGCTCCCTGACGACCACCTAACAACATAAAACTTTGGTCTGCAGTTTCGACTAGCTAGCTGTGGTAAAGTTCGGAACAATGAATCAATGTAAACAAATAGAACAATTTTGTAATTCAAACGTGAATCTTTCATTAAAACTTTGATTCAAATCAAAACTTAATTTTTTTGCTTTAGAAAGGTTTCCTTTCGAACCATGTTACATTCAAATTCTAGGTCGATTCAAATTCAAGCTAGCTCGTCCAAACGGCAGACCGAAATGTTTACCTCGTTAGGTGGTCATCAGGGAGCTTTTTACCAGCATGCTTTGCAGTGAAACATTATGGAGTCTTTCGAGCCCCCATCTTTAGCATTATCATCTATTCTTATCTGCAGGGTGACTTTGCTCACTTGTTCATGGCAGTAAAAGAAGTGGATAACATACTGTAGCACCAAAATATAAATTCTTCTTTGTATATTATACAATACATCTGATGCACAATGCTTTCATGAAAAAATTCACGCTTCTCCAGTTCTGATTGGAAAATTAAGAAGAAAGAATGTCAAAAATTGAACCCACTTGACAGTACTTCATCTCACCTTTTCAAGAGTTGAAAGAGAAGCCAAACAATCCAGGTCAGTGATTTTATTATCATCTAGGATGACAGTTGTTGAATGCAGGAAGCCTTCTGAAACATCAAGTTTTGACAACCCCTTGCCTGGTAATAAAAAGGATTAGACTTGAGGTGCTAGCTGATTTTGTGATGCCTGTCCCTTCCATGTTGAAGATCTTGGACCTTCATTAGAACAGGCCTTACAAACTTTGTCTGTTTTCTTTCCAACGAATTCTAAGGCAATTCTTAAGAATTCTTCTTCAAAAATACTTGCAGTCTTTCATACATATACACCTGCACGAAAAGCGTTAAAAGTGGCATTGACAAAATCGAAAAGACCAAGGGGAAGACCTAAATTTACGTGGATTGAACTGATGAGAAAACAATTGCAAGCAAACAATTTGACGTGGGAGGAAGCAAGTGACCTAGCAAAGGATCGCAAGGAATGGATGGATATTTTGGAACGATAGGATGGCGGAGTGGTGGCATTATGGGGTCTGTTGCCGGAGTTTCTGGGCTTGGACTGTGTTTTCTGAAAGAGTAGCAACATCCTTTTTTCCACCTCTTTATTCATCATATTTTCTTTCAGATGGCTCAGTCAAGGTAGTCTCTAAAACCCACCCGGTTGTTTTAACTGCGCACACTTTGGCTTTCTTTCGGGTTGCACGGTCCGCGCTTGGGGGCTCCGGTGGTGGATTTTCACGGTGACATCACTTTTGCCGTCCTATGAGATGTAACTTTTAAATAACGTTGTGTGGCTCTGCCACGTTATATCATTGATGTATATATATATATATACAGTACATATATATCTGCATTTGGAGAATTCCTAAGAATTTCTTGATAATTCTTTGATTCTGAAGTTTATAAGGACTGTACTATATATAATTCTTTCATTCCAAATAGATTTTTATCATGATTGTGGTATCTATTTTTCTCAGTAACAGTATTCTACATACAGTATATTATCTATTATCTCATCTCCTACCCTATCAAACACATTCATTATGACTGTAGAGAGATGAAGAAACTTCTACATTTTAGCAAAATGTTTTTTCACAACGAGTTGAAATCCCTAGATCAACAAAACTCCAAATTATCGCCCCTGCTCCGCCAGGCTCCGTCATGTGTATTTTACAGTCCTTGGTTGCAGGCATGCGCCATTGCTAATTTCGTTGCATCTAGTCAGGTTGGAAAACATCGTTGCATCTTTTGTTCTCTCATGCAAGAACATTTTTATTCTAGCTGCGAGTAGGGATCTTTCNTTCTACATACAGTATATTATCTATTATCTCATCTCCTACCCTATCAAACACATTCATTATGACTGTAGAGAGATGAAGAAACTTCTACATTTTAGCAAAATGTTTTTTCACAACGAGTTGAAATCCCTAGATCAACAAAACTCCAAATTATCGCCCCTGCTCCGCCAGGCTCCGTCATGTGTATTTTACAGTCCTTGGTTGCAGGCATGCGCCATTGCTAATTTCGTTGCATCTAGTCAGGTTGGAAAACATCGTTGCATCTTTTGTTCTCTCATGCAAGAACATTTTTATTCTAGCTGCGAGTAGGGATCTTTCATACAGTTGCAAGTGGATGCAGGTTTTCCAATCTGGCACCTAAGACCTCATTTACACTGTACCTTTACAACTTTGGATCCACAACAAAAGTGTAACGGATGCCTCCCATTTTGTTGGGAATACTGCGAACTCCCCCTTTTGTATTGGCTGGAGATCTTTGATGCATGCATTCATCCCGGTAGCAAGAATGATCCTGAAAGTCACTTAGGTCCGAAGATCTTCGGTGTGCAAAAGAAATTTTTCTCGGTGTATTGGCATGAAAAATCGGATACAAACAATAGAAAAATATTGTAATTTAATTGAATTCAATAAATCTATTGTTTTTAGGCGTAAGTGATGTTGTTATCAGAGTAACCTTCGGCGTGGAGTTTACATGGAATGCAACCTGGCCTGCTGCACAAACTCCAATGATCTAAAAGGGGCGAACCTGTCAGACTTATGCTGGCAGGATCCTGAACAAATTTACACTGCTCACTGCTAATCAGCCACACTTTTGTTCCTCATATCTATTGACAAATTTTGCTCTGGAGCAAGGGGTGGCGCCAGCCCTGAAAAAGTGGGGTGGACAAGGGATGGAATTGATTGCCAGAAGGTATATCTAACGTTTTTTACATCGTTTTTGCTTAAGATTAAATACCGACCGGAGAAACAAACGATACAGCGTAAACGTGGTCTAAAGGTGGTGCAGACTGCACTGCAGTGAATTAATTCCCAGTGATCTGTGGGGAGATGCAAAATCTAATTTAGGCCATTCTGACCACTCACTGATACTGCTTAGAATTCTTTACTACAGTATATCTGAGCAGAGCTGAGCCGATGAGAGAAGTGCTTACAGCACACACTGCAACTATTTTCACAACAGCTTATTCAACGAGACTGAAGGATAATTTGCTGGTAGGAGCATCGCTCATATATGAATCTTTCGAACAGAAAATAAGCTTTGATCAAAGGAGTGATGAAAATGAGGCAATTCTACTCTTACTGTTGTTGATAGGCCTAAAAAAGATAGAGGAGAAAAGGAGATTGTTGGCTTCGCTGCACTAAAATGTTTCCCTTCAGGAATTCTCACCAGTAAGATCTGTAACTTTCTTTCTGTTGGACTTTGATGCCATGTTGCTGTTACTTTTGCTTCATTTCCTATCAAAGCCTCTTCACATTCACCTTCCTCTACCTTCCTTCGCATCTGCGACCGTTCTCTGACTGTCTTCAAAATCAGTTGACATTTTCCCGCCTTCTCATTCGCCAATCAACACAAAATACTTCATGTAATGTATAGGTATCTAGACACGAAATGCAAACTCTCATGAGGAATTGGTCGAAATGGTCTATTGTTGTTATTGCTAGTTATGTACGAAGTAAAACGAGCAGGCGCGCAACTACGGGGGGGTCCTGGGGGTCCAGACCCCTGCCCTTTTTGTCAAAAGGGCCAAAGTGCCCTTTTTCGGAAAAAAACTGTGTTAATCTGATGCATTGCAGGAATGTATTTCGATGGTTTCTTGCAATAAAGTATCAAAATTTGTTGAATTGCCAAGGTCTTGAACTAAATATTTGAGTTTACTATATTGAAATTTAACTTTTTTTTCTGAAATCATTTGCTATTTTTTCTAAACATGAGGCTTCAAAACTTGCAAAAATGGCTCAAAATCTCAACATAATTTCTACAACTTTTATGTCTTACTGGGTGCACCAAAAAGAACTTCACACGTTTGAAAATTTGCTTACAGAGACCACTTGATAAATTGGAAGGAATCGAAGTTTGTTTGATACCCGAAAGGCTGAAATATTTTTGCAGTTGTTTTTCTATTTTTCTGAGCTTTGGAAATATGGGTAAAACTTGATTTACGAACAATCAGTTATTTCAAAATGCGTGAAACTGGCCTGAGAACCCCCCCAATCAAAATTACATTATAAAGAATCTCGTTACTCAACCACATTTCATTTTAAAGAGTTCAGAATCGAATCTTTATAAAGGCACTAACGTATATGATCTAATACCTTTGATAAGATCACTTGTTAACCCTTTAGGGCAATGAAATGTATTTTGCATATATATCTAAATTAGGAGATTCCTCATAATCTTTCTCAAACATTTTGAAGTGAAGGAATTTTGATGAATTTAATTCTATCTATATTCCAATGCTGAAGAAAATAGAAAAATATAAAAAAATACTTCAGCCTTTCGGCTTTCAACCAAACTTTAATTAATTCAAATTTATCAAGTAATCTCTGTATAACGAATTTTCAAATATATGGATTTTTTGGTGCGCCCAGTACATGGCAAGCACTCCAGTTAATTGCTAAAAAAGACTACAAGCCGATAGCCTTTTAAACGGGCTTGTTTCTTGTCTTTACCAGCCCGATATTAATTCTCTTCTCAGTTTTAATCTCTTTTCAAGATATGCGCTCTCCAATGATCTGGCGGTTGTGATTTTTAAAAATTTTCCCGGGGGCAAGCCCCAGGACCCCTCATAGCTCATTTCGCTCGCGCTTCCTTTATCCACTTTCAAGTCGCTAACGCTGTGCGGGCCTGTGAGTTGACATCTTTATTGATTGGTATGCTTTACAGAAGCAAATGTAGAAGAAATATCCCTTGATGTCTGCCTTCGGTTTCTGAGTTTGAAAATTGACTCTCGGAAGAATAAGCAGGAGAGTGCCCTTTTTCTGGTTTTGACCCCTGCCCTGTAAAATTTCTAGTTGCGCGCCTG
>REGM01000057.1:545199-559795 GCA_004194415.1 Aurelia aurita | reverse complement strand
GCCTTGCTGGTGCACGATTTGCAGCGCGATGTGCACACAATCTGTCTTGATTCTTCTCCTTATTGAGAACTCGAAACGCTGCCTTGAAGACATCATTTCTGCCAGAATGCTGGACAGGTACCAGTCGTTTATACTTCAGCGCTACCTCTCCACAAGTAAGTAGGGTTTCCACATTTGAATTGACAGGGCTACATTTTATTAGCTATTAGCTATTAGCTGTACAGTAACTCTTTCTCGAACTGTCGATGTGTTGCAAAGTATGAATTCTCAAACGGTTTAAAAATCTCACGAATACATCTCTGATTTTAAAGGCATTGAGTCCGCATAAATAGCCCACTCATGACCAATATCAACTTCTTTTCAAACGTCAAACAAAAGTTGTCATTTTATCGCTATTGAAATTAAACCAAAGAAATTCCTGAGAATAATGGAAGGATTAAGAAGTGTTTGTTTCTCGGTGCTATTGATGTTACCGCTATTGTGCGATAACAAAAGGCCATCAGCAGTTTGTCAGCAAAAATTCAGGATAGCGTATACGCTCATGTATTTATATGGACTCAATGCCTTTAATCGTAATTGAAGGCAACCTTTGTGAACTTGGTTCACCCATGGGAGTTGAAACTGCACGATTTTGAGCATCGCTTTCCTCTATCGCCAACTTTTCAATTGCGATGAAAGTTCATCTCGCACTGGGAACGACCGTTGACTGTAAAGCCTGATTCACACTGGTCGTAAAAATCTGGCTTCACCCTATTTGGACCGGGTTGAAATTTGAGCATTTTAGACCGGGAGGGGGCATTTTTCGCCCCCCCTCTTTTTTCCAAAACTAGAAGAGATATAACAATGAAACTTATCCCAAATTGTTCCATGGACAATAAGCTTTGCAAATATAACAATAGAGTTTAATTAGTCACGTGGTTCGTCGCTAGGCAACTAAAAACAATAGGAAAATGACCAAAATTGAGCTACTGGCTCAAAAAGCAAAATTTGTCCAGATTAACATTCGATAACAGGTAGAATAAAATTGTAGCCAAAAGTAGCAATTAAGAGTAGAGGAAGATATTTACATCGAAATTTCTCAACTTAGATTGCAACTCTTGCTAATTAAGAGCAATTAGCAAAAGAATAGACCAATTGATATTTCTATTGTCATATATTTTCAATTTTTAGGCTTCTATATAGTGAAATTAGTTTGTACAAAGTACCCTAACACTGTTTTCTGCATGTTTTAAAATATATCACACTAATTTATTCAACTATGACGTCATAAAGATAAATGACGTTATGAACATTAAAATTTGCTGACGTCAGCAAATATAAACAAACTATATATCAAATGAAAGTACTCTTCAAGACGAATCGAATGGTGTATATAACTTTATGATTTACATTAGTTGCGAGAAATTAAAGAGCTTTTTAAGATTTTCTTTGTGATCTCTCTCCAAAAAAGGGCATCTGAAGGTCACATGGTGCAACAATGGACAATGAAATATTTAAAATTTGGTAGCCAATTAAATTTTAGCAAAAGTCAAGGAGTTGCAGCTTCATACCTACACCAGCGGCGGAGATATTTGAGAAAGTTTGGTAGGGGGCGAAAAACGCCCCCCCCGGTCCAAATAGGGTTGGTTAAATGATGTAGTTCCCAGTGCAACATGAACTTTCATCACACTTTAAAAATTGGCGATGATAATTCATCGCGCGGTGGGAATGACATGGCGTTGAAACTTTTATGCTCTTAATCCTCAAGGGGAGGCCACTTCCAAATACATTAAGTTTTTATAAGAAACAGCTTATAAATAAGTAACGCTAGGCTCAACTTTTTAAAACTTAAGAAACTACCCTTCCTGAATTAGAAAAACTAAGAAACTTTTGTAATTTGTTGCTTAATTTTCTAAGGTCACTCATAAATGTTTTAACACTGTACAATAATAGTGCATGTTTTGGCATTGTTTTGAGTGCAAATTATGTTATAACATGTTTTGAGATCTTATAATTTGGAAGCCCTTCTAGCAAAAATATATTGGCTCTTTACGTATATACTTAGGGCATTAACAATATAAGAAACACACACACATAAGAAACTTTTGGCAGCAAAATGGCCCTAAAATTTAAGAAACTGACTACCAACCCAGGGGTGGCGCCAGGAATCTTCCGACGGAAGGGCTGGAACTTCCGACAGGGGGGCTAAAATGGGAAAAAATGCTGTTTTCGTACGTCATTTTGACAAATTTCCTCCGACAATAACCCAAAATTTCCTCCGACAGGGGGGCTAGATGCTTCCGACGGGGGGGCTGTAGCCCCCTAGCCCTCCCCTGGCGCCAACCCTGTACCAACCCCGGACCATAGCATCTTATAATAAAAAAATTAGTGTATTCACGACAACCGGCAGGGAAGGAAACCCTTGCTCAAACTACAAGTTTGATGAACTACAGGGTGTTTCAGAAAAAACCCAACCCAACTAAGATCGAAAATTTAGGGAAAATTGTAAGAATTGGATAGATATAATAGATACCATCGCATAGCACAATCTATCTTTTTTCCAATAGTATGTAGTTTGAATACATTAATGTAAATATTTATCATTTAATTGATGTTTTAGCAAGTATGCCCTATTTTAGATGATGCATGCAGCAAGAGCAAAATAAAGGCCCTTTTTAAACGCAAAATGTTACAAAACACATTTGTAACAATATTTCAGGCCTGGAAGCACTTGAAGTGATGCCCGTAGGTAGGAAACATACACATTTACTCCCATTAAAAAGCATTTATCAAAAATGATAAAATAAGCTCTCACAAAGATGAGTTTTGGCCTATGTAAATGTCCTACCACTGTCCTTAAATCAAGTGATGAATAATTCAAGTAACGTGCACAAGCTGGATATCATTGGAAAGAAGACAAGATTGTGCTTTCAGATGGTATGCGTGAAATTAATTCAAATGTCATTATTTTCTGAAGAATCTTGAAAAAAGTGGATTGTGTTTTTTTAACACCCTGTATAAATATCCTCTACGAGTAGCATAATATTCTTTAAAAAGGCTAATACCAATGGCCATTACTTCTTTCTTTTGAGTGAATGGCTAAAAGAAACATTCGCTACTTTGCTTTACTTCTGCTGCTTGAATTTTCTGAAATCTTCAATATTTTTAAAATTACAACGTATTTTTATTTCAAGTCATTTGAGGATGTGACTTCATCAAATTTCTAATTCGTAAGAGAGCGAAAGACTTTTGCTTGAATACCATATTGTAGACACTAGACATTCACAAACTATGGTTTTCTAAAATATTGTTACATGTTTCCTCAAAAAAGTTTAAAAACCATGATAGTCTTAATTTTTTCAAACGTTTCTAGGATTCCTAAAAAAGAAGAAAAACCCTCTAATTCTGAAAATATTGAAGATTTCACAAAAGTCCAACGGTAGAGTTATAGCAAAGTAGCTTATGTGCCTTAAGTTTCTTTCGAGCCATTCAGTCCAAAGAAAGACCTATTAGCCATTTACATTAGCATTTTTGAACACTTGACACCTCTGCCTCTGTGGGTCAGTTTTGGATCAAGCCACTAACATTTGTTAAATCATTATGTGGACAAATTAGGGATAAATAAGATATGGTCACCATTATATAAAGATCTTATGCTAATGAATTGGATGTTATCTGATGGCACAATCATCCCGACTCCTTGAAATGCTAGGGAACATTCTATGGTTTGTTGGATTTCTCAGATTTTTTTCTGCTTGTATGTATGGAATTTAATAAACTAAGAGACGCCACCTCGTAATAGACCATTTCGACAATTAAAATCGGAGACTGGGAAGAGCGGTTTGTTCTGGTAAATGGCGGATGCAGTTCTGGTAAATGGCTGCCACGGAGCTTTTATAAATGATAAATTTCCCTCTACAGAACTGTTAGTTTTGAATTCACAGTTAAAATTGAGAAATTATGACTTAAAAATAACCGAAAAGGTGCCCCATCACCAATAAGCCTCGTAACTAAAGGGAGACCGAATAAAACAAATGTTTTGATAAGTAAACTTTCGTAATAAAACAGCTGATACTTAGCCAAAAAACAATCATTCGCCACAATTCTGAATTATTGTATCCCTTCCAGTTTGCACAACTCATATATAGTAAAGTAATTCCAAGCTTTCTTCTCGAAACTTATCATACCATTTGTTTTACCTCGCTTCGATAAACGGAGATGACGAATCACGAATATTTTCCCGCCAAAGCAATTTGATTTGAAGTCTCGGTTGGAGATTCGGTCTCCCTTTAGTTACGAGGCTTATTGGTGATGGGGCACCTTTTCGGTTATTTTTAAGTCATAATTTCTCAATTTTAACTGTGAATTCAAAACTAACAGTTCTGTAGAGGGAAATTTATCATTTATAAAAGCTCCGTGGCAGCCATTTACCAGAACTGCATCCGCCATTTACCAGAACAAACCGCTCTCCCCAGTCTCCGATTTTAATTGTCGAAATGGTCTATACCCTTAACCTGGAAGTACAGAGACGTGGTGACTCTCCCCACTCTAGAAAGCAGGTTTACCAGTGCGGAGACTCAAACCACCACCCTGTAAGTGCCTTACCACTGAGCCATCCCTGTGCACTATCGCTTCACCAACCACTTGGGAATGCGTGTATTGCCTTAACAAAACAGAGATGCAGAAATAAATGTGTGCTTCAGATGTACAATTTTTATCAAATTCAATATTTATCTCTTTCCACCAACACGAGGTGCTGAAGACTTGACATTCTTGACAGCCTTGTTCTTCTGTTTTGGTGCAGACTAAAATGAAAAGAAATGACATGCTCATCGCCAACATGCTGAATCGCTGTTTTAGTCTTGAGACCTGGGCCCCATTGTTCAAACCAAGATCAGCGCTAATCTTGGATTAAAGCAAAATTCTGTAGTTGTTTCCATAGTTCTAATCCGGTGTTAGCCTGCTACCAGTTTTGAATAAACCAGGTCCTAGAGTAATTTGCAGTAAATCAAAGAGAGCATCTCGCCCGGCCAACATCAAATTGGCACCAAAATTATGCTCAGTAAATTGGCATTTCTCTCCTCGTTCAATTGAAATTCCTATACTACCCATATTATTATAAATTCCTATATTATTATACTCAAATTCTGTATGTTAACTAAATGTATTATTTCCTTTATGATATTTATCGTTTAGTCAATAGCCCAAGTTAGATAAGCTCTGCTTTTCTTGGGTCATGTAGAATGCAGCTTCATTATGTCATATATATACTGTATTGGGTATGTGTGTTCTACAAAGAAAATTGAATTGAATACTGTATGTACGTTGTAAAATAGACTCAAAGATTACTGAGGTGAGAACCACCTATCAAACGAGAGTAACCAAATAGCTTAAAATTACCTTGGATGAAACCTTTTTATCTGATTTCTTTGTCTTGGACTTTTCCTTTGCAACTCTGCAAGAATCAAATGAATAACGTTTAAAAAAATTAAATTTCTTTCAGCTACAGAAAAATACTGGGTGACCTACAAAAGTATACACTTTTGACAGGCCTTGATATAAAAGTACACTACTCCAAGTTTAACGATTTGATAATTCTTAGTCAAAATCCTAAATAATACTTGGCAATTTTTCATTTTTCAGACACTTTATTCTCGCTTTACAAGAAGCTATTTCTTCAAAATTCTTAGTCTAAACACAGCCTAGATAAAAAACATTGACAAAATTATCTAAAGACGGAGCCAAAGACAATATGGAATTGGAAACGACTTGGGAATTAAGACTTCAATTAGTTATGATCAGTTGCACAAGCAGTAACTCCGTCCTTGCACAATCTTTTGAAGCCTACCTCAAATTAAATGTCATTTGAGATTTGTGATGATGCAAACTTACTCATACAAAACACTTCAATTGTATTTATTTGCAGACACTTTCATGTGACATCTATTTTGAGATGGACCTTGGTTACTTGTTATTGCTTCAAAACATTTGCTTTCATAACTTCAAAAGTGTTTGTTTTGATAAAAAGTAATACTAGTTTTTTCTTGGTCCTTTCAAGCTTAGTTGTTACACAATTTGATCATTGATTTAGCTGTTTCCAAGCCAAAAAATTCTCAATGAATCGCTTAGATCTTGATAAGTAGGCCATCAAAAAATCAACAACAAAATTGTCAACAATTATTTGGGATTTTGACCAAAGATTAATCAACAATCCTCAAAATTGGCTTGGTGTATCATTTATCATGGCCTGTCAAAAGTAGATATATTTTTGGCACACCCGGTATGAAATCATGAAAAAACAATTAAAATGGGCAGATTTTTGGTGAATCCCCTCATAAAAGTGGGTACAAACTCCTCTCTGGGTATAGCTCCAATGCATACAAAATCATACTTACTTGAGGGCTTGTTCTCTTTGTGCAACTCTCACTTCTGGTTTCATATTTCTTTTGGCTAAAATAGCATCCAATGATGCACCTTGAATAGACCTCTGGAATTTTACATTCCTTCTGGTCCTCTTTTTCGCAATCTCCTCTTGTTGTCCCTTCTTGTGCTTCTTCCTGTACAGGACTGTCCATGTGATTTTCCTTGGGTTACGTCTCATCAGAAAGGATCTTTCACACTTCTTGTTTAAGAAATTGAATAATTTTCCATCCGCCCTGATGAATCGTTTCCCATGGCCTGGGTACATCTTGTACCCACTGTAATTACACAAGTTGATCCTAGAAGGAAATCAATGCATTAGTTTCCACTAATTTTTGCTCAGAGTAATTCTTATTCAGTGGCTCTCCAATCCAGATTGGAAAGTTTGCAGAATGCGCGGAGGATCTCTCCTTTGTTCAAATCGTTTGCGCGGCTGTATGTGTGTTGCTAAACAATAGGCCTTTTGTTTCCTTTTGTTGTTTTACGAAAATTTTGCGGCTAGAATCGCAGCTGAAATTTAAAGTGCCCAGCGGAGAAACTGGCCGTGCACAGAAAACTTTCCAGTCAGGTCTCCAATGATATCAATGACTTAAAAGTTTAACCACATCAAAATGTAGGTATGAAAGGGTTCAGTTTAGCTGGTGGCGCTGAATGTCATATTCCTTTTGCAGATATGAACAAAAAACTCCTAACCCTAACTTACCCCAAATAACCCTAACTTTACATGACTAACCCTTTTCTGAAACTAACCCCAACCCAGTCTGCAGTAATCTGCAGAGTGTGGCAACTGCACGCACAAGATTTTTTACTAAATTTTTGGGTGCACCAATTTTGAACGAGCTCTTTTGAACTCTAGTAAAAACAAAGGAACCAAAGGTCCTGCACACTGACACGCCAATGCTTCGTTGGTCTGCACGCGCGAGATTTCGTCGAGAACTGCCATACTCTGCAGACTGGACCCCAAATCCTTATCGCATGACATACAATAACACAAAATTTGAATGCTGCCCGCTAAACTTCACTCTAGCCAGGAATTGTTTTAAATACAACACACAGACTAGCACAGACTTCGGTCTGCATTTTGCAAAGATTCCAATCTGGCCACACAACACTAACAAACAGCATATATAAGTGATTTTTTACTGCACAAACCCTAATCTAATGATTTCAAGACTTCAGCTTTTTCCAAAATTAGTCTGGAGCATAAAAAAAGCACAAATTAATTCGTAGCACAACAAAATGCGACCAAACATGACAGAAATTTGAGCAAACGCTGTAGATTTTGACATTAGCAAAATGGGCCTAACGAGAAAAAACGACTTTCACACGGACATATCACATACAACACAGTACTAAATTCCTTGGGAGATACAGAATTTAATCATCTATCGAATTTAAAAGATTGGATAATGTTGGCGGAACGATGTTGTTGATTCATAAGGATATCTAAATGCTACTTACTTCATCTTGGCGTCGCTGTAATTTCACCACTTTTGAAAAGACCGATGGTGGGAGAGCGAGCCTCTAGTTCAAACCTTGAGCCTCGATTGGAATATCCTGTCTGTTCTCAATTTCCTTCGCAGCAGTGGCAAGGAAGTTCCAAGTTTCAATTAGTTTTGTCTTTGGAAGAATGAAGTCATTTCTAATCACTTGCCGCGTACATCGTGTGTGTCTCTGATTTGTTTTTTCAAAAATATCTAAGAAAATTGCGTCCAGGGTTCTATTGTCAACAGAATACATGAATTTCCCTATTTCTAGCTCAACTATGTCGTCGAAACATAAACGGTATTGTTTCTTGAAAAGTGGTAGACTGTGATCTCGAGCTTTTGAAAAGGTTATGGCCCGAACTGCCTATGCAAAAAACTAAGAAGTCAACTTCATAGTTAAAGATGGTAACGGAAACACAAGAAGCGTCGTAATAAACGATCATAAAGAAATTGCAAAACATAGACACATTTGGAAGATAGTAGTAGGCCGCGCAGTGTCCACAACGGACGGAGGAGCGTAAGAGAGAGAGATTCGCAGAGGCAGGTAAAATATCATTACAATGCAATGCTAGTCTACGCTCGCAGCATCTTCCGCGAATTAACTGGGATATAAAATTTCATTCGTATCCATAATTAGCCAAGCAAATTTTCGGCGGCTTTTTTTAGGCTCTTGTTCATTCAGCAGCCTTTGCGCGTAGATTTCTATCGAGGTAGGCATATTCGTAGACCACAAAAATGTTAATTTTTATAAAACAGAGCACGGAAAGAACCATGGTTGGATAAGAGCCTTTAACGCAATTTGGACAACAAATTTCGGATAAAATTCTGTCCGAAACTCTAACCGTCCGAAAAGTGTGAATTTGAATACTTTTGGCTCCAATTCAAGAGCAAGCAATCTGCTTGAATAGTAGTTTGCGGTGCGACCTCTACGGGGGAGGAAAAATTGAGGAAAAGAAAATATCGATATTTTCTTTTCCTCAATTTTTCCTCCCCCGTAGAGGTCGCACCGCAGACTACTTGAATAGCTGCTAATTGATATTGTCAGTATTATTTACATATTTACATAAAGTGAAAGGCGAGAGGGCGAGAGTGACTTTCGTAGTTTAAAACCAACATTCTTTTAAAAATCCAGCTTTTTGTATTGTAGGGTTGCTTTTCAGTTGCTTCACGGGGTTGTTCAACTTGAAAAAGTAAAAATTCTTGAAGAATCAACGCAAAGACTTATTACATCTTCATTCAACTAAAAATACTTCTTCCCATAATCACACGAAAAAAATGTACATAATTTAGATACAACTACAACAACGTAAGATACTTAACCGGGGGCACTATGTATATTTTGGGCACTGGGTATCGTAATCATGATATTGATACAAGGAATGCTACACGTTTTTTTAAAAGAAACTTGGATCAGGTCATAGTACCAAAAGTTCTTATTTCGGCATTTTAGTACTAAAAGTTTCTTAATTTGTTTCTTATTTCTTAAATGCATGAATTATCATGTAGTTTCCAACATTGCTGCAGATATGTTTCTTGACATATAAAACATCAGGTGGGAAGAAAAAGTGTTCTATTACGTTCAAAACATAAAAGAGTTAGTTAATACTACCCAAGAAGAAGGTTTGACGACATATTTATCATAATATCTTTGAATTTTGCTTCTGAAAGTTTCTTAGCTCTTTCCGAACTTAGTATTAGAGTTTCTTAAATTTTCGGCCATCCTAGTACTAGTTTCTTATAAACTTGTTTCTTATAAAAGGAAAAATGTGTTCGATTTTCACGATTTTGGTACAAACAACGGTATCGATTTTCATGTTTTTCGTATAAAGAACAGTATCCATTTTTGTGATTTTGGTACAAAGAACAAATAAATAGGCCGTTTTTGAAATGTTGGTAAAACGTCGGGTATGAATTTTCGAANGAGTTAATACTACCCAAGAAGAAGGTTTGACGACATATTTTTCATAATATCTTTGAATTTTGCTTCTGAACGTTTCTTAGCTCTTTTCGAACTTAGTATTAGAGTTTCTTAAATTTTCGGCCATCCTAGTACTAGTTTCTTATAAACTTGTTTCTTATAAAAGGAAAAATGTGTTCGATTTTCACGATTTTGGTACAAACAACGGTATCGATTTTCACGTTTTTCGTATAAAGAACAGTATCCATTTTTGTGATTTTGGTACAAAGAACAAACAAATAGGCCGTTTTTGAAATGTTGGTAAAACGTCGGGTATGAATTTTCGAAAAATTGGTATAAGGTCCGGGTACACATTTTCGAAAAATTGGTATGAGGTCGGGTATGTTTTTGAAGCTTGGGTGGCGCGTCCCAACCAAAATCTTGTCAAGTGCCCCCTAGGACTTATGAAACAACTAACTGCACTCTAGCTGCCAGGCCAGACGGCAGTCATAGGACGGGAATACAATTTTGTGCTTGTTTTGCGAATGGGTTGAAAAGAAAGATTTTTCTTCTTAAAACAGGGCGAAGGGACCTCGCATAACAAAACAACGTCATCGCAAAGATCTTAAAACAGAATCTTTTCAATGATAAGGCATTATTTTGACAATTTTCTTTTCCTCCATAGTAAAAGTACATGGGGATGTGCAGCGCTCAAGAGTATACTTTTTCAGATCTCTAGTCTAGCCAAGGGTATACTTTTTGACCTTTTTGGTCAAGGCAATGGTACAATTTTTGGCAGTTTTGGTACAGCGAAGGCAAATTTTTGTAATTTGTGTAAAAAGACAACAACAAATTTTGGCGATTTTGGTCTAAAGAAGACCAAATTGTGGCGAGTTTTGTCCAGAACGCCCAAAATGTTGGCACTTTGCTCTAGAAATTACTCTAGCCATTTTCACAACATAATTATTTTCACAAAAATTGGTCTAGCCAACGGCACCATTTTGAAAATGCTGGCAGCACACCCCTACCCCAAATTTGGCAGAGAGCCCCACACCACCCCCGTGGTCACACTAAACTTAAAAGATTGCATCAAACCATAAATCAAGACAGACTTGAGAGTTCTAATGATACAGTGAACTTTCTTATTTTATCTTTCAGCAGGCGACAACTTTTGGGACTTACAGTATTTTATGCTATTGATTCTTCACTGAATGATTTATTCATGCAGTTTTTTAGCATAACTCCAAATACACCATTTCGGAGTTCGCGGCGCCATATTGCAAGTGGGGCAAACAAATCAAAATTTTCAATGGTGGCCTATAGGAAATCGCAGTGCGACTTGGAAAATTTGTTTTATTTAAAATTTAGAGATTTTTTCAGGTAAAACTTTACAATTTTTAATTAATAATTGCTTATAGAACCTTTGTGTGTGGTATTTTGGAGGATTTAGTGTATTTTCAAGTTCAAATCGAAGAAAGTGTGGAGGGTATACTAGGCCAATTCTATTGCTCTCCGACAGCCGCGGAGCGGCAAACTAACGAAAATTTTTATACCGTAGTGAGTACAGAGACAGTTCTTACATTTACGTAATAAAACCTTGTTTATATGCAAGAAAACATAAATTAATATTGAAATTGNATGGTGGCCTATAGGAAATCGCAGTGCGACTTGGAAAATTTGTTTTATTTAAAATTTAGAGATTTTTTCAGGTAAAACTTTACAATTTTTAATTAATAATTGCTTATAGAACCTTTGTGTGTGGTATTTTGGAGGATTTAGTGTATTTTCAAGTTCAAATCGAAGAAAGTGTGGAGGGTATACTAGGCCAATTCTATTGCTCTCCGACAGCCGCGGAGCGGCAAACTAACGAAAATTTTTATACCGTAGTGAGTACAGAGACAGTTCTTACATTTACGTAATAAAACCTTGTTTATATGCAAGAAAACATAAATTAATATTGAAATTGAAATTGACTAAAAATGAGATGATTTGCGGTCATCCATCACCACTGAAATATCGGAATTTAAAACAGTTTGCAGTAGGCAGCAATTGAAAGTTTGCCCCACTTGCGACATGGCGTCGCCAAATCCGAAATGGTGTATAACATCGCAAGAATGACCAAACCGACACTCTTTATTCTGATCACACAACTCAAGAAATGTTCTACAAAGCCTTTAATCACCCCATCCTACAAACTAAATCACAACTTTTTAATTAAATGTATCCGTTTGCCAAGAAAACTTATTTTAACTGAAAGCTTAAAGGTAATGTGTCCATACAAGTAGGCCTCCCAGAGCAAGGCATGTGATCAACTAACATTTCTTTTCAATCACGCATTACAGCAATTTTCTCTATTCATGTGATCAGTTTGAACAGCAACCAATCATTTGCCGAGAATTTGATGGATGTTGACAGGTTGGGTATACGCTGGCCTTATATATGGACACATTACCTTTAACGGCGGACACGGATGGGCTACATGCAAAATTTTTATTTTACATGTTGCGTGGAAATTCAGTTGAATTAGGTACAAGAAACCAAAGCGGTGATCAAGATTGCAGTGAACAAGACGCAACAGAGACAAACAAACCATCAGCCATGATAGAAACTTATTAAAATCTTCTTCCATCCAACTAAGCCATATACCAAGTATCTTTAAGGCAGGTAAGGCAATCTTTGACAGTTTTCTGCACTGTTCGTATTGGCTAAGTGGCTACGCCGATTACGAACGTAGGCAAAAAAGAGCGGGAAAATACGTTGAAAATTAATCACGTGACCCATCCGTGTGAGCCTTTTAATGTTTACTTGCATTTGGTACTTGAAAATCAAAGAACGGTAGTTTATGGCTAAGTGACACTACTTGAAATCACGGCTACAACATTAGAAGATACGCTACATTACAGGGCGGCCTAAACAAATGACAACTGCTTTTGAAAAATGACGAAATTTCTATTATGTTAAAGATCTTGTAAACTTCTACTTTGTGCACTTGTGTCAAGGGCCAAAAATCGATAAATTATAAACTTTCAAAGAAATTTTCACAGTCTAGATACAGAATTGTTTAGACTCATGATTTAAGTCCCTTCGCTTTCGCTCATTGGATTGAATTGATGTTGTTGTTGTCGCTTCAGTAGTTGTAGCGACATATCAGTTCAGGGAGCGAAACTACATGAACATAATGAGTCTATAAGACCTGTTTACTTTACTAGATTTGAAGTTTAAAACGGGCGGTTCAATCAGGTAAATTTTCATTATTCGATGTCTAAACAACGGAGATCAAATTTGATTTTCTATCATGTGGTAGAAATAATCGATCATTAAAATCTCGTTTTCTAAAAGGGAAAAAGCCCAGGGGGACTCCCTATTGGTAGGTGACGGGGGAGGGTCAGACACTTTTTTGGGTTTGGGAAATGTTGTCCAGTATACCTTTGGGGCCGCAAAGGAACATGGTTAGCAATGGGCTTTTAAAGCGAATAACTTACAGTTAGATCATGAGTCGTAGTTGTAGCGATGTATCAGTTCAGGCAACGAGCGAGACTACGACGATATACAAGTTTATACCGCAGGGTCTTCATTGATTCAACTATCTAAGCAAATGTGACCTACGCCAAATGCACAACTTTTGTAACAAGAAAAATGCACACCTGCAAAGCGAAATATTTGCCAAAAAGACAAAACTCTTGGCTTGATCGAAATACAAACCAGGGAAAATGCACATTGTGTAATTGCCTCCCAGGGGCGGCGCCAGCCCTGAAAAAGTGGGGTGGACAAGGGATAAATTTATTGCAAGAAGGTATACCTAACTTTTTTTACATCGTTTTCCTTAACAATAAATACCAACCAGAAAAAAGTGGGGTGGACATGTCCACCCCATTCCATCCCCTGGCGCCGCCCTTGCTACCTTCTTAAGGTTACTGTAACCCTTCAGACAGCGATTAAGAAACTCTACTTTTCACGGCCGTTCCTTAAACTATACCAAACAAACGTATATGTTATTAGAAGCAGAATTAAACGTAGAATACCATAAAAATATAACCAGTTGATTAAATAAAAACGCAAAAGATTTATTCCAGATTTTAGGCGAAATCGACCACCCTTGCGAAAAAATCTTGGTGTACCTCATCGGGCATTGTTCGACCAAAACTATCTATTTACCTAAGACTTAAGGTCCTGAACTGCAAAACGGTGTCACGAATTTTTGATAAAACGTGCTGTCTAGAAATAATGCAATTTTAAATTAATGTTCATGTCTGAAATGTCTTTTTTAACTTTTAAACCCTTATAAAAGTCGGACCAGTGGATCTATCATAAATCACTGACACCGTTTGGAAGTTATATGCTTTGTGACCCTGTATGCCAAGTGTAAAGCGATTTGATTGGCCCGTTAGGTACACCAAGGTTTTTTAGTAGCCACCAGTACCCCGGAATCTTGTTTCGAGAAATCAGGCTTTTATCAAATTGAAGCAAAACGCGCGGGAAAAACGATTAGGCTTGAAAGTGCAAACATAAAGCCGCAGGTCAAGCAATAAAGCTTTAGGGCGGTTTTGGTCAATCGTTATATCAAGAAAATAACAGCAGGGGATGTTGTGAATATAGCTGCAAGGTCAAGTGAGTTTACTTTAATCCTCTGAAGTCTATTCCCGCAGTTTTTGAGAAATATGATTGCTTCTTTTAAAATGCTCAAATTTCCCAGTAATTGTGGTTATTTCTGGAAGTGAGTTGGTTGAAACGGTACTCAAATATTTAAACCATTAGATTATGACGAAAACGAAAAATCGAGAATTTTTTGTCTGAAGGGTTACAGTAACCTTAA
>REGM01000057.1:518004-543834 GCA_004194415.1 Aurelia aurita | reverse complement strand
CTACTCACTATCGTAAGGTAGAATAGAGGAGCAATTTTATCCATCTTTTTGCAAATTTCCTATAGATTCCTATAGACATTTTCTGAAGATTTACCCCAAATCAAGATGGTGTCGTGTTTTCGAGCGCGAATTGATCAAGTCACGTGACATGTCGTCTGTATGAATTACAAGTAGTGTGCTTATTTTAGTGATATATATATATGAAATAATCCCAACTTTGTTCCAACAACAACTAATCCTGCTTTGATACTGCAATCGGTCAACACGGTTGACAATTGCAGAAAAACCGTTCCGGGTCTGGGAATGAGGTTGGACTCGCATGACTCACCCACTATGAATTTATGGAAGAAAAATCATACCTGTATCAATAGCAGATCCCACGTCTCCTTTTGTTTTATCCATGAAGCATTTCGAGCAGTACGGTCCGAATTCACCACTTGCAAAGAACTCACAAAAGGGCGTTACACATGGTTGACTTTGTTGATTTGGTATCCTACCATAACCACTAGCACTTTGATTTTGACGTCTTCCTTCCTCCTGGCTTCCTACCCTCTGGACTCCAACTGGATCCCTGCCACTTACTATTGCCACTGGTGCATTGACGTAACTATGATAACCAGAGTTTGTGCTGACAGGGCTGCTGTAGCTTGAGAGTCTAGGACGGTTGTTCACTACACTTGGCTGGTTATTCGCAATGCTAGGCTGGGAGTTGACCAAGTTCGGCTGGCTGATTGGAAGGTCTGCTGGGTTCTTTCCACGGCCACGCCTCAAGCAGCTGTCACAATATTCGCTGTTTGTGCTACGCACGAATGGACACCCCATGGTTTTGCACGGTACTGGGTTCCGGTATGGGCTATCTGCTGGGAGCTTTTGTGCCTAAGAGACATAACAAGAGTTAATTTATAATTACGTCTGATAACGGGTGTACAAAACAACAATCCCCGTGTGGAAGGCCATTGCTTCTTGGATATCAAAACAATAATTTTGCAAATAAATTGTTTAATAGTGGGCATGTGCAAATGAATTTACAAATTCACCTGACTGAAATCAGCCTCTTCCTTTTGAATTTATGATGGCACTTTCATCCTCCCAATCTTGAAGGTTTCTCAAAGAAAATCCTTTATAATTTCAGAACGAAGTGGCCAATTTCATATCATCATATCATAAATTCTTTAGGCATGGTAGTCCATTCAGCAATGCTGGTTTACAAGCAGCTATGCATTCAGTCAGGTAAATTTTAAAATCTATTTGAATATGCCCATTTTTAAATAATCTATTAGCAAACATTATTGCCTTGATATCTAGGGAGCAGTGACTTTTCAAACGGGGCGCGGGGTTTGTTTTTTACACCTCGTATAGTGTACCGGGTGTGCCAAAACATCTTCAGACCTTTGAAAATTCGTTATCCGGAAAATACTTGATAAACTGAATTGAATCAAACTTTTGTTGATAGCCCAACGGCTGCACTATTTTATTCTTCTATTTTTCTTAGCATTGCAACATAGGTAAATAAAATGTAATAGCATTTTGTCCTTCAATCAATGCTCTCAATAATACCTCCAAGGCCGCAGGCGCAGTGGTGGTTGGCTGCGATATCAACCTGCGTGTGCGGAAAGTAGATGGGAAATCCGGTGGGGGGGGGGGTCAATCAAATCCATATATACTGATAAGAGATGTGCCATTTTATGGGGTCTGTTTTTTTCAGGCAAAAAATTAATTTTAGGGTGCCATTTTTGTAAGATCATAAGTGGCCATAAATATTGGGGTATCATTTTTGGAAAGGTCATACAGTTTTGGGTATTATCGTTAAAAATAATTCTTACGGTACTTAACTTTGATCTAAGATTTTGGTATCAATTTCTAATATGAATTAAATTTTAGGGTATGCGTTTTATATTTCGTATAAATTTGGGGGTATGGTTTTAGTAAAATTTATAAATATTAGGGTGTGATTTCACATGTCAAAATGGCACACCCCCGTCATCTACCTTTTTGAAGTGACCCCCCGAGTGGGTAATGTGAACAATTACTAAGACTAGAGCAAGGCGGCGAATCCATGCCCAGATACCTCAGCGGTTATGCTTTTAATCTTCAAGAACAGATTTGAGCTGTAATACGATGAGTCCCCAGTTGAAATGGAGGGCTATCATATAATAAAAAAAAACCAAGCGAAACATAGGAACTCTTGTAGTGAGTCTAGAAAGTTTCTATAGATTATCACTTAGCGCCAGAATGAATGAATGAAAACGGAGAAAACTAGAGACATACCCGCTCTGCTTGTTGCTGCTGTTTCTTGTATTGATTAGCTGCAGAAATAAGCTCTTCTTCTTTCACTGACAACTCAAAGCATGCCTCACATAAACCATTCTTTCCTCTTTCCGCTTTGTTTCTACAGCCACCCATGACACAATTCCTTTCCTCCCCACTACTACCTTCATTTCCCATCATTGAATAAAGACCAGGCTGGTACGCATCATTGATAATCCCCCCTGGCTCGCCTTGCCTATCCCGTGATCTTTCCAACTGTGTTCGACCAGCAGCATTGCCATACATCTGTTGTCCTGGTGAAGACGGGGGGTGACGCAGCTCGTAGTCACCTCTATAGGCTGATGTAGGTACGTTCCCATACAAAGGCTGCTCAACACCATCCACTGGTGATCTTCGTGGTTCAAACCCTTGTCCTACGGGCACCTGCTGTGGTATTCCAGGATAGCGGTTCCTTGGTGACAGTTGGCCATCATTTGGGCTTCGAGGCGAGTGTGCGGAATTTAGAATTTGCTGTCCGTCTACTCGGGGCAATCTTGCAGAATCTGGAACACAATTTTGACAAAAGAACGCAAGAGTTGGATCGGCTTTGTTTGGGCAGTTTGGATTACGGCATTTATAGCCTGGCTGCTCGCCTTGACGAAATTGCAGCTTCAAGGAAAAGCATTCATTACATAGGCCATCCTTATCTTGAGCTGCGAAATGTTCACAAAGCGTTTCTCTGCAGAGCCCAGATCCTTTAGGAGGTCTGTCTCGACGACCAGCTTCTTGTGGAAGTCTTTCTTCCCGGCCAATTACTGGAGGAAGTCTTACCTCGAGAGGAGGAGATCTGCCTCCCTGAGGAGATCTGCCTCCCTGAGGGGATCTCCCTCCATTTAAGAGAAAACATTCATTGCATAGACCGTCTTTATCCAGAGCTGCAAAATGATCGCAATACGTTGATTTGCATAGTCCAGTCGCTTGAGGAAATCTCTCTCCTTGAGGAACTCTCCTTCCATGTGCTTCTTGCCACTTTGGTGTGTCATATTGACCTGTTGCAGTCGTGCTGGTCATTGGCTTCGTTGCAGGAGGGAATGCCGGGTACACACCAGGTGTCTGAAATCCAATATCTTCGGTAGCAGCTTGTATTTGCTTCCTCCTACATTCTTCGCAAAGAGGTATTTCCTTGTCCACTGCCCTATTATCACAATTGTCTGTAATGCATTTTAGCTTCTCTTGGTGGTTGCCACTACAATTAGCACATTTATCTCGTCCGGGAAGTGGCTGTTCCTGACATCCAGGATCGGCACAAAGAAGCTTTCCGACCCTTGATTTGCCTGGATTTTGCACTTGGTCTTGTCGCTGAGCTTCGGCGGTTGCTTGTTTCATATTAGAGGTTGCCTTTGCCTCCTTCTCCACAATCTTGGTCGTGAAGCATTCCTTACACATGTCATGAAATGCAGAATTCCCTCTTTAAAGCAGCTGGAAATAATACATTTGTCGCCTACCGAATTCCTCAAAGGTGCATTAGCTCCATATCCTTGGGGTCCCATTGGATCAGGTCTCTGACTTTGGGCAGGAGGGTCGACCCTTTTTTCTGGACCGTTTGGATGATTGTACACACTGGTTGGGACTCGTTTTTCAATCATAACTTCTGATCTTTCTCGTGTTGTACGTGCATTCGCCTGACCAGCTCTAAGGATAAGATCATCATAACATTCTTTGCACATCCCTTGATATCCCACTTCACCCATGTTTCGGCAGCCATAGCCAATTCCAATACATGGCCTATCGCTTTGGCTAGGCAACGATGCATTCACTGCCTTATCATCTTTGTATCTGTATCCAGAACTGGTTGGCGCTTGAGTGTGCGTAGACGAAGAGGGTGGGTCTGGAATGCGTGATGAGGCTGCCTGACTGAAGATAGCTGGACCGGTCGCTTGTGAGTTACCAGAGACACGTTGACCATCATTGTATTCACTGCCTAGCACACCAGAAGCTGCAGACGTCGTGATATTAGCAAAGAAGGTTTGCTGTGCCTTAGCAAACAGACTCCACATCAGTTCTACAGACCATGCGGGTGGTGGTTTGAACTTCAGGATAACAGCAGGAATATTGCGTTGGTCTTGTAAAGGGATACTGAAACAATCAAGGTAATTGTTGATAAGATCATCTCGCTGTTCTTTTTGCAGGGTAAATCGGATGGGAATCTCCGAATGATCCTTGTAGACAAGTGGCACACAGTGCTGTGCATCTGGGTGAATTGGACGATCTGAAACTGGCATTTTGTGATCCTCGCCACTTAAAAGTGGCACAAAGTGACCCTGTAGATAGCCAATAATGACAGGAGACTTCTCGCATTCAGCTGGATTTCGCAGCAACGGCAGATATATTCCACTTATCTGATTTGGCTGCAATGATCTGCCATCTGGTCCACGGTGGATTTTGTCACTCAGTACAATAATTGGCCTTGCGA
Organism: Aurelia aurita; assembly: GCA_004194415.1. Lineage (NCBI taxonomy): Eukaryota > Metazoa > Cnidaria > Scyphozoa > Semaeostomeae > Ulmaridae > Aurelia > Aurelia aurita. Next base: position 539,114 of record REGM01000057.1, on the reverse strand, counting down.
TGACGTTGCTGGCAACAAATATGTGTATGTCTTCAAGAGGGAAGTATTTCTGGCCGTGGTTACCTCTGGGGTATTCCATGAGGGAAGCAGCATCTATTACCGTATCCCAGTCCCTTCGAACTTCACTTGAATCAAATCCTGTCTGTATTGTATGCAATGCTTTCTCTTGTTCGTGCTTCCATCGGAGGTATATCGGCCCTGTGTCATAAATGATAGGAGTGTGATAAAAAAATCATTAGGTGGCAAGTTCGTCTGACGATCTCAGTCCTTAAAGGGCCAATGTCAACCATGATTCTTTGTACGCCGAATGAAAAGCAAGGCAAAGTGAACTTAGGCCAGATACGACTTTCATATCATACGAAAGTCGACTTTGGTGCCACAAAGGATCATGGCTAGCAATGGATCTTTAAATGACCCAGCTACGTCTTAGTCAATTTTTCAGGAAAAGCCACAAAACACATCAGTTTAGCCTGGAACACTTTAAAGTGAATGACCTGGTATAAAAGACCCTAGCTTCACCCCTCAAAAATATTTACCAAAGTGTCCACCTCTGTTTAGCTCTGCATCAGCCACTTTTGCATATTTTCGGACGGAATCTTTTGACAAAATAATTCGTAATTGCGAGAGGAAACGATCATTTCTGAGGTGCAAGCGAACTTCGCATCTAAATTAATACAACAATATCTAGAAAAGTTGTTACCAAGCTGGTCAAATAAATTTCTATGAAGTTATAACCCTCAAAACTGAGACGGTTTGTTGATCCTAAGAAAAATACTAAGATAATCAACATACCGTCAAAGCGGTCTTCACCAACCAGTTTACGATGTAAAAAGCGTCTCAGATTCAACTTCCTGTCGTGAACGCCCCAAATATAAACAGATATGGCATGCATCAGGCAATTGCCATCAGGATCAACGGTCAGCGGTATAAACGTTCTTGAAGGCATGCACCAGTTGATCACCTCATCTCTTTCCATGGCAATTAAAGCATTGTTGTCTGTGACTAGGCCAAGTGTGTAGCGAGCGAGTCGAGGGTCGATATCCATCATCTTATTAAACGTAGGGATTATCATTGAAGACTTCGTTACTTCCCTTGCTAAGCTCATCCCGTAGCCTGGGTTTCGCTCTTGGTTTGAAATGTATTCATGAATACGTTTTGTTGCATGAAGATTGCTGGAGGAAAAACTTCGCACCATTCTTTGATTGGAAGATTCCGCCATCTTGAGTTAGGTGAACGTCACAATATGTTTTGCTTTACTTCGTGCAAATCTAAACGGAAGAAAAATGACAAGCTTGAGACTTCTTATGACAAAGAATGATGTAGTTGACATATAGCATAACTCAAAACTTAATGCCCACCTGAATGAAGTTACTGTTTCTGTTTGTATGTTGAAACAATTTTTCTACGGCTAACTAATGATTTACTGACAAGAATGGGCTCCACATTACTGAGAGTTGTATCTGAGAGCTACGTGTTTTTGAATCATACTACAAAATCGAAATAGATAATTAAGGAATCAATTTCTTATCCTGCGCTGCACTTCGATTTGGTTACACGTGTGTCCTTGACAAACCTAATGTTATCATGTTATGACCTGGTCGAACGAACGAACAAACATTGCTTCACAAACATTTGAGATTTTTTTGCAGAGAAAATGACTGTCCGTTCGGGATCTCAACCGTTTTGCAAACATTGTTTGCTCCTTCGGCCAGAGTTTTAGACTCCAACACTTTCATATCAAATCGACCACTGTAGATTCTCGTCTACAAAAACGATGCTTCATAACAGCCGCAAAAGCAGGTGTTTCAAGCTATCATCTAATCTTTTTCCTGTGGGAATAAAAAAAGGAATGACGTCTGTAATTCATTAGGTTCACAACACTAACTTTGGTGATGTCTAAACTATATAGCAGTATTATGGAGCTACCCCGGGGGTGGACTTGCTCCAAGTCTCTCTCTCTCGATAAAACAAACTGGAGGGAAAGGGAACCCTCCCTTTTCCCTCCCGTTTGTTTTATCGAGAGAGAGAGACTTGGAGCAAGTCCACCCCGGGGGGCACTTCGATAATTTTTGTACCGGGTATGTGCCGCTGGACAGGGTATCGTTTTTAGCAATTTTGCTCCCAAAAAGGGTATCCTTTTTCACAAAAGTGCTCCCAGAGGGGTGTATAGTTTTGAAATAATTGCTCTCGTACAGGATTTTGACAAGGAATTTGCAATTTTGCTATTGTTTTTTGCCAGTTTGCTCCCAGACAGGGTAGTCAATTTAAAAGAAATTGCTCCCACACTGGCTGAAAATTTCAATATCTCAGAGGCACACCCCCGTAAATTTTTAGGTCAAGTGCCCCCCCCCCGGGGGACCTACCAAATATACCATGATCACATCTAAACAATTTTCAACGCTGTTTGCTGCTTGCGTATCTAAACAATTTCTCAACAAAAATCCACTCAATCAGCGAAACAGGCTTTCTCCTGCCACAACAAATCTTCATCCTAGTGTGACACTACTTTTCAGCATAGCCATAAAATTTTTCAAAGAAATTGCACGAATGGTTCATGCATCTTTCTTTTGAAAGGCACTTCAGATACTTTGATATGATTGATAGCTACTTTGCTATAACTCTACCGTTGGACTTTTCAGAAATCTTGAATATTTTCGAAATTACAGCGTATTTCATATTTCAACACAGGACGTGACGTCATCAAATTTCTAAATCGCAAACCAGAAGAGTGAAAGACTTTTGCTTGAAACTATATTGTAGGCGTTCATAAACTGTGTTTTTCTGGAGAATTATTCGGTGTTTTCTCAAAAAGTTTAGAAATTACGATGGTTTTAAGTTTTTTTTCAAAATTTTTCTTGAATTCTTAAAAAAGAAGACAAGCACTCTAATTCTGAAAATATTTAAGGTTTCTGAAAAGTCCAAACGGTAGAATTATTACGAGGTAGCTAAAGTTTCTTTCAAGCCATTCCATTCAAAGAACTAGGTCACAGAATTTTACACCGACCTTTCTAAAGATTTGAAACCTATATGATTATTGGCAATCTTTGATATCTTGATTATTTTCGGAATTACAGCATTTTTCTTTTCATTGCAAGAACTCACGAAAAGCTTTGAAAAATTAGAATAACCGAAAATCTTAAATTAATGGAGGAGAAACGGTAAAATCTTCAAGAAAACAATAGTTTATAAAGGTCTATAATATATGACGGTGAGCAAAAATCTGTAGCTTTTCTGGTTTACGATTTAGCAATTTGATAACGTCAACCTCAAAACGAGTTGAAACATAGACAAACACTGTAATTCCAAAAATAATAAAGACATCAAAGATTGCCAATGAAAAATTATAGCAAAGTACCTGAAGTCCCTTTCAAGCCATTAAATCAAACGAAAAGTGCATTAACCATTCGTGCAATCTTTTTTGAAGATTTGATGCCTACGCTATACTTTTCAACCGCTGCTCTATTTATTGAAAGCATACCGAGTGATTCATAAAGAGTATCATAGTTTGTACAATTACAGCAAAAAATTGTTGGCTCTGTGTTTCCCTTAAAAATGGTTCATTTCATAGTCAAAAGTGTGCAGTATTCATCGATATCTTTACTAGCTACGCAAGAAGAACCATTTGAAATAAACTGAAATCTTGTAAAATTGTGAGTTTTTGGGACCAATTGGAAAATGGCAAGAAATGCATGCTCAAATCTTTGATGAGCTAGTTTGTTGAGAGAAAAGTTACCTAATAAAAACTCTGGCTAGTCTGCATTTTAGCGGACCAGCTTTCAATATGGGCAAGTTATGTGTCATGGGGTAAGGGTTTGGGTCAGGGTTAGGTTTGGAAAAGGGTTTTTAGGGTAATTTAGGGTAAGTTGGGGTTAGTTAGGGTAAGGTAGGGTTAGTTCGGGTAAGTTAGGGTTAGTTAGGGTAATGTAGGGTTTAGTTAGGGTTAGTAGGGTATTTGTTCAAACAAGTTCGCGAAAGATATGACATAAAGCTGGTCCGCTATAGTGCAGTCGTTTCAAAAATCCCACCGTCCAAAAATATTGCGTAAAACACGAGAAATTTCTCGCATAACAAGTCAGTAAAATGGGTAAAGCAACCAATATGCCTCTCTTCTCTAAAAGTTTCTTTTAATTGTATGTTCTAGTCTTATCCAAGCTGTTCCGCAAAATTGTCTGTGATCCTTTCTTAAAATTAGCAAACATTTTAAATGAAATAACTAATAGTTATAGTAATAGTTGACCATATTTATTAATATTCGTTAAAAACAAGTATTTGATGAAAAATGGAGTAAAAGATGTTAGAAATGCATTGGAAATGCTACAAAATAGCTTTCGTTGGCGCCTTTGAAGATGTCCTAACGCATTTCAACGAATGAAGAGTTTTGATTCCATGTGGAAGCGATACTCACTGAAAAAACACTTAGAATCAGTTTAGAAAATGCGTTATCTCAATTCAAACGCGTTTTTACTCTACTGTGAACAAAGCCTTGATATCATATGGTTGGTTTTGGCTAGTTTTTAGCAGGACATTAAAGGGGCCGTTGCAACCGGCATGCCTTGCACGTGCCATCTCTTCGTTGTCGGCCATTTTAGTGTTGATGGCGACAACAAAGAGACCACAACAAAGATACCACAAAAGGGTGGATCCACAAAGCATGCCGGTTGCAAAGGCCCCTTTAATGTGTCTAAGGCTATTTGCAAAATGAATGATCAGTTGACCATCCGACGCGAAATTATCCTTCTTGATGAAAGCCAAAAATCAACTGGGTCTGTTGGGTGGCTAAGTTTCAACAGACCAAACGCCGCTTCTTGGCAACACTCATTTTTTTATAAGAAACTTGGCTCTGAATTTGGTAGTACGTACGGTTTCTAAACTTTGTGCCCAATTCTTATGCTAAAAGTTTCTTGCAGAGTTTCTTAATTTTCAAAAAATAGAATTTCACAGTTTATCATAATTCATTGAGGACAGTAAATATAGCATTTTGAGCTCAGAGAATCACAATAAACAAAATTACGCTTTTTAGTATTATTTGGATTAATAATGCACTTTTTGTTAAAAAAGCTTTGCATTTCATAACCAAAAGTTTAAAATATTCTTAACCTTGCATTGACCTCTGATCGCTTCTAGCAGAGTTTCATAATTTTCTGGAAAAAGCTACTGGAGTTTTACAAGGCGTTTCTTATAAAAAAACATGAATGCACTTGTAATGTGTGCAGGACCTAAATGGTTCCCTATAATTTCAAAGGTCAATCCGTGTCGGATGGGCACTTGATAAACCATTTCGCAAACTGCTCTAGTTCTAAAAGTTCTAAAATACATACGCAGTACTCTCTCAAAGTGATCAATGATAACAATGTCCTGCCATCGATATAACAACGTTCCTTTATATGAACAAAGCATCCCTGTTTGAAACAGCAATAAATGGGAACTAAAGCTAGTTGCATGGCTACTTCTAGCAACAGATCTGCTTTGCTCAGTGAGAAACCTTCCCTGAGTTTCACAACTCATCCAAAAAACAGCTGCTGTAAATCGCTTTCACCATCAAAATAATCACCGGGTGAGTCTGAGAAAGGTTTCAGCATTCGCCGAAAAGTACACTGATTAATTATCCATGCCCAATAACAACTGTAGTGTTCGCGGTAACATAGGCTTCAAATCGTTAAAAATATGGTGTAAGTGGCTTCCAACCTTGATACAACGGCCATTACTCCTGTGTCGATATTGACCCTTGTACCCATTAGGCTAATTTGAGATCAGATTGGCTATTAAAAACGAGATCATTCTGTAAAATTGTGTCACAATTCGCATAAATCAACTTTTTCAAGATCTTAAAAAGTTTTTATCAAGATAGCCACTCACTTTAGAAGCAGTAGCCAATCAACCTCGTTCCCAGGCCGCAGTCTTCTCACAATCTCAACAGTCGNACACTGATTAATTATCCATGCCCAATAACAACTGTAGTGTTCGCGGTAACATAGGCTTCAAATCGTTAAAAATATGGTGTAAGTGGCTTCCAACCTTGATACAACGGCCATTACTCCTGTGTCGATATTGACCCTTGTACCCATTAGGCTAATTTGAGATCAGATTGGCTATTAAAAACGAGATCATTCTGTAAAATTGTGTCACAATTCGCATAAATCAACTTTTTCAAGATCTTAAAAAGTTGTTATCAAGATAGCCACTCACTTTAGAAGCAGTAGCCAATCAACCTCGTTCCCAGGCCGCAGTCTTCTCACAATCTCAACAGTCGCTTGATTTGGGCCCTGATACTTACAACACATATTGCCACAAAGTGGTAATGAGTAACAGGGCCCAAATCAGTAGACGGTTGAGATTGTGAGAAGACTGTTTGGGGCCTGAGAACGAGGTTGAGTGGCTACTACTTCTATCTTGGACACCATGCAAGCAACTTTGCTTCAGACATACTCATTAAAGGTATATACAGTTATAAGACCAACATTATTATACCTATCACCCATGCCAAATTCGGAATATTTTGATTTACTTATCGCTCTATTTGCAGACCAACTACCCAAGATGTTGTATCCCTTGAAATGTCTCTTTTAGTGCTTCTTTCAGCCTTTTGTCACATTTTTATGTAACTTAGCCACAATAAAATTGGTCCACAAATACAACAATTCAAAATACTCGTAAATTAGCATGGTATGAATAATTTTGGGCTCATATCAGGCAGTGTCCCCAAAAATAGTTATATAAACTGATTTGAGCAGCTATGGAAAAGCAACCACTTATACAATTGTCTTAATTGTGATCTGAAAAGAAAAACAGACTTACTCTGCTCAAACCCCGGGCTTAGGGGAAGATAAAATCTGGGGGGGTGCCCGATAAAATTTCTATTGTTTACCAAATTTTTTGCCAGACTTAGGGTGGATTTTTGCCCGAAAAAGGCTGATTTTGGTAAATTTTTCCAACGTTGGGGGGGCTGCAGCCCCCCAGCCCCCTGTCTCCTACGCCTATGTGCTCAAAGGATAACTTGAATCCAAATGGTTTTTTCATTATCTTACCAAAATATTGATTTTCTGAAAACCCATAAGCTCCTAAAAATTCCAAAAAGCGCCAAAACCAGCTAGAATGTTTTGCATCATGGGTACAAAGCAAACAAAAACTTGTTGATTTCATAAATAGGTATTGAACTTAAACTTGGCCATGGGCAACAAAGTGCATGCCAATAATGGATTGTTGCTTAGGAAGGGCACTGTTTCCTTCAAATGTTTGGGAAATTGCATTTGTACAAGCATAACATAACAAGATTATCTTTTTGGGGTCCACTTTTGGAGATTGGGATCTCAGCTGTTGATATTGTTTCAAAAAGCTCAATTTTTGTGGAAATTTCGACACATGTTAACAATCTTATTGATAAAATTGTTAGCTCATCCTGGAGCCTTGTTCTGTTTTTTTCAACAAAAAAACATCCTATAACTATTCAGATCTATGTATATCAAGCTTTATGAAATAGACAACTTTTTTATTTTTCTTACCAAACACGTAGTTTACTCCAATGACCAGGGTTGCCATTTGGCTATTGTGACGGCCAAATTTCTCGATTCTGGCCGTTTTTCAAAATCCTTGACCATCAATAATGGTTTTGGCCGAAGAAGCAAAAGTTGGCCGAATTTTGACAGTAAATAGAATTCCACGAAAAACAAATGAAACATCCAGTTTTGAATGCTAAACATTATATTCAAAATTTCCAATTTGCAAGTAAAGAAATGAGAAACAAACTAACAAGTACTAAAAAATGTCGTGCAGAAAGACGGTAAAGTCGAGATAAAACTATTTTAGCATAAAAATCTATTTTTGATAACATTATTACTGCAAAAAATTCGTTGAAAATTGGCCGAATTTGGCTGAGAATCCTAGATCTTTTGGCCGCTAACAGTTTCAGCCATCTGGCAACCCTGCCAATGACAGCTTTCCAATCGGTAAACAATTTTGGGAAACCCTGTATACAACAGTTTCTTGGCAAAAATAGATATATGCTTCTTTTAGCGCCAAGCGCTGGGATCGCAGAAGTAGACAAGACCTAATCGAGTCCACAACCCCTTGTCATGAAGCTCAAATGGTGGGGCTCTACCTGGGATCGAACCCTGACCGCCTGGCTGTTCTGGCTGCAAAGTCAGAGGATTACACCGCTGTGCCATCACAACACCCCATAATGATGTTTTCAGTAACAAAATTGGTGTGTATGTGCCCCCTATATTAAACTTAAGTTTTACTTCAGAGCAGTCTGTGAGATGTTACGAACACAGAACAAACGGCCACCTCCTATTATCTGTGTGTGATTTGTGAATTTTGTATGTTGTATGATTTGTTAATATTCTGTTGGGGTGAAAAAATTACAAAAAACAGACAGCAAGTAACAAACTACACCTATTCCAACACTTCATCTAGACCTCATCTGTTACAATTTCGACTCGATTAGTATCCTAAACATTACGTCATCACTAAAAGCTATTAATAAACTTATCGTTGTCTTCTTGATTTTTAGCTGGAAACTTGGCGCTATTTTGCAAGTTTTTAAGTGCGAGTTTGCAATACTTTAACAACTAAAAAACATTTTTCAATTCTGTTCTATCGTAGAAATGTTTGAATTCTCGTAAACGGAAGGTTTCCACAGAGTAAGGGAAGGTTTTCCTGCCCTGTGTGATTGCGAATAAATAGGCCCACCTCTCTTAGGCCTCCTAGTATGACACAGCTGTATTTTCGTATATGCCAGGTGAACTATAATAAAACCTCCCTTACCATTTGCTCCTTTCTATGCTCATATTGCTTCTTGATCCTTTAGTCATCAAATTCTTGTCTTTCAGTGATATTTTTCGTATTTTCAAGCACTTTTTCTAAACCAAACACTTCTCGCTGTAAAATCTTAACGATTGCTTATGCCACGGGGATATCCCTCATGTAGGGAGATGCCGGGTTTCGAAACCAAACGCTTTTGTTTATGAAGAAAAGAGGATATCCTCCAAGGAGGGAATTACCCGAATTAAACCTCTTTTTCAGAAGGCAGTCTCGGTTTCAAAATTTGAACTTTCTAACATTTTCGAACATTGCAAATTTTTACCATGATGGCATGATGACTATGTATGAATGACTATAACCTCGTCCCCAGGGCCTTTTGTCATATTTGGACGTCCAAATATGACAAAAGTATGACTACTGTTCTTTTTCCATCCAATGACCTTTTCCATTGTTTCGAATAAGAAATTACTGGCGCTGGCAGAGAAACGTCTGGATCCGTCCTTATAAATTTGAACGTTGAACTGAAACGAACTGGTCATTCTGGATTCTCCCAGGATTCTCTCAGACCCATTTGGGGGTCACCAATCATCAAGATAAAATCATTAATAGGTATGTTCCCCTCACAAGGGTGGGTTTTGCAAGGGAAAATTCCCCAAGTTGGAGCATAAGTTTGGTAAAAAAAAGCCCTTAAAATGGGTCTAAACGCGAAATTTCTCGAAATTGTTTTGTTCAGCAGGGCATGACGTCATCGTAAGAGTGGGTGGGTCATAAAAAACTCGGGCACATCCGTGCAAGGGTGGGTCAAGTCAAGTACCCCCCCCCCTCCGACTAGGGGATGTAACAAGGCACCCCAGCCCAGGTGTAAAACAATTTCCACGTACTTTCTTGAATCATAAATCATTTTAAAGAACGCCAATCAACCAGCATCCTTTGCGCGCTTCGCTTGTTGCCTATCGACTGCGGCGGCCATTTTCATATGACAACATTCAATGTTGGAGACATATTTGGCATATGGTGTTCTTCCCGAGAGGATGACCATGCTCCTCCCATTGCTTTTATGCTGAAACGCAGGCAAACTTTAATTTCAAGTCCTGTCCTCATTGCAGCATGACCAGAAAGCAACCACCAACTAACTACGGAACGGCATGACCGATTTCACTGAAATAAATTCCTACATCTAAGTTAGCCTTCCTGCTAAAAAATAAGTATTAGTTGATGGGAATCAATCAATAATTCTTGTTTCACGAATCGACAAAAGTCGATACATCATTTTGGGACATCCTGTAGTTCCGTGGTTTGTATTTCTATTTCTCAGAAAAATTATCATCACGTTTAGTCAGGAATTAGTCATGCCCAGAGTTCAGAAAAAATCACGGTTCCACGGCTGTGAGCCGGAGGAAGGTTGTGCTTGTTAATGTCAAATTTGAGGCAGGTTTGGTAATGTTTATAAGAAACCGAGGAAAATTTTGGGCAATTTTGGCAACAGCAACTGGTATAGATTTTAGGGTTATAAACAATGCGAGGAGTTCGAAAAATCTGGTTATTTAATTGACTTTATAAAACGAGGAACGTTCATCTGATGAAATTGGCATCCAGAGGAAGGTTCGACCTTTTTCTGGACTCTGGCCAAGCCAGGAAAGGACTCCTTTCTAGAAAGTACTACCAGGTGAGTCGAGAAACTTACCAGCGTTTGCTGAAATGTGAAGTAATGTCGTGCTCGCTTTGAAGAGCCATTGTCACCCAGGGTCCTTTGCGGGTACGCTGCAATTTCAGACTGTCTGAAAATCAAATTTGGCCTAAGCGGAAAATATGGATCCACACTGCAGTGGTTGAACTGATAGGAAAGTTTGACTTCAGTTGACTTTTCGATCAGTTCAAGTACTGCAGTGTGGATCCATATTTTCCGCTCGGATCAAATTTGATTTTCAGCCAGTCTGAAATTGCAGTGTGCCTGCAAAGGATCCTGGATGACAATGGCTCTTTAATAGTGATATTGTGAAAGATTTTGTGGTAGTGAAAAGGATAACTGAACTATAAACNGCTTTGAAGAGCCATTGTCACCCAGGGTCCTTTGCGGGTACGCTGCAATTTCGGACTGTCTGAAAATCAAATTTGGCCTAAGCGGAAAATATGGATCCACACTGCAGTGGTTGAACTGATAGGAAAGTTTGACTTCAGTTGACTTTTCGATCAGTTCAAGTACTGCAGTGTGGATCCATATTTTCCGCTCGGATCAAATTTGATTTTCAGCCAGTCTGAAATTGCAGTGTGCCTGCAAAGGATCCTGGATGACAATGGCTCTTTAATAGTGATATTGTGAAAGATTTTGTGGTAGTGAAAAGGATAACTGAACTATAAACACTATGTCATCAAAATTTGTCATACCTTTGTAATGTTGGCGTTTGAAAACTGATTTTGAAAAGGCCCAAAATATCCATCAAATTAGCTCGCGGAGAGGATGACTAAACTGAAAAATGATTCCCATTACCATCATGCAATTGGACCGAATTTGAACTAGAATTGGAAAGGTACTGTTCTTCTATATTGCGCTCAATGAAACTGATTCAATGTTCCAGCATCTAAAGGCATCAGATCAGTTTAGTAGTGGCTTGAGACACACTGTCACTTTATCCCATCAAATCATGGTCCGTCTCGAGTGGCGCGTGCCGCTTATTGTTTCTTTTTGTGTAAATTGTGTTCCATTTTCAAAACCTCCAAAGTATATGGGTTTGTTTTGGTTTCTTACATGTCGGTTTCTTGGCGGAAGGGAATTCCCGTACCGTACCGTACCGTACCGTACCGTACCGTACCGTACCGTACCGTACCGTACCGTACCGTACCGTACCGTACCGTACCGTACCGTACCGTACCGTACCGTACCGTACCGTACCGACTCAAGAAATATCCGTCTTCAGGAAAACATCCTTTCCTTCTTCCAGTCATTTGCTGCTTTGTTATTGGAACTCGCTTTCGCAGATTTGCTATTTTCACTTTGTTTCCACTGTTTCATTTTTAGAGATTGACCAGATGCTCCCGCATTTTAAATTTCTCTCTTATACCAGCAAAGTATCTGGGTTTGTTTGTTTCTTACCTGCGGTGTGCGGTTTCTTGGTGGAAGGGAATTCCCGTACCGACTGGGATGGGTCCGGTTTCGATCGATGGCGATCTAAGGCTAATGGACCAAAGAAAGACACACGAATACCTGTCGCCTCTTTGTTTGAACAGCAAGCATCTTTGATAACAATAACTCTAAAAATAGCGAGCGTTGTCTTCAGCCACTTTCACCTCCGTCAGTTCCCTTCAATATTCATGGCTTCGCATCAGTCGCTTGGCTTTCGAGGATCGGCAGTAATTGGTTTCGGGATTGCTTTACGACGCCATAGTACCATACCGAAATTAAACCAAGATAGGGAGTTGTAGGGATTTGGGTAACAGGGATTTGAACGTAAAAGTTGGTTTGTACCTTCGTAAATTCTACTAAGTTTAGAAAGATACCGCTCATTGCAGAGTCCTTTCTGAACAACCAGAACACGTTGAAAAACAAATCGCTATTTTTGATTGTCAAAAATAACAAATCGCTTCTCTGGCGTCCAGGACTCTCACGCGGTCAAGTTTACGCAGGGAACTAGGCTGCACCACAAAATAGAGCCTCTGTGGAGGAGGATACCGCAAAAGGAAAATCTACGCCTGGTGGCAAATAAAGATTTCGTACGAAAAGTTGAAAATTTCAATTTTTGTCAAAGCGCTGGAAACTCTCAATGACGCCCTTTTATCAACAACGACGTTCACATTGTGCCAGTTCCAGGTTCCAGAAAACATGCCACACATGTCATCTTCCAAACAAATGGGATCATCAATTTCGAGAGCTCGTGTGAGAAGAAAGACCAAGACATCAGCCTTGTGGCACACCAGTATTCCTACATTAGTTACTTACTGGTCAAAAATGCTTCAAGGTGGCTGAGATATCGAAATAACCACAACGTTATAATTTAGGGTTTTGACTGAACATTATCAGTCTTCAAAACCGGTCCAATGTAAGATCTATCGAGTACTTTCAAAGGTCGATATTTTTTGGTGCAACCGGCGCAATAAGAACTGACAAAGTCTAGAGGCCAAATTGCTTGCCTCCATCAAGAAAAAACGCAAAACGCTGCGAAGAAATAAAACTCGTGAAAGGAGGGAGAAAATCCACACGAAATACGTTCAATATGGCGTTTGTTCATTAATAGTGAACACCTTTATTTACATGCTAAAATAGAAATCGTTCTAAAAACATATTAGACAAGTGCACTACATTTACTATTTTATCGATTCTTGCAACAGTACTTGGCGGTTAGTAAAACCCCCTGGTTCACAAAACAGTAAAAACGCGTTAGAATTGAGACAAAGCATTTTCAAAACCCATTTTAGACGAATTTTTTTGTGATTTATCGCTTCCAAATGGAATCAAAACTTTTGACTTGCATTAGGACGTTTTCAGAGGCCCTGAAAAATCTCAAATGGCGGTAAACATAATTTCGACGCTTGTTCCCGTCGCATTTGTAATGCATTACTAATGCATTTTTACCTTAGTGTAAACCAAATGCTACTACGAGCGTAATCTTTTCGACTTAGGTCTTACTGCTAAAAAAGCCTTACTGGGAAGGGACGTCCTTCGGAAGGGACATTGAATTAGTGTCCCATGCCTGGATGCGGCATGCATAGTAGGCCTAAATTAGCTGTAATATAGCTAGAAATCATTCCAGCCTACTTAAAATCAAGTAATGAATGAATGAAAAAAATGGGAAGCAACGCACAACTGTTCATTTCTGCAAAATGCTGTGACCTTATTTAAACAATAAGAAGATTTTTGCAACGGATCATGCAGTTCTTAGCGCTTAGCTGAACTTTATAGCATGTCTGTCTGCGAAAACCTAGCTGCAAAAGAACATTTTTCTGCACTAAATCCCAAACCTGCCAGACTGCCCTAGGGATTACAGTGTGTAATCAAGCATTACTGGCTACGTAATGCCAATTTTGGGTGGTACCTGAAGCGAAAATCTTTCGATTATCAGCAAAAACTGAGCATAAATCTGCACAGGTGTTTCTTTCCCAAGGTTTTGATGAATTCTCAGTTATCAAGTTATACCTTGAGAGACTCGTTGGATATCGACGTACCAAGGCATAATTTGGAATTCACTAAAAGGAGTTTCCATCGCTCTGGTGTGAAAGCTCGGAATGAAATAGCCAAAACAATTTTTGGGAAGAACAGCATTTGGGAAGAACAGCACACATTCCAAAATTAGTCGGATTTCTTCAAAATGTATTAAAAATATCGTTCGATCCAGACTCCTTTGTAGAATAGCCAAAAGGTCTATTCACGTTCGAAATACTTCTCTTTTCCCGTCGACGTTGGCTATATATGCTGTTTAGGAAAAATCATCAGACGATGCTCATGGATGCTTCCTTTACTTTTACTTATAAGTGTACGGAGTATTGGCTTCATTGAAATTTTTAACAAATCGGTGTCCTTCGTGCAATAACATTAAAGCTACTTCTAAAAACCTTAATGTTCTGGAACATCGACTATAATTCGCACAAATATCGTGTCATCGACTAAATAGTTTTTCTTTTCTAGTTCTTCGTGAACGATGAAATCATCAAATCCAACGATAACAGATTTATCTTCTTTTTTAGGCCTATCAATAGCGCCATGTTTTATGCTCATATCACGAACGCGTATGTGGTGATGCCTTTGACTTGCGTCCGCCGTCTGGTCCAGGAGAACGAACGTGTAAATTGGTTTGATTGGCCATACAAGAACCGGGTCAAATTCACCGCACATCATTCGCACATATATAGACAACCCATTCGACGCTCCTTTGCCTCGGCCGTTCAAATAAAGCCATACAGAGACGCGGTAGCCGTATGGGCCCGTCGTAAACGGTTCACTGATGAACGGATCTTCATGAGCACCAGACTGAATCTTTCGTAGCTTGCGGGAAAACGAATTTATGCGCCAAACCAACTCCGCGCGGTGTTGCGTGGGCCTAAGATAGAGTGAGTTCAATGATGAACCTGAGGACTCGTCTGAATTCAACCGTTTACGTTCTTTATCGTCTTTCTTGACAAGCAGCGGAGACAGACTCATGGGAGAGGTCTTTTCATTGACGTGAACTTTGCTGACGTCGACTTTGCCTCTGATGCCGTGTATCTGCAGCCTTAGCTCATCATTCACCTGGGACTGGTAATCGCGCTGCAACTCTAGCTTATCTGCAACTCTTTTACTTTCCTCTAAACGTTCTTCTTTGTCATGGTCGTAGCGCACTCTAAGAAACTCCAAGTCTTTAGCTAAACTATCGAGTTTGTTGTGGATCTGTTGACGCTCAGATTCTTCTTGTTTCAAGCGATCTCGATAGCCAACGATTAGGCCATTCTGCTCCTTGATTACTTTGCATGCCAGAAACAAATGCGTCTCTAAGTCATTTCGCATATGATCTTCTAAGCTTCGTCTGTTGCCCTGTAGGAAAAAAGAAAAGCGTTGAGAATACGTGTTTGTATTTCATGTCAAAGTGGGCAAACATGCTTTAGTAGGCAATCTTCAAAGATCTCTTTGAAATCAATGTGTTTTCAAACGACAACTAAAAACGATTCACGAGGTATGGTGCTGGCTGCCCTTTGGGCGGAAATTTTGCGAAACTGCCAGATTACAACTTGCCGTACAGGACACGGGATCAATTGAAAGATTTAGGAAACAAAATCTTATGACGTATAGAAATCTTGCGATTTTAGCATTAAAATCTCGAAACGTAGTGCTCGCATATAAACACATGGTCCTACCCTGGGTACCAGAGCCTAACCAACGTCTTCTAAAATGCTAGCTGTTGGCTTGAGCAAGTCCAGTCAAACCTTAATTATCCGGACATCGATTGTTCAAGTTTTCTTCTGCAGTCCGAAGCATCCATCTCAATGATGACTACATATAGATTGATTACACAAGTCTCAGTTTTCGGCATTGAATTGAATGATAGGTAAGGCTTCAAATTGAAATCTTTGAATGAACTGAAACTGACATTGTATGAGAGAAAATAAAACATCAGATTAAAAGCATTGAACGAATACAAGGAATCACGTCGTCAGTCTAGACTACATATAGGTTATCGGGATTCGTGATTTTTCTAGACTCGTGATTATCTCAACAATCAACACTTGTTTCGAGTTCTGCAAATGCATTGTTATAAGTGAATGACTGTCTTTTAGAAGTTCAAGCGATCCCCATGTTCATAGAGCTCTGGATACATAAAATTTCGCAATTAGTCCCCACCTTTTAAATCACCGAGTCCAACGTTCTGTTCTCTTGCTAGAACAGCCTCGACGCAAAATCACCAATGACTCCAGAACGATATAACCGATCTTAGTGAAATAAATTTCCACGTTAGCCTTTCTGCTATAAAATGAACCATAGTACGTCAAACTTGGCGGATCTTTCTCGACCCTATCTTCTGGCAAACGCCTATACTTCTTTTCGACTCACCCGGTACAACTATATGGCCTAGCAAAACAAACCAGAGATATCTTTCTCACGCTTTCATCAAAACTTCATCCTCAACGAACAACGTTACTTCAATTATATGCTGCTAGTATGAGTTTGAAGCTACGGCTGTGTCTAACAAAGACCATTATTCAACTTTCTATAATATGCATGCATAGCAAAGACTTAACACTTCCTGCATGTACAAACAGTAAAGCATAGGCTAGCTTTGCGCACTACTTGCAAAACAAATGCAAAACTATGGGGACTCCGTCAAAGGGAAACAATGATAACTTTACATTCTTTTTCATTCAAATGTTCACAGTTGTTTTGATAAAATATTCATATATTTTAAAAGTCTTGCAGGTTAAGGAGCGCCTCAACTGACACGCAGGTCTTTGCACTACAGGGCCCCTCGCAACCCCATTAAACAACCATTTACTAAAAGACATTTGGCGGCCTTAAATTGAATATCATAGGCCTAAAAAGCTGAGGCAAGAACAAAGTTTTATGCAGGATTTACTGAGCAGAAATTGGCGAATCAAAACAAGGAAAATAACAGATTTTCGACCAGCAGGACTTTGAGCTACAGGGTCCCCCACAACCCCATCAAAAAACCATTTACTAAAAGACATTTAGCGGCCTAAAAGTGAATAACATAGGCCAACAGTCGTGGAAAAAATGGCGCTCGATTCATCAGGCAAAAAAATTAACAAGGAAAGCTCGATGTATCATATACCTAGATAATATTTATAATTCAAAGTTTCCTGCAGCCCGTGGGTTAACTCGAACTTCTCAACATCTCAAACATTTCTCTTAAATGCATGAGTGACTCCAGATATTTTGAACCCTCTCAACTAGAACAAATTTGTGTCTCTCTTGAGACTTTGAGCCATTGAGGTGCAACTGTATATAACGTATGCAGGGGTAAAATGGGTGGGCTGGAGTAAAACGGGTACTGTTGATGGCAGCTATATCGTAAACTGTTAAATCAATATTCGAAACATTAATCACGGTTGCACAAACGGTTGTTTGTAGCTAGGAAAAATCTGCGAATCATGATTCATAGTATATGAAACTTTTTTGAGATTTTCCCCTTACCCATTTTACCCCAATGTCACCATTTTACCACTGTAGACCCTATACCCGTTTTCTGCGTCACTCTGAGAAATCAAAAAGTTCAAAGCAGTTCTGTAAAATGTGGAACTTCCATTTAGACATCACCTGCACATTTTTAGAAGGACATCGTTTATTGTACCGGGTGACGTAGAAAAATAGCGAAACTTTTCGAAGATCAACAAAATTTCATGATATTGCCCATCATGTGCATTTGTACCAAAGACCAAATTAATTAATTCACACTGCTCTGTTTTTGTACAAAAAACGGAGAGAAAAACATCCGTTTTTGTGAAAGTGTTCACACTGATCGGCACAAAAACAGCACAAAAAAAGAAAAAGGTTTTCGAAAACGCTGTCGAAAGTGGATATCCACAAAAACGGGGGTTTTTGAAAACGCACTGGATCAATGTGAATGCACAAAAACGGAGGTTTTTGAAAACGCTACAATCAGAACGGGGTTCACAAAAATGGAGCAATGTGAACGCACAAATACAGATGCTTTT
Organism: Aurelia aurita; assembly: GCA_004194415.1. Lineage (NCBI taxonomy): Eukaryota > Metazoa > Cnidaria > Scyphozoa > Semaeostomeae > Ulmaridae > Aurelia > Aurelia aurita. Next base: position 521,222 of record REGM01000057.1, on the reverse strand, counting down.
CGCTCCGTTTTTGTAATCAAGCAGATNCATTTGTACCAAAGACCAAATTAATCTTAGGCCCCGTTCACACTGCTCCGTTTTTGTACAAAAACAGAGAGAAAAACATCCGTTTTTGTGAAAGTGTTCACACTGATCCGCACAAAAACAGCACAAAAAAAGAAAAAGGTTTTCGAAAACACTGTCGAAAGTGGATATCCACAAAAACGGGGGTTTTTGAAAACGCACTGGATCAATGTGAATGCACAAAAACGGAGGTTTTTGAAAACGCTACAATATTCAGCAACGGGGTTCACAAAAATGGAGCAATGTGAACGCACAAATACAGATGCTTTTCGCTCCGTTTTTGTAATCAAGCAGATCAGTGTGAACCGACAAAAACGGATGTTTTTCTCTCCGTTTTTGTACAAAAACGGAGCAATGTGAACGTTTAGCTTCGATGCGACAAAAACGGGTAATAACAAAAACGGAGCAATGTGAACGGGGCCTTAGACATATTGCAAAGTCTTGAAATGGCTTTGAAGTTATTTGTGCTTTTAGGAGCTATCTGGTTTCGAAGCATACTCTGAAATCACAAGAAATTATTATAAAATTAAAGTTTTATTCTCCAGTACCACTTAAATTAGCTGCCTGTGATCTTGACAAAGCTCTTATATCATGTGAGACTAGAAATTTTATATGGAATCGCAAGAAATAGCTTTTTTGCCAAAAATTCGATATGTTGCAAAATACCATTGCTCAAAACATGATTTTTTCATGCCATAATTTCGTCGTCTCTCCCTCAAAAGAACGAAATAACACTCATCTTGTTTTTACGCATTTTTCTTTTATTTTTCACACTTAGCATTGTTTATTTAGTTGTATTTTTTATTGTAAGTAATTCTTAGATGTTTTTAACCCGTATATTGTAAGTTTTTAAGGGGAGGGCCCCTTGCAAATCAGCCACTAGGTTGAAGGGCCACCCTCCTTAATAAATTGAAATATGAAATATGGCATCTATAAAAACTATTTGTTCTCTGATACAAATACACAAAAAGAAAATTCAAAGATCGACGACATAATCAAAGTTTGATGATTTTTCAAACAGTTTCACTTTTTATTGGGTCGCCCGCCCGGTACATCAGCAATCAAAGAAATAACGGTAAATAAAGTTATATAATGTTACTTTAAAATAACGCTTGGCGAACGAAATCACATTTCACTGTCTTTCATCTGTATTGAATCAAATTACGAACCTCTTTATGGGTCACAAAGAACAAATAAATTCACCAAATAATAAACATTTATAGGCCATCGGAAAACTGTGCAAACTACCAAACCTTTTGTCTGCGGCTCGAAACTAAGCGTCCACAAATGAATTAAGACCAGGCTTCAACAACTTACTACAAAAGATGTGCTAATAAATCCGCAAAACATAAAAAGCAAATGCGATCGACCATTTATTAGAGCCTGGATAACAAATTAAATACAAAGTTTCTATTATGAAAATCCAACTTATCTCCATGCTTATTTAACAGAGAACAAGTACAAAGGGCATTGTTTATTTCGACTGCCCCGGCAAAAAATTACTGATAGCGATAGTTAATAAGATGGGCTGCGGAGGCGCTTCGGCCCCTTTCGGTCACCTGTGAGATGCAAACATGACAGTTTCTATGGCTACTTTTGTTTTTTGGCTAACAAGATAGATCTTGTGGTTGGAGATTTGGACTTGAAGTAAATTAGCTTAAATTTTGTTGGGACACGAGTTGTCCATGCGATGAGATCTATCGAAATCCAAGGGAATGAAAGTAATTGTCAATGGATTTCTGGAAAGTCTTAGTTTAAATAATGGTGGAAAATTTATAATCTTATTCTAACGAAAAATTAGCTGTATATTCCGACCTTGCAACTAAGTTTTTATTGAAGACGACTAATGTCAACACACTGAGGCATTTTCCCTGTCATAAAAATAGATATTTGACCGAGCTACCAAGCGAATAAGCAGTGCCATTTCCAAAGATTAGAGAGATGGGGGTAAAGGAACTAACAGTACATGAACTGGAAATGAGACATGGCGTTGAAAAGTTTCAATAACTCATCCCCTCTTCCTCTCCCTTTCGAGGAGAAATCGTAAAACTGTACCCCTGTTCAGAGCGTTGTTATCCTTTTGCCAGTTATCACCTTAAACAAACTCAGAATTGAGCCACGATAAATGGAGGTTACTACCAACAATTTCAATGACAAATGTTTGGTTTTCAACCTGTATTTGAAGGTTACCCATGACTAGCACGAGTACCATACATTGTGATGAGTGAAGTTGGTATCTTTCTGAGGTGAGCTAAAAATGTTTGCGGTTCATGTCTGGGCAAGCATGGCTGCCTCAGTGACTTCATGATCTCTGCAACACCACGTTTCATAAACACAATCTTAACATGGCCTAATTCGAAACAAAAAATACCAAAGAGCACAACGTTGTGTATGAAGGTTAAATAATAGGCCTAAAGGGAAAGACAAAGGTAAATCCAATCAAACAAACTCACCACTGGAACCAAACCAAAATCTTTGTTTTCTCAGACAAACCAACTTCCTTTTAATTCTAGGCCATGTCAAAGGTTTTACTGTCTAGTCCTCGACTATATGGATTTGTAACATGATACTGTCACTGTGGTAAGGCCAATATTTTATAGCTTTTTATTACGTGTATATATAAACACAGATATCGCTCTTGTACTTCCACTTTGGCAATTTCGGAGAGAGAGATACAGTTTGCAAGATAACCTGCAACTTTTGCATAAACCGCTCTGTGGAACAAATCATTGTTCTTTTGTGAAGGTAAATCCCCGAATAAACGAGCGATAAAACATGGAATAATTGTTTATCTGGGTCAGACTAAAATGGATTTAGATGTTTTTAAATTGGAAACATTACATGGGTGGTAGGAAACATGTTATCTATCTCTATCTATGGGGTTCCTTGTTAAATTGAAGCTCTGGATGCCATGGTTCTCCGACTAGCTCTGTCATCTGCCTTCCGTGTTAGTATGTTATACTTGTTCCCCGTCCAGATTTTCACATTTCCACACCATGTACGCCTAGGCCTTCCTCGTTTTCTTCTTCCTTCCTTTTGCCCTTCGACTATGAGTCTCTGAAGCCCATTTGATCTCAATATGTGGCCCATGAATTGCATTTTCTTGAATTTAATCTCTGATAGCAATTATTCATTTAGTCCTTCTAGATTAATCG
>REGM01000057.1:437210-512166 GCA_004194415.1 Aurelia aurita | reverse complement strand
CCTTACTTTTTCATTAAATGGTATTTGAATGGTAGGTTGTAACCAGTGCTTGACACTATAGAGTCTATATATAAGAAACAGCTTTATAAGAAACTGTGACCCTGCTTTTCTTCGAGCACAATTGATTCAACAATAGCCCATTGTTTTACAAAAATAGCCTAGATCTGAAAAATCTGGTTAGGGCTGGGTTATAATTTCTTACCCTGTTAGGAACATGCGAGGCTCTATTGAAGGCTTGATAAAGGCTGAAAGTTGTTCCAATTTGTCACAAACAAAGTCCAATCTTCTACTAAATATCAGAAAAACTGCACAAATTTTAAGCTGTAGTAGCCCTCTGTACGTCTATTACATAAAAGCTCTATCATGAAATAACTACACATCAGCATTTCGGCAATTAGCAAACTTTTCCTCAAAATCCTTGCCACACCAAAGTTTTTGTGCAAAAATTAGGTCATGAAAATTGGGCAAAAACCTATGACAGTATTTCAGATCGCAAAGACAAATCTAGGGACGACTGCACTTTAGCGGACCAGCTTTATGTCATATCTCTCAGGAACGTATTTGACCAAATACCCTACTAACCCTACCTTAACCCGTCCTTACCCTAACTAACCCTAACTAACTAAACCTAACTTACCCTAACTAACCCTAAGAACCCCTTCTCCAAAGCCTAACCCTGACCCTTACCCCATGACACATAACTGGCCGATCTTGAAAGTGCAGACTAGCCCAAATCTATAACAGTATTTCAGATAGCAAAGACATTGGTTTTTTCACCGCTATCAAATTTTCCCTACTATACACAGTAATAATATTCGATTTATAAGGAATGATAGAAGTGCTACTCAGATTCTGTGACTCAAAACGTTTGTGACAATACTTTGAGACAGACTATGATTAAAGGAAGGTGATAGACTCTAGCTACTCTAAAGGAACGAAAAGAAAGTCATTACGATTTTAATACAGATCCACTTGCAAACGTCCTTATGATTATAGTTATTTCAGCAAGTCTTTTGCAGTAAATCACTCAATCCAAGGATATTGGAAAAAACGCCCACTCCACCAGTATACCAATGTCTCTCTTCTAAAAGTTTCACGAAAAGGAGGCTTAGCGATATTTAGATGGAAAGAGAAGTGACAGGACACAATAGTACTTTCTGATAATGGAGAAATGGATACTTCAAAATCAGGGATGGAAATGTCTAAAAGATGACCTTTTAACTCTACCAGGAGCCAGCTTTATTATCAACATTGTTAAAGTCGAGGTGTGGAGGAGGGGGGGGGGGACTAATTAAAACATATACCCCAGAAAAACCTGCATAAGAGGAAAACTTTTATATTTCTGAAAGCAAATAGGATATGCTAAAATACCTAAATGCTAAAATAGAAGCAATTAAAAAATTCTTTCAGAAAACTGAGCGGAGATTCCCCTTTGATCCGGATAGGTTTAGAACATTGAAACAAAACTGATATGGCCATTCCTCATACAATTAGACTTTACGATCGTCAAGGTGTCAAGCGTTACTATACACCTGAAAATCCTACTTTTGGCTACGAGCTTTCTTTTCTAGGTCCATGTTTACTAAAAAACAAGACAAAATAAAGAAACTTGTTATCTATGTTGACCAGACATCGAGTTCAACTCAGATCGGGATGAAATTTCAAACCGATTTGAGTTTCTCATGTAAACGGACCCTGAAGCTTGTCGATTACAAATATGTTGTTGTTGCTGCAATAAAAACCTGCTCAAACACCACGATTCCGACCATGGGCCTTAAGAAACGCGGTAGTTATTCCTACAAATTTTTTTCCTCCCTGTGTCCTTATGCCCGTGAAGGTTGTTGTTGTTGTTGCTTCAGGCACTCAAATCAGAACACAGGGAAACAAGGAAAACCATGCACAACAACAACAACCTTCACGGGAATAGGGACACAGGGAGGAACGGGCATAGGGACACAGGAAGGAAAAAATTTTGTAGGAATAACTACCGCGTTTCTCAACGCCCATGTTCCGACAGGCATGGTAGAATCGAGCAAGTAAGAACTGAAGAACGATGCCCTCCTTGTTCAGCTCGAACGATGTAAAAGGGCCTGGCAACCAGAGACATTCGTGTCATGATGGTTAGCATTTGTCGGAACGCCATCTTGCGGATGTCATTGTTTCCCTATAAATCACCATGAAATCACCGAACTAAAGATAGATAAAGGAACTTGTGGTCTTAAAGGCCTGGTAGCCATTGGGTGGTAGATTGATATTCGCACGAAAACTGCAAGGTCACATTGCCACATAACAATGAAAGATGACTTTGTGTTGTTGAGTGAATTTTTAAAGAGCAGTCTGATTACTGATGAAAAGTAAGCTTAGTACCTCGAGAGTGACGCTCTCTAACATTTTGTGTTAAAGGAAATCGCCCGGAATAACTTTGTTATGCTCTTGGGGATGGCACTTTCATCCTCCCAAAGGGATAATATGTCCTAAAGCATGTACAAGTCATTGCAGCAAGGCAGAAATATTAAGAAAAATTTATCGTGATTTTGTGCTGTTTTTGAAGGTTTCTTGAAAGGGCATTCTCTAGAAATCCTTTATAATGTCAGAACGTAGTGGCCGATTTCAGTCAGGTAAATTTCAAACTTTACTTGAATGTGTTCACTAGTAACTATAATATATTTGCCAATATCATTATCTTGATATCCAGGGAGCAGTGGCCTTGCAAATGGGGATTGTTTTTATTGACTCACCGGGTACACTTAGTCCCTAAGTCTAAGCTAGACTGTTATCGATAGATTATAGAAAGAATCTTTCAAATCAATCACTTGGATCAGTTTCTAAAGTTGTAACCTTCCTCCAGCCAGGGAGTTCATATCTGAAAACCTTCCACACTTTTGAGTGCATAAAATGGGCTTTGCCAGTAAAATTAAGTGAAATCTTCCTCAATCTCCCACTGCTAAAAAAAACCTTTCTCTGCCCGGTCATGTCATTGAGACCGTCATGTTTTCCTGACTCTATCAGTTTCTAAAACTATCCAAAAGGTGTAACTACTTTTACTTACCTAACCCAGGTGCCAGGTCAAAGTAAATATCCAATACAACGATTGGATAATGGAAGGATATTAAGCAAATTTAATAGGAAAGACTTTCCAATTATGATTATATCAAGACATATTGTAGCTTAGTACAAACCACCAAATGCTTTGACATGATGATAGAAGAAACTAAGAACTTGAACCAGCACTGAAAATTTCTTAAAATTATCATTATTTGAGTATTCAGTTTCTTAACAGTTTCTTAAAAGTTTCATAAAATCTTCATGTTTACCTCCTATGCCCTCGTGAACATTTCACAACCAAGTTTTAAGAAGCCGTGACATCGTCTAGATATTACTCAAGTATATTCCAAGTATGCAAAACAAGTAAGAAACAAGTAAAATACAGTAAAATTATGCTATGGATTTCCTCGACCAAAAGAAAAATGTTTCTGAACTATTTTCACCGCAGTACTGAAGTTTCTCAATCTTTTAGTGATATGAGAGTTGAGTTTGTTGGGAAGAGTTTCTTATAAAAAATAATTTTGGTTTAGGTCAGCTAGGACTCCTCGCGACTGATTGTTGCCATGGTTCGTTCTTTGAAGTGTTAACAATCAAACTTGTGATTTAAATACAGCAAAATCAATCGCACATGATCCTACAACGAACCCTACCGCATGGTCAAATAAAATATCGAGACCGCAATTTTTGGACACTACCACCAGCAGCCTTGTAGCTGTCACTAGATAACGGATCGAGTTGTTGATGATTTTGGGCTAGTTTCTGGATAATAGATGGTCGTAGTAGGGTGATAAAAACTTACTTGGCCATCATTCTATGATGGAATTTATCAGTGATTACNAGTTTCTTATAAAAAATAATTTTGGTGTAGGTCAGCTAGGACTCCTCGCGACTGATTGTTGCCATGGTTCGTTCTTTGAAGTGTTAACAATCAAACTTGTGATTTAAATACAGCAAAATCAATCGCATCTGATCCTACAACGAACCCTACAGCACCATAAGCATGGTCACATAAAATATCGAGACCGCAATTTTTGGACACTACCACCAGCAGCCTTGTAACTTTCACTAGGTAATGGATCGAGTTGTCGATGACTTTAGGCTAGTTTCTGGATAATAGATGGTCGTAGTAGGGTGACAAAACTTACTTGGCCATCATTTTATGAAGGAATTTATCAGTGATTATAGTGAAAAGTGATCGTTTATGAGCTATTGCTTCGAAAAAATTCCAAGGCACCCAAAATTAATGGGATCAAGCCTACTCTTCTCTCATCCGAGCTCGGTTTTCCAATTTGTCTAGAGGACAAGGGCCTTTCCTCACGGTTAAATAGGCATTTTTCAAGAGCAAAAAGGAGATGGTCCTGAAATGAATTCCCAGGGGGCAACGACCCCAAACCCTTTTCCCCGTGTTCTCCTCATTCTTTGTTGGTTGTTGCCGCCACTGAAACCAAGCAAATTCACAAAAACTTATCACAAAAGAAAACTGCCAACATACCTGAACTGAATTGTCTTGTGCAGATGGCTCGTCAGCATTTGGTATCAAGGGTGCCCTCAGTTCTTCCATCATTAATTCCTCACAGAATGGCTGAGCGATGTCCCTGCAAAGAAAGAAGCAATTATCTCATGCACAAATTTTCTCATTTGTCATCGTGTTGGCTTGCGATTAACATGATATCTGATAATGTCCTATTCACAAGATTGTAGAAGAAAGGAAGCAATCTTAAGGAAGGACTAAAAATCTACATTGAAGCAGCTGATATCTGTCTGCATAAAATAAATGAAATTTCCTTGGTTGTCTCTATAAGAATCATAAATTTCCGCCTTTTTACTCTTTTCTTCCAGATCTTAATTAAGCCATCTGAGACGGACAGATGCCTTCTCGTAAGTTGAGCAGAGAAGAGTGCTTAATGAAATTTATCAAAAGATTTAAACAGATCTATTCTCAAGCAGCTTAACTCGTCTCAATAGCCCAATGTGATATAATTAAATGTGCTACCAAGTTTAATTATTAACAGCCCGTGAAAAAGTTTGGAAAGTAGTAGCTAACGTGGTATATCATATATAAAATGAACTGGACCTACAACATTAAAGGGAATCTAAGCATACATAAGCCTTAGATAAGAATAGCCGTGCTAAGACAATAGGCCGTGACACATGCCAAACCATATTTGGGTAACTGATTTACGTCAACAGGAACTACTGATATCTGATTGGCTAGAATCTAACCGCAAGTGGCTTGAGCCACTTTTATATGCTTAGATTCCCATTNCTCAAGCAGCTTAACTCGTCTCAATAGCCCAATGTGATATAATTAAATGTGCTACCAAGTTTAATTATTAACAGCCCGTGAAAAGGTTTGGAAAGTAGTAGCTAACGTGGTATATCATATATAAAATGAACTGGACCTACAACATTAAAGGGAATCTAAGCATACATAAGCCTTAGATAAGAATAGCCGTGCAAAGACAATAGGCCGTGACACATGCCAAACCATATTTGGGTAACTGATTTACGTCAACAGGAACTACTGATATCTGATTGGCTAGAATCTAACCGCAAGTGGCTTGAGCCACTTTTATATGCTTAGATTCCCTTTAAGCAACAAATTTAGAACAGTGTATAAACAATTCTTCTCGATCAAAAATCGAAATGGAGATCAAAATAATTGTAATATCCAGGGCGTAACATTAAATTATTGGCTAAGTAGGCCGGCATATAGACCCAATAAAATCACAAAGACATAGGAGCCCTTTAAGGCTCTTGAGCAACCGGCATGCATTGCGATCCTTTGTTTTGTTTTTCGTGGATTTCATGGATTTATTTTAATTCAAGTCGAATGTTTAACACATGTAAAGAGAAATATAGCGGCATCTGCAGCTGCAGCGACGTGCTGCCGCCTTGGGTGACATCACACAATTATTTTCATGCAGCATGAAATTAGGCCATCTTTACAAATAGGGCTGCAATGCATGCCGGTTGCCCAAGAGCCTTTAACACAAAAGAACAACATCATCTAACTATACCTTTAGCAACGAACGCATTTTACAGAATCATGAAAATGGCGACAACAAAGGCCAGCCAAGAGATGGCACGTGCAAGGCATGCTGGTTGAAACAGACCCTTTAACATGCTTGCTTACGAAGTCATACCAACTTAAAGAGAACGAAAAATGATCTTGTTCTACAAAGGATCCGAAGAAAAATGAGCTTTTCTAAACAGCAATCCAAGAGCATTAATTATCAAAATGGGATGAATTCTTGCACTTCTCCCTGGCTCGCTAAAAAATTCATCAAAAGTCGATTATCACACCTATAATAAAATGTTCCTTTTTGATCCCTTTTTTCAATGATCCAAATATATTTCAATATTTGAAGGGTCTAAAATGACAGGTTGAAAAACCTCGTTCTGAGCTATACTCTTTAAGCAACATCGTAAATCTTGCCTAGACGCCATAATTTTGAGATTTTTTCATTATCTTTCAAGTCTACAATGACAGTTTGCGTTTCTTTCTTACATTTATGACCAAACTAGAAGCTTAATATACAAAAAGAAAGTAATCTCGTAACCACGAGTGCTTTTTGCAGTATGCTTCAAAACCAGGAAAAAATTGGTCTTTGATCTGTTTGCCAAAAAACAAGAAATTTAGAGACCGGCCTCGTAATCAAATTTTGGTGATTTTCTAAACAGGAGTACATGTTTGGGGACACCTCGTACCTTTAATGATGAGGCAATTACTGCTTGAAAGAAATGTATACAATAAGTGATGATGATAGAAGATACCCATTAGGATTGATGCGATAAGTTATCGATGAAGTAAGAGCAACAGCAACCTGGGAAATGTATTGGACAATCGCTGTATAAGTTTAGAACCTAGTTTCACGAAAGAATAGGAAAGGTAATGGACAATTGCTTAGTTCAGGCTTTTAGAACCCAGCTTCACAAAACGACGGGAGTCTAAACCTATAAAACAAGATTAGTTTTGTAAGTCACACCTAGACTGATTACATGTCGTAGTTTCGCTCCTCCGCCGAACTGATATACTCCGCAGTTTGAGCGGTCTCGGTTTGGCAGGTGGTAGTCTCGTTTTGGTGAGCGATAACAATGGGACTCACTGTAATCAGTCTTAGTCACACCCTGATGAGGCCTTAGACTTGCTCCAGGTCTATTCCGTGGTCTATCAGCGCTCAATAAAACATTATAACTTCTGCGGGGGCGGCGTAAATCGTGGCGAGGACGCTGCGAAGGAGAAAGGGCGCAAATCGTGGCGAGGACGCTGCGAAGGAGAAACGAACTCGTTTCTCCTTCGCAGCGTCCTCGTCACGATTTACGCCCTCGCAGAAGTTATAATGTTTTATTGAGCGCTGATAGACCACGGAATAGACTTGGAGCAAGTCTAATGAGCCCTCAGTGTGCTAAATATCTTGTCTTTTGGCGTCCGAATTTTTTGACTATACTTTTACTAAAGATAAACGTTTGGACGAAAACCTTCGAAGACATCTTGTTAACGAAGCAGATAAAAATAAAGTCATTATGAGGTGTGTCAAATCCTTTACAATTCTACCCTTAAAGGGGATAAGGGTACTGGCGTCTTAGGCCATTTTTTCGCGTTTAACGCTCTCAAATTCCAAACTATTATAACCAAACATCAGACTAACACAAACAAGATAAAAGTTCGCGAAAAGCTATTTGAAGAATCGAAATAGCAAAAAGTCAATGTGCGTCTAGACCCAGCTTAAAACTATTGATCTCCCTGTTTTCCAACTTTGTGAAAAAAAATCTTGTTTAACTTATGAACTTTAAGAAATTGAATTTTCCAGATTATTCTCGATTTGAGGGGATTTCGAATGACCGTGTTTCACGAAAATACTCGAGCAGACTTTTATTTCTCATCATTTTTCGATTAGAAATTTCTTTTGGCTTTACGCAAATCGATTCATAACCTCTTATAGGATTTGCAACGATTTATATTGGCTTGGAACAAGTTTAAGATAATGGGGTCAATGAAAAACACACTTATGCGAAGATGCTCAACCTGAAGTCACGAGAGAAACGAAAGTACGTTTCGCAAAGATGTATCTATTTTAAACAGCCTTAACAACGACCAAGAGCAAATAAATCAACCCCCTCCTAGATCAAAGATAAAGGCAAGACCTGGGCCACAAATAGGGTTTTTGAGGCCCTGAGATAATGCACCAGAAAGGCACCAGTGGCCACAAGACAATGCCAACAGACAAAGCAGGATCCAGGGCAAATTCCCCCGCGAATTGTCTTCAAAAATACCACTTAAATCGGCTTAAAATGCTTCTCCCTAAAGATATTTTCCTTGGGGAACAAGAAGTCTCCTTCTCGTAGATCTTTCGAGATACTGTAGTTCGTGAGGGGTTCGTGAGGCCCCTTGGTGCCTGAGACCCTATGGAGCAGGAAAGATCTTATCCTGTAGATGAAAAGCACGCCGGGAATGTTACAGTGGCCTCCTTAAACAATCCACAATACTGGGCCATTTGATTAAAGAAAGGCTACAGTAGCTTAGATGATAAGATATATTTCATCACATCGTTCTAGAGTTAAGGGCAATTTTGTTCAGAACTTTTTGAAAATGCTTCAAGAAGCAGAAGAAAACGCGGAGAGACGATTTTGACATTTAAACTATTAACTGGGTTTATGGACACTGACCCGTCCTTGCTCTTCGAATTGAAGCAAAACAATACAAGAGGACACAATCTAAAGCTTTTCAAGAAACGGTACAACTTAAACGTTCGCAAAACATTTTTCACGCAACGAGTCATTAATGACTGGAACAATTTGTCGAGTGAAATCATCAACTGTTCGACAGTGCATCAATTTCATTTACGCTTAGATGCAGTCACGGGATAGAACATAACAGGGCTTTATAGGTCTCACGACCTTCCACTCCCTTGACTACTTATATTATTATTATTATTATTATTATTATTATTATTATTAATATTATTATTATTAAGGACTAGAAATGTTGATAAAATTTTGTCGATTTCATCGTTTCAAAACTAAAAAGCTGGCAAAACTTTTATCGCAATCTCTAGTCCTTTTTCAAGCTCTTCCAAAGAATCTTCACAGGAAATCCGCCAATGACTTTGAAATGCTATTATCAATTTTAGTGAAAGAATTTTATCACATCTAAGTTGGGCTTTCTTCAAGAGAATGACATACTGTATCATACATTGAACTTGTGGAAGGCTTTTTGACACACTGGGATTATAGGTAATTTCATTGCAAGCTTAACTTTGGGTAGTTTCGAAAATGCAGATTTTACTAATTTAAAGTTATTGCTTGGATAATGATAGCTACTACTGCAAAACTAATTTTCTCATTTTCTAACTGCATTCAAATAAAATTATGCCATACCACCAGTAGCAATTAGAATTGCAATAATTTTACAAATGCTGATAATACACCACTTTGACGAACGCACGGCCACCACAATGGAAATGTTCTAAATTTCATGCATGAAATTTTTGACTCCAGATTCGGATTCAGCAGGCAAAATAAAGTCTAGCTGCAAGGTTTCACCGCTAGGGGGTAAACTTTTAACCCCCCCCCCAACTATTTTTGTGGTCAAATCCATCATAAAATCTAGGGAATCTATATCAACATAAAATGAATATAATAAGGATTCGAAATATGAAGCCTTGCAACTAGGCTATATTTTGAGTGCTGAATCCGACTATGGAGTCGAAAATTTCATACAATGAAATTTTGAACATTTCCATAATGGCAGCTATTCATCAAAGTGCAGCAGTCTGTCGCATCTTTTTTCTCTTGGCGTTGACCTTTGCCATATAACTTTACTATCATCAAAGTGTCAAAGGTTTTTCCAATAATTTTATGATTTTAAATCTATGAAAAAGAATAAATGTCCTATCCTCACTATCAAAAAGATAAAGTTTTTCTTTCCTTTTGAAAGTTTGTTTTCGCTTTCAATTCAAAACTTTTGTATTCTTTTTTAAACCAAAAAGGACAAAAACAGTAATCAAAATTTTAAAACTTAACAAATTTTAAAATGAAAACTAAAAAGTTGCTTCACCTTGTATTTGGTCTATGAAATAGGAATAGGCCACAACTTCCAATTAAATATTCCACACTACACTGAAGCTTCTAGCAATGATTAATTCTTGAAGATTATAATTCTAGTGTCTCTAATGGCTACAACAATTTAATGAATTCTTCCTTCTTCTTCTTCCTTCAATATCTTGTCTGGAATCACATCAAGTAGTGTCCCCACGCTAGCATGTACAGTATAGCATTTAACCAAACTCTGCAACCATGTAATTTCCTTTCACAGCGAAGCTTCTCATAAAAACGACTGAAAATACTTCTTTACTATTAGTAATAATCTTGATGGCATGAATAATTCATCTTCCCAAACTCTAGAAGATTAATCTGTTCCTACAAATTTTACGATATTTGACAGAGGTTTTAACGTATTTTGAAGAAGATACCATCAAAACTACATATAACATTGAATTCCATGGCTGTTAAGCTAGACCGTTTTAATCAGTACAAATTAAATCAAATGCAGCTGGATATGTTATTAATTATGAATAGGGTTGAAGTTGTTTCCAGAGTTGATGTTTTCACTACTCTGCACAGGTCTCTAAACATAGCAATTGGTAAATTTCAGTTAACAGCATCAGACTAGGCCATATCCACACGTATTTGGATATTTTTGAAAACGAATCTGCTTTCTTTTTCCTTTTTCGTTAAAAAAAACATCCAACACCACACCACACAAACGTCCACACCAGGAGCGTTTAAAAAAAATTTCTCCATCCACATGGAAATGCTGTGATATTTAAAAACAACCGATATCTATAGAAGCATTGTGCAGATTTAAGGAAATGCCCCATGTGATGCCAAAAGATCTGAGCACATGGTCTGAATGGTGTTAAATTGAGGCTGTGACATCAGTGTTTCAAAAGCTTTGTTTTTGGTGACTGACATATCGACAGAGCCTAAAACGGAGAAAACATAACCCAAAACAAACGTGCACTTCCCCTTTCAAGAAACAAAGAGTGCAGCCTGTCTGGACAGCTGAGTATCACAGTTTTCAATTAGATCTTTGGTGTGCATAACCAAATTTTTTTTTGTTTTTTACAGTATTGTCATTTTGCAACAAACCTATTTGCTGAAAATGAGGGTACAAGATTTCAAGAATTGCTGAAAGTAAAGCCATCAACTCAAGGCTTTCGATATGACACTCATCAGAGCATGAAACATCAGATAATATGTCCAGCTGTGTTTTAGTTTTGAAACAAGCCAATCAGAAAAACTCTAATATTGGTATTGTTTTTTGGCATGCTTCATGATTGTTTTTTGCTTTTCAAAGCAATCTTCAAATCTGTTGTTCTTTTTGTGTGTGCAAGTGCTACGTAGACTTGCCCCAAGTCCCGCTCATCACCGAACAGCGAACAAAGCGAGCTGGACTGAGGCTTTGTTTCTCGCTGCACTTAAAACTCGTTCCAGCTCGCTTCGCTTGCTGTTCAGTGACGAGCGGGACTTGGGGCAAGTCTAGTGCTAAGCAGTGCCAGCAGGAATCTTGGCAAAATTCTTAGAGACCTGTTATTCAGTATGGGAAGTAATAATTCTCACTACCCTAAATCGGCTGCTGTAATGTGATGTACCTGCCAATTATTTAGCACTCACATCTTAACCTCTTAAAATTTGTTTGTTCTTTTCTATTTAGAGTGAACACTTTAAAATGTAGTTCTCATACCAAGCAGGTATCATATAACTCCATTTTTGTTTTACCTAAAATTCTAAGTTCGCTTGAACTAGCTAATTCTCCTTCATTTTGGTGAAATAGATCCAATAGTGAAAGCAAAGCTCTCCATCCACCCAATCCAATCTCCAGAGCCAAAAAGATGTGTGGGCACCAAATTCTATTAAATTCCTTGGGCGATTTACACCTCTTCGTCACATTACCTCACACTTCTCTGTACATCAACAGCAATTTAGACACGTGGAATGCAGAATGAGTCATCTTGCAAGGACATCCTAAGTCGAGAAGAATTCCAAACTGAGGAATAAAGGAGTGGCTTTGCTGGGCCTAACCCTTTAGGGCGAGTCCCTGGAGATATGGGCCTAATGTCATGAGCAACTAAACTTTATATTATGCTTGGAAATTCACGCAAAAGCTAGAGAACCTCAAAGCTGATATAAGATGTTATTCACCTGTTAAAAATGACTGTTTCTTCGTACTTGGCTGTTATCTGGCTTCATGCTGAATTGAAATAACATACAGCTGCAAAACAAAGACCTCGTCACTTTTCCAGACGACTTTCCTCTGATCTGCTTTCAAGTGGTGGGGCATGGGTGTCATGGCTTTGGAGGACGTGGTATCCTAACATCTCTTTGTTCGCATCAATGCAATGTGGGGCTTTTTACCAAAAGAATTACTACACGTTTTTATTTTATTTTTTGTTATAAGAAACTCTTTGTAGGAAACTCTAACTGGAAAAATTGTAGCACCTATTCATTTTAGTCAAGGAAAATGGAAATCCTTAGCATATTTTCATTTTATTTTCACTTTATTCCTTTATGTATCATATTACTCGGAAGCCTTCAAGCCCCCTTCAAGGTACTCGAGTTTGAGTGATGTCTAAACATTGGAAAGTTAAAAAACACTTCGTTTTGAAATGTTTAGGAGAGCGAGAGCACGGGAAGCAAACATGAAGATTGTTATGGAACTCGTTAAGAAGCTCTTGTTATTCAAAATCTGATAATTCTAAGGAACTTTCAGTACTGGCATAAATTCTTAGTGTCATATAAAAAATACGTGTATTTTTAAGTATGCACTAAAAAATTAAAAGCGTCGTCTTTGATTTAAGATCTCTAAAATAGTGATGTCTTTAATTTGTTTCACTAGATGTTCTTGAATATAGTAGCATTGCAGATCAGTAGCTTCCGTAGCTTTTGATTGACACGCCAGTACAAAGCAATTAGCATTTGCAAAGAAAGGAATTCATACGGTCCAGTAGCCAAGAAGCAGATGTGAATACAGCAAGTTGCAAAAGATTTCATCAAAACTGGATGGCTCAGTCACCCATCACGCATGCATAAAGAGGTCTTGTTAATATGCATCGACCGAAAAAAGTGTTTCGTTATGCTCCAAAGTATGCGGAAATTGTATTACCATCTGCTTAGTTTCTGAATTAGAAGATGCATATTATCTTTGGATAGTTGCTAAAATTTGTTAAAAGTTTAGTGCGCGAAGTGAGATGACGTTTCTCTTCCTTGCATGCAGACTTGTGAGGCGACCTAAAGAAATAAGCTCATGTTTCAAGATCACAGCCATAAGAAATTTGAAAACTCTAGAAAATGCTTGGAATTTTCATCAAATCAATGCAAATTTATAGCTTTTCAACTATTTTGATTTGCAAAACAAACATCTCAAATTTCAAAAGAATACAACTGCCGCTGAGAATTTGTAATCAGATTATCGTCCCACTAGCCATGACATCCAATCAGCTATTTTCAATAGGAAAGAAAGAGAGCTATGATATTTCAGCTATCCTACTCAACTGCTGATACAAAAATCAATCAAACAAGGCTTTATAACAATTTAATGTGGTCTACCCGTAATTAATACATTTATCTAAAGGATAAAAAAATGGTTTATTTATATAAAATTGTGGTTTTCTTGGAGAACCTTCATATTCATGTCAAGAAGTATGGATAAAGGCCGGGGACAAAGGTCAAGAGCATCCCCTTACATTATACTGCTACATGTTGAAATGACTATTGAGATTGTAAAAGAAAGGCCACACATAAATGTATTGACAAATGTTGAATTCTGCTAATACGTTTTGAGAACTTAGCTACAATAGGCACTTTGGAAGCCCAGACTTACGACCTTGAGTCCCTTGTTTGCCTGCGTCCTTGTTTGTCAAGAGGCGTATTTATACATCATTTTGCCATAATTTACTCCAAAAATAATCTAAAATTAATAAGGGGCTTGATACTTACAATGGAGGGGTTGTAGCCCCCACCTTACCCTGGCAGCGACCTTGGTTTACTCTCTTGGGCTAAGCAACAGGGATCCCTAAATTTATGCTTTAATTAATTCTGCAGCAAACTGAAAAATGGATAAAAGAATGATAAATAAAAACTTTCTTTCAAGAGCTAGCTGATTCCAATATTACACACAGTAAAATCTACAAGAAATTGCTGCAAGAATATGACCCAGTGCTGCAAGCTTCTTAGAATTCTTTTTATTTCAGTACTGAACGTTTTTTGAGGGCTTTCAAGAAGATTTGAAATCTCATTTTCTGCATCATCTCCTGTGCCCTGTTGAACATTTTGCAGAGGAGATATCAAGAAACAACCCTTCTGTCTAGAAAATACTGAGTAAATACAGTAGAAGAAACAAGCAAATATGCATTTGATCATAAGCGTACGAGCCGGGGGTGCTGGGGGGCGGCAGCCCCCCAACATTCGACAAATTTAGAAAAATCTGCCTATTTCGGGCAATAATCTGCCGTAAGTCGGGCAAAAAATTTCGTTAACAATAGACTTTTCATCAGGCAGCCCCCCTAGATTTTTTCTTCCCGTACGCTTATGCATTTGATTTCCAATAAATAAAACTCAATTCTTTAAACAATTTTTGTCCAGTATATGTTTATATTACAGGCCCGTCGGAACAAAATTCATATTGGGGGGGCTGAAACCAGATGCGAGCGAAGCAAGAAAAAATGGGGGTCTGGGGGCTTGCCCCCGGGAAAATTTGTTGTGACCACGCCCTTTAGATCGTTGGAAAATGCCTCTATTATGAAGAATTTGCCATCTAAAGGAGCAAAGGATCGCAACTAACGGAAGGCTTTCCCAGGAAATTTTGAATATAGGACCTCAAAATCACTTAGAAATAGAATGTTTTTTAATTTCATGAAATAAAAATGTGATAGCTTGATAACTCTGATAACTTCATCTAGAAATTCAAATGTTCAATTCTTAAGCTTGACTTTTTAACAGCCCTTTTCACTAAAAAGGAACAAACTTTAGCAAATTATTGGGGGGGCTGAAGCCCCCCAGCCCCCCTGCTTCCGACGGGCCTGTATTATATTAATTTTTAAATTTTTTGGTGATCTGAGAAATAAGTTTCCTATAAAGACTTTCTTCAAAAATATTTATATATTCAGTTATGCTTCAGCTATTACCAAATGCTGCAATGCTAAATCATGTGAGCAGATTCTGCCTCATAATCAATCAAGTCTTCAGCAGATAAGTCAATAGGAGGTTCATTCAATGATGGAACAAACAAATCTCTCCAATATGGCTTTCGTTCCCATATCAAATGTTTCAGTCTGTGCCTGCTCAGCCTCCTCTTACAAAGTTTCATGCATACGCTAAATGCAAACCTACAATATGATGATGTGTCCTTGAATTCTGCAACAAACTCGTTTTGTGATTTATCAAGTATCAACAGTAATGTATGAAACAACAGAAAAACTGTTGTTAAAATGAGCACCACTGAATGTGGTACAAATAACAATGGAATATCTCCAATTTGTTCACAGTCTTGCAGCTCAACACTTTTGCTGTGACTATCCACAAAACAAGTCTTGAATGGGCCATAAAGCTGCATCATGGAATAAACTTCTCCAAGGAACGAATACACAAGAAACAAGTAGTAATATGAAAAGTTTGTCAGACCAATACAATTGTTTCCAATGAGGCTATGGTGTGACACGAGCCTAACACAGTATTCACATCTATCACAGTGATGAGTACCAAGACATTTCACTCGTTTGCATTTCTTGCAGATATTGATTCCATTTGTAGAATATCCCTCCTCTTCTAATTCTAAAATCGTGAAAGCTTTTCCAGGTGATCTGAGCCACATTGCAAAATAATTAAAAGTGATATTTATCCATAAATACGCACAGATTATGGCATTTAGCAACCCTGTCAATGATAGCCATTTGTAATGAAGAGGAAATAGCCACAAAAAATAAATGACAATAAATGAAGTCAGAAGTGTGAGAACGACGCCTGTCGTCGAAAAAAGCCTTCCCAATTTATACCACCATCTCTTTTCAGCATTCGGTATTACTTTTCGAAGCTGCTTCATCACGAATATGTAGTTAAATATCGCAGCAAAGAGAATCACTACAACTAGCACGGACGCCATTTTTGTTGTTTTGAAAAAAATCAAATTCCAAGACGGCACATCATGTACCCATGGCAACTGCTCCTCCGCTGCTTATTGCAGCATAATGTTCACAGTTACACAGCAGCTTCATAAGTTGTAACACACGAGAGTAAATTCCCGCTGTTGGAGACATCCGTTTATAATTTATTAGTACGCACACAATTTTAGGGGGGAGGGGTGGAGAATTCAAATATCTTCGTCATCGAATATCAAACAAGGTCGAAAAGGTGCAGTGCCATGTGCTGCATAGTATTGTCTCGGCTTACTCTAAATGGCGCGAATTGAAACATGTACTTTCTGACCACGACCACCGTATCAAAATGAACAGACAGATTCAGTTTTTGAAAGCCTTTATATGTAGCCGCCTGGTGTACAGTAGCCATGCATACTCAATGAAGGCAATTGACAAGAACAAGCTAGAATCGATTTGGCATAGTATCCTAAGAAAAATGGTTACAAACGGTTACCAGCAGAGAAAAAATGCCCCAAACAGAAAGTAAAGGACCGGAACATAGCCAATGAAGAGGATGCTGAATATTCCTTAATATACTCCGATGTAGCCTGCGTGCAGACTTTGTTGGTCGCTGGGGAGGAGGGGCTTTCTTTCCCCTCCTCCCCAGTGACCAAAAAGTCTGCACGCAGGCTAACTTCAATGAGGATCTGTGAAGAATTATCAAAGAGAAGTAGGTTGCATATCTGACTTTTGTGATGTACAACACTATACTGATGTATTGCACTCGAAATACCTAGCACATGTTACCCGGTTGGCAAACGACCACATCCAGAAGAAACTACTCCTTTCGCAAGATTCGTAGAAAGTATGCCCGGAACAGATGGCTAAGCAATGAAAAACACTTAAGGTGTATCAACAATGCAGGTTCAAAAATTGATGAAGAATAAGCGAGTTCACCTCCTTGATGAAGAGACGATTGAAGATTTTATAACATTTTAACTCTATTTTTATCAAGAGCAATCCTAAATGTACCTGGTACATAAGGATAAATATGATGATGATGATGATGATGGTGATGATGATGATGATGATGATGATGATGATGATGATGATGATGATGATGATGATGATGATGATGATGATGATGGGTTAAAAATTCGCGAGTTGGCTGGCTAGGCAGCTGGAAGTTTTAAGGGTAAGAAAGTTGACTGGAATTAACACGGCAATTTCTTTAAACTGATGTCGAAGCTTGGAGAACGAGACAAGTAATAAATGGTGTAATGTGATGTCACAAAAACGAGAAGATCACTGGAGGATCCATTGCGTTTAGAATTGGTGAAAGATGAGGCCTTAGATCTCCTACTAAAATGCAACAGAAAAGCTAAGAGAAAGTTCGTCAAATATTTTTGTCAGGTTTGCTCNTACACAAGAAACAAGTAGTAATATGAAAAGTTTGTAAGACCAATACAATTGTTTCCAATGAGGCTATGGTGTGACACGAGCCTAACACAGTATTCACATCTATCACAATGATGAGTACCAAGACATTTCACTCGTTTGCATTTCTTGCAGATATTGATTCCATTTGTAGAATATCCCTCCTCTTCTAATTCTAAAATCGTGAAAGCTTTTCCAGGTGATCTGAGCCACATTGCAAAATAATTAAAAGTGATATTTATCCACAAATACGCACAGATTATGGCATTTAGCAACCCTGTCAATGATAGCCATTTGTAATGAAGAGGAAATAGCCACAAAAAATAAATGACAATAAATGAAGTCAGAAGTGTGAGAACGACGCCTGTCGTCGAAAAAAGCCTTGCCAATTTATACCACCATCTCTTTTCAGCATTCGGTATTACTTTTCGAAGCTGCTTCATCACGAATATGTAGTTAAATACCACAGCAAAGAGAATCACTGCAACTAGCACGGACGCCATTTTTGTTGTTTTGAAAAATCAAATTCCAAGATGGCACATCATGTACCCATGGCAACTGCTCCTCCGCTGCTTATTGCGGCATAATGTTCACAGTTACACAGCAGCTTCATAAGTTGTAACACACGAGGGTAAATTCTAAATTCCCCCTGTTGGAGACATCCGTTTATAATTTATTAGTACGTACACCATTTTAGGGGGGAGGGGTGGAGAATTCAAATATCTTCGTCATCGAATATCAAACAAGGTCGAAAAGGTGCAGTGCCATGTGCTGCATAGTATTGTCTCGGCTTACTCTAAATGGACAGACAGATTCAGTTTTTGAAAGCCTTTATATGTAGCCGCCTGGTGTACAGTAGCCAAGCATACTCAATGAAGGCAATTGACAAGAACAAGCTAGAATCGATTTGGCATAGCATCCTAAGAAACATGGTTATAAACGGTTACCAGAGAAAAAATGCCCCAAACAGAAAGGACCGGAACATAGCCAATGAAGAGGATGCTGAATATGCCTTTATATACTCCAATGTAGCCTGCGTGCAGACTTTGTTGGTCACTGGGGAGGAGGGGCTTTCTTTCCCCTCCTCCCCAGTGACCAAAAAGTCTGCACGCAGGCTAACTCCAATGAGGATCTGCGAAAAATTATCAAAGAGAAGTAGGTTGCATATCTGACTTTTGTGATGTACAACACTATACTGATGTATTGCGCTTGAAATACCTAGCACATGTTACACGGTTGGCAAACGAGCACATCCAGAAGAAACTACTCCTTTCGCAAGATCGGAGAAAGTATGCCAGGAACAGATGGCTAAACAATGAAAAACACTTAAGGTGTATCAACAATGCAGGTTCAAAAAGTGATGCAGAATAGAACAGAGTTCACTCACCTCCTTGATGAACAAACGATTCACTATTTTGTAAAATTTTAACTAAATTTTTATAAAGAGCAATCCTGAATGTACCTGGTACATAAGGATAAATATGATGATGATGATGATGATGATGATGATGATGATGATGATGATGATGATGATGATAATGATGATGATGATGATGATGATGATAATGATGATGATGATGATGATGATGATGATGATGGGTTAAAAATTCGCAAGTTGGCTGGCTAGGCAGCTGGAAGTTTTAAGGGTAAGAAAGTTGACTGGAATTAACACGGCAATTTCTTTAAACTGATGTCGAAGCTTGGAGAACGAGACAAGTAATAAATGGTGTAATGTGATGTCACAAAAACTAGAAGATCACTGGAGGATCCATTGCGTTTAGAATTGGTGAAAGATGAGGCCTTAGATCTCCTACTAAAATGCAACAGAAAAGCTAAGAGAAAGTTCGTCAAAAATTTTTGTCAGGTTTNTGATGATGATGATGATGATGATGATGATAATGATGATGATGATGATGATGATGATGATGATGGGTTAAAAATTCGCAAGTTGGCTGGCTAGGCAGCTGGAAGTTTTAAGGGTAAGAAAGTTGACTGGAATTAACACGGCAATTTCTTTAAACTGATGTCGAAGCTTGGAGAACGAGACAAGTAATAAATGGTGTAATGTGATGTCACAAAAACTAGAAGATCACTGGAGGATCCATTGCGTTTAGAATTGGTGAAAGATGAGGCCTTAGATCTCCTACTAAAATGCAACAGAAAAGCTAAGAGAAAGTTCGTCAAAAATTTTTGTCAGGTTTGCCCGTTTCTACTTCATCTAATTATCAATGCAAAACGCTGTGTAAATCAATATTAAGCTAAATACACATGTTAGCAGCTTGTACGAAATAAACTGCAAAATGACATGCAAAATAAAGCAAACAACAAGCAATGATTCTGGAATGGTGAGTATTTTGTAAACTCCGCTACTGAAATGGGTTGAATAGCACAACTTATTCATTTTAATTTAATTATGGAAGAAATACATTTTGTCAGGGTCTTTGGATAAAATTGAACATTTTTGAACGGACAATGCATTAAAAGCACAACATCAGATTTTTCCGTCCCGACATAATAGGTTTTGTTCTTGAAAGGTGCCAAAACAGACTGGGAAACTAAATTACTAGCAAATTTGATTTAGGATTTTTGGCCTGTTTTGAAGGATTTTGAGATGGCGCATTTTTATAAAATCGCTTGTAATTTGAGAACGATACGACCGATTTTGACCAACTAAATTTTCTTATCTAAGTTGATATGTTAGCTATGAAGGTATTACCGGTTTATAGGAATCTGATAAATGGTTTGAGAGCTACAGGCTTTCAAACGTTTACAATTCTTTTTGCTCACCCGGTATGATAAAAATTAGAGCAATAATAAATGTAGTAAACTGGCCGGTAGTTGTCAAATAACTCAGCAAACATACGTTCCCCTGAATTATCCGGCAGTTTTGTGCGTTTACATGCTTACGCTGAAATTAAGACTACCGTTGAAATCTAAGTGCAATTTATGTTGAACCAAACTCGGTCATCCACTCTGTATATTTCTTGATATCTGCCTCTGAAACTGACTTTGAGACCTTTTTAAGGGCTCCTAGAAAGTCCTCCATTGTAATAGGTATATCTAACTCTTCCTTTGGTATGTTTTTTATTTCTTCTACAGTCAAGCCTTGAATGCGGCGTCGCATTACCATCATAGATGCATCTCTGCAAAATTGGAATAAAATCAGAATAAGAACGGGGCAGTTAGGTAACTCATCTAATCGACAGTCCAGTGTTTACGATTAACTTTTACCACTCTAAGCGTTGTGAATAAATGCTTCATCTAGAACTGCCAATGCCGGATGAATTTCATCGATAAATAGGCACATTAAAACTGGTTTTGAATATCAATTAAAAACAAGGATTATAATTAAAATTACAAACTACAATTACATTATACTGTGACATTCATGGTGTTTGGTGAGGAAGGACACGAGGTCACTGAGTCCTGATCATGAATGCCACTTACATTCTAACTAAAGGTTTTAGTGAAGGAAAGCCTTAGACTGATTACACGAGTCTCAGTTTTCCGCATTGAAATGAATAATAGTTATGGCTTCAAACTGAAATCTTTGAATGAACTGAAACTGACATTGTATGAGAGAAAAGAGAAACATCAGATTAAAACCATTGAACGAATACAAGGAATCACGTCGTCAGTCTAGGAAAGCCTTACCATATTTCTACTTTATTTTCACTTGTTTCCTGTATCATATTACTTTCATGGTACTTCAGTAATGTCTGAATATTGGAAAGGCCTACAAAATCTTCGTTTGAAATGTGCACGAAGGCACAAGAAGTAAACGCGAAGAAGTTATGGAACACGTAAGAAGCTTGCAAGAAACTCTGAGTATTCAAAATCTAATAATTTTAAGAAACCTTCAGTGCTGGCGTAAATTCTAAGTTACTTATAAAAAAATACGTGCAGATGTAGAAAAAAATATGGCACGTTTTCTTAAACAGAATCGAATGCCCACTATTTAAATCTCCTGTTCGTGAGCTTCATACTTCATTTGAAGCAAATAGAATATTCTTTTAAAATTCAAAATTGAAGGATTTAATATCTTTCTTACATTCAAAGACTGTTTTTCAAAATCTCTTTCCTTTGTGATATTCGAGAAACGCTTTTCATAATTTTTCCAAAGTATTTTTGAAGGCGCATTTTCCATGAAAGCATGGAACAACTATGAAAGGATGAGAGATTTCTGGGGCAAAATAAAAATTTAAGACATTTAAAAACTTTTGTCAGTAACATTTTCCGACATTTCAGTCTAAGGCTCTCAACAAGTAGCCCAAGCAACTTGCGGTCAAATTCTAGCCTATCAGATATCAGATATCAGTATTTCCTGTTTCTTGACGTAGATCAGTTACCCAATATATAGTTTGGCGCGTGTCAAGGTCTATTGTCTTCGTATGGCTACTTTTATCAAAGGCTTATGCATGCTTAGATTCCCTCCAAGACACAAAATGAAGCACATACAATTTCAAGATCTGTCGCACAATCAAATTTTAGTGACCTTTCCGTCATTGGAAGTGGCCCGGAATAACAGAGGCGAGAGCCAGAATTCAGTAGAATCTTTCGGTGGAAAATAAAACTGAATACTTTTGTAAGAGAATGCCTTACCTGCACACATTAGTGATATCTGCACCACTGTAACCATCCATATCTTTTGCTATTGTGCTCAAGTCTAAGTCACCAGCAGTTTTTATCTGACGTAAGTTTATCTTCAGCAATTCTTCTCTTCCCTCGACTGTGAATTTGCAAGATACCATATCAGAACTTTGTTAAAATATAAAAGACTTTCTTTGAATTAAATTGCTTGAACTATAGGTACTTTGCTGTAATTCTACCGTGAACAATATTTGATATTTTGACTATTTTCAAAATGGCGGCATATATCATGGGTGTGTTTGATTGGTAACAATTTTGAAAACGGTAGACTTGGTAGACTCGGAATCTGTGTTTGATGGACTCCGAAACTCTCAAAACGGAAGGCCTTCTAAACCTTCTGCTCCAAAAGGCAGAAGGTTTGGCAGACTGTGGACAGATTCTTTTTTTGCATTAGCAAACCCTGGTTGTGAATCCGAAACCTACCATTTCAAGATTTTTGTGTTTGATTGGCAAATATATTTCCGTCTCTGCGAAGTCTACTGTTTTCAGAATTTGGTAGGTTTGAAATTTACCAATCAAACACACCCAATATATGAGGATGCGACGTCATCAAATTTCTAAATCGTAAACCAGAAGAGTGACAGATTTCTGCTTGCTACCATATCGTAGACCTTCATAAACTAAGGCTTTCTTGAAGATTATATCATTTTCCTCTATTGATTTAGGATTTACGATGACTTTAATTATTTCAAACTTTCCATCAATTCTTTCAGTAAAAGAAAAACGCCGCCATTTTGAAAATTATCACGATATCTAAAAATGTCTGCGGCAGAATTACAGCAAAGTACCTTGAGTTCCTTTCAAGCCATTCAATTCAAAGAAGGCGAGAATTGAAATTTACATCACCCTTTTGGAGATTTGAATCCCATGAAAAACGAGCAGATAGAACAATTGTCAACATCTGACTTTTCTATCTTCAACATTTATACAACCCATCGAAGACGTCTGTTATTTAGGTATACCGGGTGAGTCAATAAAAAACAGTCCCCGTTTGCAAGGCCACTGCTCCCTGGATATAAAGCTAATAATTTTGGCAAATATATTACTTAATGGTGGACATGTTCAAATCGATTTTAAAATCTACCTGATTGAAATCGGCCACTCTGTTGGGAAATTATGAGAGATTTTCTCCAGAAAGCCGCTTTAAGAAACCTTCAAAACAGACATAAAATCACAACCAAATTTTCCAAATATTTCTGCCTTACAGCAATGGTTTTTACATGCTTTAGCACTTTTTATCTCTTTGGGAGGATGAAAGTGTCATCCTGGGAGCATAACAGCATCATTCCGTATGATTTCATCCTTCCATGATGATAACGCGTGCTAAAACGTGTTGAAGTCATAGCTGTAGGACATAAATGTCAGGAAAATTTGGTCTTGACTTTAGGCTTGCTTTGAAGGTTTCCTGAACGGGCTTTCTCGAGAAAGTCCGTCATAATTTCACAATGGAGAGGCCGATTTCAATCAGGTGAATTTTAAAATCGATTTCAACATGTCCACCATTAAATACTTTATTTGCCAATATTATTACGTTGCTTTCCAGGGAGCAAAGGCCGTGTAAACGGGGATTGTTTTTATTGACTCACCCGGTACAAATTTCACTTTAATTCCAAAGCAAATTATCTAGGTGAGCTACAGTTCTCATTTTAACCAGAAATACAGTCTGATCATAAATAAATGTGTACAATAAGATTGATTTGATACATTCATTTGAATGCCTTCAACAACAAAAAATCGTTTTAACTTTCTCGAATTTCAGCTACAAAATTTCGTGACTATAGGTTGATAATACCATGGGCGGTAGGAGACGTTTGGATCGGTTTTAAAAAAATGTTGTGGTCATAGGTTGCGGTTATTAGGATTAAATTAGCCGCGATCTTTTCAGAGCGGCTTCCTGTTATTTTGTAGCCACTTGATGGTTGACCCGGCAGACGCTAATCTGCCCATAATAATACGCACCAGTAGGAAGTGGTATGTAAATTCTCTTTTCCAATCTCCTTCGTAACGCCTCATCAATATCCCATGGGAAATTTGTGGCAGCCAGGACCATAACAATCTTTGTTGAATCTTCTTCGGCTGAGTTACCTGAGACGCCTGTTAGATAACATTTTCAAAATCAATACTTCTCATCAGATTACAAAAAATACCTTCGAAAGAAATGATTGTGTGACATATATTGAAAGCACGAGATTCATTGAAAACAACACTTTGAAATACGAAATTCAGGACAACGAATTTCTCTGACAAGACATTTGTGCCTTTTTTCATTTTTCATTTTGTAAAAAGCACGATACAGTATTACATCGTATAAGGCCCTTTTAATCCTTTTAAGAGGCCCTCCCAGGGGTTTTAGGGAACAGGGGATATTCGGAATTTTTAAGCTAGGAACAAGGGAACATTAGTGAAAATAGTCAGGGAACAAGGGAACAAATTTGTGAATAATAATATTTTTAGGGAACAAATTAATGAATTTTTCTGATTCGTCTTACAGGGAACAAGGGAACAAACAGAACAATAACTGGGGAACAAGGGAACTTCGACCCGCCCCCTGGGAGGGCTTCTTTTAAAAACAATTTGGATGCTCTTATAACAATTTTTACATTTCTTAAACAGCACTGAATCACAAAAAGNAACATTTTCAAAATCAATACTTCTCATCAGATTACAAAAAATACCTTCGAAAGAAATGATTGTGTGACATATATTGAAAGCACGAGATCCATTGAAAACAACACTTTGAAATACGAAATTCAGGACAACGAATTTCTCTGACAAGACATTTGTGCCTTTCTTTCATTTTTCATTTTGTAAAAAGCACGATACAGTATTACATCGTATAAGGCCCTTTTAATCCTTTTAAGAAAAACAACTTGGATGCTCTTACAACAATTTTTAAATTTCTTAAACAGTACTGAATCACAAAAAGAGACAGAGAATGCTAATATCGTTATTTCATGAATTCAAAACCATGATATATGCAGCAATCCTTCACAACTCAAGCTCAAAAAATTAAAAAGTTTGCACTGGGTGTGCCAGAAAAAAGTTGCCTTTTTTGAAAATCCATAGCACCTGGAATACTGGATAAATCTGACTGAATCAAAGTTTAGATACTGGCAAAGAGACTGCAGTATTTTTTAATGTTTCTCGCGCTTTTCAGAGCACTGAAAATATAGATAAATTCGATACAATGAAAATTCTTTGGTTGCGAAATATATACCTGAAAAAGGACCTACAACACAAGTCTAATTTACCCATATTTTCAGTGCTGATAAAAACGTGAGAAAATCACAAAAATACTTCGGTCTTTCGGCTATCAAGTAGAATTATATTAATTCAAGCCCTCCAGCTCTCTTGGCACTATGAATTTTCAAAAGTGGGAACTTTTTTCTGGCACAGGTACAGAAAGAGCTTAATAAAGAAATAGAAATAAGGATGATTTCTTTATGATTAATTCGAGCAAGATCTTACCATCCATTTGAACGAGCAACTCTGATTTTACTCTTCGGCTAGCTTCATGTTCACTGTCACCTCCACGTTTGCTGCATATCGAGTCAATCTCATCAACGAAAATCGTACTTGGAGCGTAGAATCGTGCCTGTAAAGAATAACATTTCTTGAAGATAGCCAACTGGACTGGACAACAAAGTCTACATACACTGAAAGCTCAAAGTCCCTTAAGAGTCAATCACTCAAGTCGCGAGTTACATCGAAAGTCCACTATGGCACCACAAAGGATCATGGTTAGCAATGGGTCTTTAAAAACAGGGCTTACCTTTTTTCCACTCACATGGTCATAGTGGTTGTTTGCTTTGCGACAGTGAATTAAAAGTTTAAATATAAACTCACCATTTCAAAGAGCAGTCTAACTAGCTTTTCAGATTCACCACGGTATTTAGAAGTTAATGTTGATGACGAGACATTAAAGAACGTTGTACCACATTCAGTTGCTACGGCTTTTGCTAACATGGTCTTCCCAGTACCAGGAGGACCCACCATTAATACACCCTAGAGGAAACACAAGAGCAAAATATGAGCCAATATATCAAACATGTATGTTGGTGAAAGGATATGACAAAATATTAAAACAAAAATGAATATACTGGACAGAAAATTTGAGAAATGTAATTTCTGGTTCTCAAAATTTCACAGGAAACAATTTCGGATTAAATTACAGATGGAGAAAAGTATAGAGCTCGTAATACCCTGAATTTTCAAACTAAAATAAAACGTTTTACAAAATTTGTAAAATAAACGGCTAGCTTTAACTACTCCCAAAAGTGTTGCTTTTATTGACGACAACTTTCACATGATCATCCACATTCAGACAATTGAATTCACTATACCTTTATGCTCCCAAAAAGTATAAAACGATTCCCAAGTCTAGCGGTTCATAAAAAAAACAGTTCAATACCTTCCAGGGCCTTCTAATGCCAGTAAAGAAGTCTGGCATCAATAAAGGCAGCACAACGGCCTCGTTTAGCAGTTTCTTTGCTTCTTTTAGATCCGCAATATCTGCCCTAGAAATAAAAGAGTAAGATCTCGTTCATTTCTATCTAAAAAAATGCTAACTGTCAACCTATGAATAAGCAAGACATTTTCTTAAAACACAGACATTGAACAACATACATCAGGTCTCATAGCGTATATAATTGTTCAATGTTATTTGATACCTACTTTCGACTTATTTCGGAACGTGGATCAGTAATACAGGTGTTTTAATCTTCGCAAAATTTAGGGCTTTAGCAATGGATTTTTCGTTATTTGTTTCTAACACTTTTCGTGCAAAAATTAAATAAATTGATCTAATCGCTACTGATACGATGCTTGAAATACGAAACAACAGTTGGATCTTAAAGAGTTCTAGCAGGCTCATGAATAATGTTGCAATGACATCTTAGCCATGTCAAAGTTTGAAATTACTTTTTGAACATTTCTTAGTACTCTTTCAAACATAATACAGTACTAGAGTTATTAGATTTTGGCTCTCGCAAAACTATTTTACTACGAAAAACCATTACTGTTTGTTTAAGATACTAAATGTATATCTAAAGGTAATGTGTCCATAGAAGTAGGCCTCCCAGAGCAAGGCATGTGATCAATTAAAATTTCTTTTCAATCACGCATTACAGCAATTTTCACTATTCATGTGATCAGTTTGAATAGCAACCAATTATTTGCCGAGAATTTGATGGANAAATTACTTTTTGAACATTTCTTAGTACTCTTTCAAACATAATACAGTACTAGAGTTATTAGATTTTGGCTCTCGCAAAACTATTTTACTACGAAAAACCATTACTGTTTGTTTAAGATACTAAATGTATATCTAAAGGTAATGTGTCCATAGAAGTAGGCCTCCCAGAGCAAGGCATGTGATCAATTAAAATTTCTTTTCAATCACGCATTACAGCAATTTTCACTATTCATGTGATCAGTTTGAATAGCAACCAATTATTTGCCGCGAATTTGATGGATGTTGACAGGTTGGGTATACGCTGGCCTTATATATGGACACATTACCTTTAAAGTAATACTGTAGACAATGAATCGCGAAAAAAGAGAGGTTCATAGAAGATAGAAAGAGGGGCGGAATACCCAGACACTTCTGAAAATTACGAACTATTAAAGTCTGTAGCATCTTTAGGAATTATGCCCAAGAATGTTTTAAATATCTCATGATTTGATTTGATTTTATATTCTTTAACCACGGTAACCTCGTCAGCTAAGGCTGCTTTTTAGGGGGTCGTGACAAAAATTTACAATTTACAATTTAATTCGTATAAAACTAAAATAAATAAGCTAATTACAAAACTAAAATCTAGAAATAAATACATTGTTGTCATACTTCATAATCGATATTTAAAAGAATATAAAGAGGGCGCTTGCTTAACCTCAGGTACAAGGATGTTCCGAAAATGCGCACCACGATATGAGAATAATGTCTGCCCATTAGTTGTTTTAATAAGAGGGACGCGCAAGTCAGTCTCAGAGTTTCTTAGCTTGACAGTGTCTCGTGAAGAGTTTTTCGAAAAATATTGGAGAGATGCGTAAGTGCAAGACTATATATGGATTTGTAAACGATGGTCGCTGTCTCTCGCTTGATAATTTTTAGTTGGCCACTTTAGCTTCTGTATCAGGGCATCAGCAGCTATTGGTCACAATTCAGGCAGCGCGATTTTGTAACTTTTGCAGTGTAAGTCGCCTGGATCCCCTGCAGCCCCCCCCCCACACAGAGCAACAGTAGCGGAAATGCAGTTCTATGATACCTCTATAGATTTGGCTAAGAGGTTCCTGGGGTAGCAATTT
The DNA here is from genome assembly GCA_004194415.1 of Aurelia aurita. Classification (NCBI taxonomy): domain Eukaryota; kingdom Metazoa; phylum Cnidaria; class Scyphozoa; order Semaeostomeae; family Ulmaridae; genus Aurelia; species Aurelia aurita. The sequence goes on along the minus strand of REGM01000057.1, from coordinate 483,592 downwards.
CTTAGCAAAATTCTAAAAATCCTAAAGCACGAGAAACCTTAGCACGCAAGAATCTGGTGTGCTCATCCCAAACAAGATGGGAACAACTCCTTACGTATTGAATAAAACTTTCTCGATCTAAGGAGAAGTCTTGCCTCCTGCTTAGAGTTGCATTATGAATAACTACTATAATTCCTCCACAGCAGAAAATGCAGAAGCAATTTATGAAACAAGAATTAGATGATACAGTAAGATGCTAGCAATCTCTAAATAGGTAGAGATAGTGGAGGAATAATTAAAAAGGCCCTTTGGTAGAAAGGAGTAGGAAAGTTTCAGAAAATTAACATACCAATGGACATTAGGATTCTTTTGTACGATATCTCGTTCCAATGACTCCACTAAATCTTTATCGTAACCTGATGGATCAAATTTCTTGTCATCACCTTCGTTGACAGCCTTTTCATCTCTCTGTAATGCAATTGAGCAAAATGAAATAAAAGCATGTAAAAATAAACAACGGAGGAGTTAAAGATGCTTCGTCTGTACGATTAAGGCAAATTTGGGCTATCCCATCATAATTTCAAATCATGAGACCGACAACATAAAAGAAGCCTTCTTTCTAATTCACTGTAAAATGTTCTGAAACCTCAAAGTTTCAAAGAATCTTTGACTCATGCATCAATGAAATGGTAGACTTGCTCCAAGTCTATTTCATGGTCTATCAGCGCTCAATAAAACATAATAACTTCTGCGGGGGCGTCAATCGTGACGAGGACGCTGCGAAGGAGAAACGAGAAACGAAATTTCGGGGAAGAAGGAGACGTGAAAAGAGTCACAAACAATGCAGTTTTGCGTGCTATCTCAAGTATTTCACACATTGTTGTAGTGCCAAATGTTGAAGGGTAAACTGCTCAAAAGATGCCAAAATTTTTAGAAGAATTTTCGATATTTTCACGCACGTCCAGGGTCATGATTTTGTACGAAAAGTCACTGAAGATAAAAACAATTTGAAAACTTGATAGATCCTTTTTGTACATTTGTCTCATTTTTGCCGGAAAGTGATAGCTTTAGGATATATTATTGCCACAGTTACAACATAAGAAGACCTGCAAAACACCTGCTCTGAATGATCACCATAAGACCCGCAAATAAGCTGCGCTTTTTCCCTGTATTTTCCTCTCCGTTATTAGGGGTGCGGCCAATATGCGGAGTGAAACATCTTAGACCTAGAACATGACAAATTAGAACCTCTCTACGGAAAGCAAAGGTTTCTCGCTATTTTCTGAAACACTCAACGAAACGAAATTCATGATCTAGAAAAACATCACATCCATGACTGTTGTCCACGGTATTCCCATCGTTTTCCTTTGCTCAATGGTCAAAGATTGTCCTCAGGTCATCAAGANGTTACAACATAAGAAGACCTGCAAAACACCTGCTCTGAATGATCACCATAAGACCCGCAAATAAGCTGCGCTTTTTCCCTGTATTTTCCTCTCCGTTATTAGGGGTGCGGCCAATATGCGGAGTGAAACATCTTAGACCTAGAACATGACAAATTAGAACCTCTCTACGGAAAGCAAAGGTTTCTCGCTATTTTCTGAAACACTCAACGAAACGAAATTCATGATCTAGAAAAACATCACATCCATGACTGTTGTCCACGGTATTCCCATCGTTTTCCTTTGCTCAATGGTCAAAGATTGTCCTCAGGTCATCAAGAATTCCTTAGGCAACTGGATTCAAGGCGACAGACCTTTTAGCCATTCTACAAAAGAGTCTGGATCAAACGATATTTTGTAGCAATCTGAGTAATTTTCGAATATGCACAACAGTGATAGAAGCTATAACGCCACTCCATCGAAGATTTCGTATAAAATATCGCCCAATCTCGGTTCTCTTGTAGAATAGCTGGAAGGTGTATTCATCTTCTTTATGTGTCATGCGCGAGGGCATTGACGGTCATGCTTTTCAATGCTTCTCGATCTTGACATGTGTGAATCAGGTCATTTCCCATTTGATGTATTGGTCCAATCTTTGATGTTGTTCAAGTATGTCATCCTCTGTCTACCTCTTGCTCTTTTACCTTCCATTTTCCCTGTTATACACGTGTCATGCCCTTGCCCGGGGGGATGGGTGCCCAGGGATGGTCGGGTGATTCTGTTAGAATTCAGCAACTTTACGGGAGACGTTGCCCCAGGCCCCGAGATCTTGATGTTGCCGCAGGATGAGACAACAGCAGCAACGTTGATTGGGAAGGGGGATAAACGGGGACTTTACATGACCAAGGGCCCCAAACATGGGTCAAATCTTATCCTCTGTTTGCAATTCCCCGACCATCCTCGGGGATCCATCCCCCCGGCAAAGGCATGATGCGTGCATTAGTGATAGATTCTCTATTCCGTTTTTTTGCATAATATCCCTAGAGGTCTATTAGGGAAGTGAAACATAATATAGACGGNATGTATTGGTCCAATCTTTGATGTTGTTCAAGTATGTCATCCTCTGTCTACCTCTTGCTCTTTTACCTTCCATTTTCCCTGTTATACACGTGTCATGCCCTTGCCCGGGGGGATGGGTGCCCAGGGATGGTCGGGTGATTCTGTTAGAATTCAGCAACTTTACGGGAGACGTTGCCCCAGGCCCCGAGATCTTGATGTTGCCGCAGGATGAGACAACAGCAGCAACGTTGATTGGGAAGGGGGATAAACGGGGACTTTACATGACCAAGGGCCCCAAACATGGGTCAAATCTTATCCTCTGTTTGCAATTCCCCGACCATCCTCGGGGATCCATCCCCCCGGCAAAGGCATGATGCGTGCATTAGTGATAGATTCTCTATTCCGTTTTTTTGCATAATATCCCTAGAGGTCTATTAGGGAAGTGAAACATAATATAGACGGATTTTTAAGGTACCTACCTTGTTTTTAATTCCTGAATCAACTTTTGGTTTAGCATTGGCACCAGGCTTGGCAGAAGGAGGGCCAGCTTTCTTCCCTGGTCTGCCTGGCTGTTTACTTCTTGCTGGAGGTTGTCTAGCAGATGGTTTCGCATATGAAGGAGAATAATCATCATTCCTGTTGCGCACGACTGGTCTTTGAACTGGTCTTACTGGCCTATGAAAAGTAAATACCGGGTGAGTAAAAAAGCTAGCACCTTTTGCAAAATCACCAAAATTTGATTATATACGGTATGTTGGTGAAGGTGAAGGTGAAGTTGCGTTTTGTAGCTCCAAGCGCTGGGATCGCAGAAGTAGAGAAGACGTAATCGAGTACGCGACTCCTTGTCATGACGCTTAAAAGGTGGGGCTCTACCTGGGATCGAACCCTGTCCGCCTGACTGTTCTGGCTACAAAGTCAGAGGATTACACCACTGCGCCACAACACCAGTATGTTACCAAGCTTTAAATTTTCCTTTTCTGTATTTGTGTCAAAATCAAAAAAAAAAATAGTAGATGGTCGTTATTTAGTTCTTTCGGAAGAGATGATGAGATTACGGCATAAAAAACACTTTTTGAGCAATAGTATTTTACGAAGCATGGTATTTTTAGCCTGAGATCTATAATTCTAGATTTTACATGAAATTTTGAGTCCTACATGGTGTAACAGCTTTATCATAGGCACCAGTACAACCAATTTAAGTAGTAGTGTGGTATTAAAATTCAATTCAACAATTACTCCTTGTGATTTCAGAGTATGCTTCAAAACCAGGTAGATTCTAAAAGGGTAGAGCTGCAGTTATCTCAAAACCTTCATCTCCAACCAATTTTCATTTCCCTTGAGTGTTCGGGATAGTGAGGCTCAACTGTCTTTTAATATTCAGGGAAATCTAGGCTTCCAACCGGGAACATTTTTACTTACATGATAGTAATACTGTAGATGATAAACGGTGACAAAATATACACAATACCTGCTTTCCCTCTCAACTGGTGTTGGAGGAGGCCAAACATCTGGGTCTCTAGTTGGTTCATCAACATGAAAACCACCATGTCTTATTGGTGCGGATGGATTGAAAGTGTCTCGTTTGAAATTCGCCAAAACTTGGCTTATATCCTTCACATATTCATACTCCTTTGCAATTTCTTGTCTTGCCTAACATAAAAAAACCAATTTAAGTGCTGCATATCTAAAAAAATCATGTTGGTGTTAAGATCTAGAATACTGAGCAGCAACCCGAATACACTCATTTTTTATAAGAAATTTGGCTCTGCGCTTTGTACAATGTTTTTAACTTTGGACCCATTCTTTACATTGAAAGCTTCTGCTAGAGTTTCTTAATGTTTCATAGAATTGAATGTCACAATTCGTTATAATCATCGAGGACCACTATTTTAATACCTTTTTGAGCTCAGAAAATTACAAAAAAGAACCAATTAATATTTACAAAAATTTATAGCTGAAGAGAATAAAAGAATTAAAGAACTTCAAATCGTCTTTTTATTTTGTGTACATCTTAAATTAAATATATATATATACATACAGTATATTCACATTTAAGTATTATTTTTTTTCTATTCATATTAAATTAAAAACTAACTAATAGAAACACATAAATATTGTACTGTTCTCTTGGCGTAGGAAGACACAAGGTCATCTGGCCCCCACCAAGAATGGTACAGTACTTACAATTCTACAAATCCAACTTCAAAACAAAAAAGAAACAAAGAAGACACCTCCTATAGTATTATTTCGGTTGGTAATAAACTTTTTGTTTAAAAAACTTTGCAACTCATAACCAAAAATTGAAAAATTTCTTAACGTCAAATCAACCTTCTAGTATATATAATTTCTTAATTTTCTAAAGAAGCTACAGTAAAGTTTCTTATAAGAGCTTTCTTATAAAAAATGGGTGTAAATATCCATTTGATTTTATATTGCAAGCATGTGGAACCTCTTAGCTCCATCACACAAGTTTTGAAATGTAGACAAGTCAGGTATAGTTTACTGTACAGTATATTAAACAAAATATCACATTGTAGCATTTATATATGGTACATAAACTAAATATTGTTTCAACCAATAAAACTATGACTTTTAATTATATAAATGACAGAGCTAGAACTGCGCGTGCATATGGGTGAAAATTTGAAACTTCCAGTTCCCCTAACTCTCTGCAACATTATTTTAAATAAGGCAACACTTGATATTTTCTTCCCAAGAACCTACACTCCAGATTTATAACATCAAAAAGCTTGTAGCCAAACACTTCCTGATGTCAGATTGCATGACGATGTCATTTTGCGCAGTTTCTGCTCTGTCTTCAACAGTAACTTTAGAAAGATCTAACTGTAACCTTGTCTTGTGCACATTGAATAACATTCCAATTTGGGAGGAGTGCATAGCTGAGATTTAATTAAATTTCCTTTGGGACAACTGCTTGTACTGTACATCCTAGCAAATGCAATCCTTAAAGGGCAGAACTAAGATAAAATTTGTTCAAGCTATTTCTTACCACTTGCCATTTTTGCTTCTTGTACGGATCAGAAATTTGAATCATCTGTTTCTGTATTTGCTGTAAAACGCCTTGATAATAAACAACTGCTGAGTCGTAGTTGCCAAGAAGTGCATTTTCTCTTCCCATCTGAGCATTTTCTAAGATATCAGCAAGAGGATTACTCCCCATCTTTGCTTATTCTGTTGGAGAATTCTGCAACAATTTGTCTTTATTCAGGAGGTAGACCTCTTTCCTGTTACACTTAAGTTGTGTTAAGAAATGGATGAGCCTAGAGAATAAAAGAGAGAACATTATGAATTCATGGCTGGTATGGCTGCATGGCTGCATGCATGGCTGGCCCTGGTGGCCTTCAAATGTTTTCTAACTTGCATATTTTTCTGGAGCATCTCCTAACTAACTACAGCAACAGGGAAATTGCAGCGATCTGTAACAGGCTTCTAGCATATATTACAGTATTATGTTATGTTATGTTATCTTGTGTTATGTTATGTTATGTGATATGTTATGTTATTAGACTGGTTTAATACTTGCCAAAGTCCAGACTGCTAGTTTTGCAAAGTGCACACGGAAGACTTCTTTTCCAAATGATAAACCTGCGCATGGGTGATTTTTTCGAAACCAATTAGCGATTGCTAAATACTTACAGGGGATATGCAATAGTAAATAGGCTTGTCTATAAATAGGACAAAGAAAACACTCAGGCACAGCATTGTTTCTTTGGCTATCCATTGTTCATAGTGCGTGGCCAACTTTGATTTGGATGGGATATTTTAGATATGTTCGCTCTTTGCAAATGCAAGCTTTTAATCTTGCACAAACCCTTCAATTGTTTGGTAAATTTCAAATCTTATTGAAAAATGTGTGCATGAAATTACTTGAAATAGTGTTGGTGCACTTCCAGACTGCTAACTTTACAAAGTGGGTGCCAAATATTTCTTTTACAAACAATAAATGCGCGCGTGAGATCAGCTTTCAAAACTGTTAGTAATTGGTTAAATATTTGCTAATACTTAATTGCTTGGTAAATTGCAGATCTTATCAAAAACTGTGCACATGAAATTGATTGAAATAGAGTTGATGCGTTTGAAGATTTGAAGTGCAAGAGGAAGAAGTTCCGCTCAAGAGACAACGTTAGCAGTCTAGGGCAACAAGGTCAATTGTCCTTACTTTGGAGAAATTTAATTGCTTGTGGTCTGTCAGCCTCTAAAAAAGGTTTCCTGATACTCTCCTGATCAGCAACAGTAAAAAGTGAACCATGCCATGTTCTATCTGTAATGTGGAGCAGGTCAGCTTAACTTGATTTTTTGTTTAAAAGCTTTGTTTCTCATATGGAAAGCTGAATTTTTGTGGGCCGGACATTGCGACGATAAACAATGAAAACTATAGAAACTAAGTGCTCTGACAAGTCCGGCGCACAGCCCTTTCTTTCCATACGGGCTTTGTTTTCTTACAATCAACAATCTGACTGACGTCTGACGACATCTCCAAAATTTTATCCCAATCCCAACATACATTTAACAAAATTCTATCCAACTGGTTGTGGGTGCAAACCAATCGTCTGACTTATGCAGAGATCTCTGCACTACACTGAGGTTGCCGATCAATTCCACAATAAAATTTCCAGTCTGGTAAAAAATATATTAGTGTAGGGTAGCAGTCTTTTGCCTTCGTTGCCAGGCGCGTCAAGCGGAGCTTACCTACAGAACGTCGTGTGTTACACCTCTATATTTTGCTGTGGCCTTTTCTTTGGAAGAATCACTTGAACTCACATCTATGCAGACTCTGACAAGCTTCAAGGCGTTGTTCAAACCAAGGACTTCTGCAAAAGCAAGATTAGGCCAACCAACGAAAATATTTCAAATAACAAGAAGTAACCTCGTTTGCATTATGAATTCTACAAGTACTTGGAATTACGACGCACGAAAATGGGTGGAGTACTCTCCAGTGCCAAATAGTCGCGTCTTCCCATCTCCCCCCCGTTTATTAAATTCAGAAAAAAATTCCTACCTACCAAGCCTTAGTAGGACTCCCCTACTAATAAAGTTCACTGGAAGTGTCACCGAAATGTTCCTTAAATTATCGTGCGAAATATCAAATCTATCACCTAGGCAGAAATATCAAATCGTGATATTTTCCGATTTGTCAATTTTTTTATGATCAATATCAACCTCGTCCCCAGGCCTTTTGTCATATTGGGACGGCTGTGGGACGGAGACGAACCAACCTCGATTCCAGGGCTATCAGTGTCTTCGGCCTCCCTTCAGCGCACATCATATGATGTGCGCACATCATCACTGGCCGCCCATTGTTGCCCTGGGTTCGAGGTTGGGAGNGTGCCAAATAGACGTGTCTTCCCATCTCCCCCCCCCCCGTTTATTAAATTCAGAAAAAAATTCCTACCTGCCAAGCCTTAGTAGGACTCCCCTACTAATAAAGTTCATTGGAAGTGTCACCGAAATGTTCCTTAAATTATCGTGCGAAATATCAAATCTATCACCAAGGCAGAAATATCAAATCGTGATATTTTCCGATTTGTCAATTTTTTTATGATCAATATCAACCTCGTCCCCAGGCCTTTTGTCATATTGGGACGGCTGTGGGACGGAGACGAACATTTTCGTCTCCGTTCCAATATGACAAAAGGCCCTGGGGACGAGGTTGGATCAATATTATTGGGACTACTTCACGTAAATTCAAAATGAACAGCTCCCCTAGCCGTACACCATCCAGGACATACATGAATAAATAAGGTGCAAATTAAAATGAAATAAGATCTATTTGCGACACAAATGAAATCTCGAGATATAAATGAATTTCCAACGAGTATTTTATGTGATCTTTCACCCAAAGATTAACGTGTATCCCTATCTTCTCCTGTCCACAGCACAGTACCCAGGTACCCCCCCCCCCTCTCTGAGGGTCTCCCCTAGCCATACGACCTCCAGGACATACATGAAGAAATAAGATGCAAATTACAGTATTCTTTCGCTGTCTTATGATCATTTGGAAATGTTTCATTTTACAACAACAACAGCGACTTTAAAATTACACTAGTCTACAAACTTTGGCTACAGTAATTTGAATTAAACTACATGGAAATTCAATAATGTTTTTCATTGCATCTAAGCCTAGCACGGAAATTCATCAGAGTATAAAACCCCACGCGAATTCATGAGTGATTAATTTACAGGTGTATGGAAGCAACTGAAATTAACTAAATAGCAACGAAGTATAAATAAACTGAGACCCCATTCAAACTGGACTAAGGGGTCGCACATATATCAAGTTTTCCCAACAGCGTCATTTGGAGACACCCCACCCTCCTACAAAACGTCCATGACCTAGATTTCGATATAAAACGACGTTTTCGTATAACAGCCCCAAATTTTGTAGATGCCTACTACACTATAGGTCTGCCCTGTACATGTTAGCAAACTTTCCTGCTGTGGCGAGCAGAAATATTTTGACAGTGAGCCGAGAGATAAGTAATTACGACCGAAGGCACCTTGCAGAATTTACAGGTTGTAATTTATCTTTATCGATTCTTTCTTTTCGATGTAAAAATTTCAATCTGAAAACGTCTTTGGCAAAACCCTCACCGCAAAACGTCCAAGTGGCGTTGTCGGGGGAAAATCGATATGTGTGCAGCCCCTAAAGTTTGTCTCACATTAGATGTCCGTATAAATATCCGTGAATAAAGACAATTGAAGAGTATTGCATAAGTAATTTTGCGTTATCGCAAATTTCACCTCCAATATGAGAGACTTTAGTCAACTTCGTATCCGTAACAAGAGTGTTACGAATCAGCATTCCGTTCACACTTTCCTAGATCTATAGGCAGAATGAACAAAAGTGCTATGGATCAGCGGGAACAGTGTAAACGGGAGGCTGATCGGTTACATTTTTGTTACGGATCCAAGGTTGTACTGATACAGTGAAAACAGGGTCTGAGAGCTGCCTAAAACAAGGGAATATAAGTCGCTCGCTCGCACATTTCAAACAGGGCCTAAACTCAAGGTGACCAAGCTTCTCAAGAGTCGCTGACATTCTCAGCTACATTTTGTCTAGAAACAAATGTCCCCTAACAGAATAGTAAGGCTAAAATTCAGACTAGACTGCGCTCACACGATACCGGCCCAGTTTGAAAACGGTGAGAAATGTGACGGACAGGCTAATACGAAAACGGCAAATTTTGAAAACGGTAGATTTTGAAAACGGAACTCTAACCGGCACATTTTGAAAACGGCATCGTGTGAAAACTCGAAAACTAAGAAACGGAACATTTGTCGACGCTTTCAAAGCGGGGCTGATCGATTCTTAAGGTGTAAGTACATTTCTTTGGCATCAAGTTCTTGGGGAGATTGTAACGAGTTTTTTACCGTCAAATTTTTAGTTGTTTTCAAATTGTGCCGGTATCGTGTGAACACTAGCTAAAATTTTACTGCCGTCACATTTTTCACCGTTTTCAAAATGTGCCGGCATCGTTTGAACGTGGTCTAATTTTCACATCAATTTCAATGAGGACTCCATTAAAAGTTCTTACAGAACGGAAATGTGAGCACCAGCTATGTTTGAAAGATCGTTTTAGAGCGAGTCTGCAAATAATAGCCTTCGTACTTAATAGCTTGAGTAATTTAGACTACGTTCACACGATTAGGAAATTTGACGGTAACAAACTTGTTGCAATCTCCCCAAGAATTTTATGCCAAAGAAATGTACGTACACCTTAAGAATCGATCAGTCTCGTTTTAAAAGCGTTGAAAAATGTTCCGTTTTCATCGTTTTCAAGTGTTCACACGATGCAGTTTTCAAATGTGCCGGTTAGAATTCCGATCGTTTTCGCTTTCCGTCACATTTTCACCGTTTTCAAATTGTGCCGGTATCGTGTGAACGCAGTCTTAAAAATTTGCAAAACGTTTTAATTCAACCATTTGTTGCTTGAAAACTACAATTTTGTTTGATCCTATTAATTTTTACTTTTTTGTTTATGATAATCCACTCAGTAAAAATAGCCGCTTTACGGGGAGCCAAGCTACAACAAGTATAGATGTTTTCACCAGAAAGACAAACCTTAGAAAAGCATTCAACGTTAAATTTCCATAATATATAGACCATTGCACCTCTCTTTGACCAGTTTGGTATTGTTTAATTTTATCTTCTGACAGAAGCAAACGGTATTTTGAAAATTGATCAAATAATTGCATGGACAGCGCAAGCAAATTTTTAGTATATCCTTTGCGGGCATTGCGAGACAGTTTCACGAAATGCAGACGTGGTTTTAACTCAGTCATCGGATCGCAATATATAGAATAAAATTCTACTGAGTGACAGCTGAAGAACATAAAATTTCAGTGAATGACAGCCCTTGCAAAACTTGTGGTACAGCGCTTCACAGCATCGACCATTCATAGTTGTGAACTCTCGCTATGGACCCTTCGACAGATTTGGAATAAAAGCAGAATAAAACGAGTTTCTGCAATTTTTATCAAGAAATCTGTTGATATTTATAGACTGCATGATATATGGAAACATATCTCACAACGCCAGCCACTGCGAGCAAGTTTTCCGTGAAAATTAATCGAGTAACAGGTTATCTACCCCCCGAGAGACGAACGAGGTGCCCTCGCAGCGGAGGGGAGCATTGTAAAAGCATCATTATAAACATTTGCGATTGGAACAAAATTGATAAAAAAGCAAATCTGATTTGATCTAGAGTTGTTAGTGCGTTAACAAGATCGATCTATTTACAGTTACTCTGAAAAGCTAAGCTACAGAGTCAAAACAAAGTTACATTAGTGACTACCTCATAAGACATTTTCACCGTTCAGTCTCGCTGTCCTTGCGCAATTCAGATCCGACCTGATAGTGTCGAGGTAGACTGATAGACTTTGCTGTAAAGAGAAGAAATAATAAAATGAAAAGTTCATTAAAACGTCTTTTTTTAGTATTTTGTCTCTACTTTAGGTGATAATTCCTATTATACGAGTCCCCTACGAACTGGAAGAAAGAACTAGCAGAGAGTGAGATCCAGGGAGTTTATTTAACGTTTGAAAGCCTGTAGATTGCATATTGGGGAGGGGGGAGACAGAGCTGGAGAGGTTGTTCCAAAGGACAGAGGTTCTAGGGATGGAGGTAGAAAAATAGGAAACAGTCCGAGAGTTTGGAAAAGCAACAGAATGTTTGTGATTGGTAAAAGAGGATCTAGTGGGATGATTTACTCTCAGAGGCTCAGGCATGATGCTTGTGAGCTCCTGAGAGCAGTGCCCATTAACATGGCAGTAGAAGAGACACAATGCCGAGACATTGCGCCTATGAGAAAGGGAATGGAGGTCTTAGTGAGGTTGTTGTCACTGATGAGACAAAACATAATTTGCAGTTCTTGCCTGTCACTGAAAAAGATTTCAAATCAGTAAAGCGCCGCAAACTTCTGTCTGAAACTGAAGTTATAAATTCGGCGATCAAACGGCAAAAATGTTAGCAGAATTAAAGGCTAAATAGCAGGAAATCCACAAACGCAATTTGCAAGCGATTTGGCAAAATGTTTGGGAAAAATACAGTTGGTTAAAATCGAGGATTGCTTTAACAGGAAAAAAGGATAATGCTACTTCGTCTAATATAGTCAACATGAGCAGGTATGTTTTCAAACTTTATTGGCACTAAATGATACAGGACTGTTTTGGGGTTTGATCGACCATATACTGAAAGAAAAATGATTGAATCACTGAAAGGAATTTGAGATTCTTTAGTATTGCATTGCAATCTTTGATATCTTGATTATTTTCAAAATTACAGCCCTTTTAGGGCGTGTTTGATTGGTAATTCCAAACCTTCCAGATTCTGAAAACAGTAGACTTTGCAGAGACGGAAGTATATTTCCCAATCAAACACAAAAGTCTTTAAAACAGCATATTTTGGAGAGTTCGAACACAGTATTTGGCCGATCGAACTAAAGTACAATACAGACTGATTTGTTTCGATTCGATAGACCGAACACTGTGTTCGATTCGAACTCTTCTCTCCGAAGTCTGCCAAACATTCTGCCTTTTGGAGCAGAAGGTTCAGAAGGCCTTCCAAACCTACCAAACCTACCGTTTTGAGAATTTTGGAGCCAATCAAACACAAATTCCGAGTCTACCAAGTCTACCGTTTTCAGAATTGGTACCAATCAAACACACCCTTGATATTGCAACCAGTTTTGTGATTGTGGGGTCATCAGATTGCTAAAAATGAATAGCTGAAAACGAATAGTAATGAACCAACCTTTTCTTCGAGCAGTTTTAGATACTCTTCTAGATAAACAGAACTTCTTTGTTGCTCAGTTTTTTCTTCATGAAGTTGTTGCTCTAAGTCACGCCTGTTGGAGTAAACAAAATATAATTAAACAAAGCAACCTAACAGTGTTTATTCTACAACTAGCTGCAAATGAAAATAACTCTCAATAAATTCTTTGGGTTTGAGTTTCGTATTTAAAACAAATGAAATAATCACGCTTGGACATATTTCTTCCACAAGGCTTGAAATACGTAATGACCGGTCTTCTATTGCTTGCTACCTTGGGCGACCCCATAGATTATAGAGCAGGTATACATCCCAATCTCGTTTCTTAGGTTGTAGAACTATTTTGCATACTGTAATATCCCTGAAGGGACAAACGAGATGGCGTAAATACAGTGACTGCTACATCTTGGAGTCAGTGCCAGGGCCGTAGGAAGCATCTTAAACTTGGAGGGGCACGACACTTCCAGGACACTTTTTTCATTAAGCTAAAGGGGAATTTCCTCAAACAAAAAGGGCAATTTCTCGTTTATTGCAAAATCTTGGGGGGGCACGTGCCCCCAGTGGCCCCTGGTTCCTTCGTCTCTGGTCAGTGCTGAACTAAATATAAATCAATAAGCTAAGGTATTTACAACATAAAGGAACAATATAAACTAAACAACAGGTAGACCAAACTCTAAATATAAATCAATAAGCTAATGTATTTACAACATAAAAGAACAATATAAACTAAACAACAGGTAGACCAAACTCTAAATATAAATCAATAAGCTAAGGTATTTACAACATAAAGGAACAATATAAACTAAACAACAGGTAGACCAAACTTTAAATATTACACAAACTGCTACTTCTTTGTCGAGCTACTTGCTCGAACATATTGTACATGACGCCTCTACTCGTCTCTGTTTTGCATCCCTTCTTTGAAATGATCTTTCTCCAATCCCGAATCGTCATTCCTTAGCCAGTCTNAACTAAACAACAGGTAGACCAAACTCTAAATATTACACAAACTGCTACTTCTTTGTCGAGCTACTTGCTCGAACATATTGTACATGACGCCTCTACTCGTCTCTGTTTTGCATCCCTTCTTTGAAATGATCTTTCTCCAATCCCAAATCGTCTTTCCTTACCTAGTCTATTTTTGCATAACTTTTAGATTTCAAATTATTGTCTTTATCTCAGGATAAATCAAATTTCGTAAAAAAAAGGTTTACTGTATACATGGGCTTTAAGAAACGCGGTAGTTGTGTTCATACAGCAGTTTTTTCCTCTCTGTGTCCCTATGCCTGTGAAGGTTGTTGTAGTTGTTGTTCCTATAGCAGTTTATTCCTCCCTGTTTCCCTGTGCCGCATATTGCTTGTATCGTTGTGTCAACAACAACCTTCACGGGCATAGGCACACCAGAAGGAAAAACTGGTATATTAACACACCTACCGCGTTTCTTAAAGCCCATGCTGTATACACGGCAGAGAAAAAGAACTAGGAACCGCTAAAGTTGGATGTTTAAGACCAACCTGTAAGCTGATAGTGCTATCTTGATGCAAGGTGAACAGCGTGAATCCGAACTACACAATAAGGAAACCCGAAGTTAGAATTGACTTACTTCCGTTGTAATAGATATTCCATATCCTTTTGAAGCATGATATATTGACTTAAAAGCTGAAAGATAAATTAAACAAAATGATAACGTTCATCTCAACGACTTAGCTAAAATCGAATTATGACATATATGTTATATTTAAAATTAAACAAAGCAGACTCATCAATCAAAAGTTGTTTTAACACCTTTCAATTAGGCAAGAAAGTCGTAAGAAAGAGTACATTAAGATAGGGAATTTAAAAACTGTTTTAAATAGGAAAACTACAGCACAAGAAGCGAAGTACCTTTAAAGGACAAGTCCGGGAATGGTATGATTGATGATACAATGAAAGATTGTACTTATGAATGGTGTATCGTACTTTTTTCCAAATTTTTTGTCTTTTCTCGTCGAAATTACGTATTACAATCTGCGACAAGTGCGTAGTGACGCCATTAAGCACAAGGTCAGAGCGTTCTCACGTCATGTTGAGGCTGCTCAAATGCTTTCTGACATCACAGTCTTGTCTCTAAAGCGAGGCTAGCCTCCTTATCGTGTACCCTTGCAAAATGGCGACGAGATTTGGCCTAACTTACGAAAATGTTTAACGAATTGACAGCTGTTACGGACGTCAAAATGTGGAAAAAACGAACAATTGTACTTCAGCAGATTGTAACGTTGCTTTTTGACATTAATTTTATAAACCCCGGAATTGTCTTTTACAGAGGATGGCTTCTTATTGTAAGATCAGTGGATTTCTCTCAGATTTTATCTTAAAATGGTCATAATAAGATTTTGTTTTAGATAATTTGTTTGAAACCAGGTTTCAAAGAAAATGGAGCAATTTTAAAGCATTTCTCTAGCCATTGTTGATAGCAGCAATCCAAAATTTCAGCATGATAAATTTTCGGCCAACCAGCCAAAAATTTTCCCCAAAAGTTTGACCCGCAATATATTTTCATTCTTAAGTCAGTCTGGTGCCAACGGTGGTATAGTAGCCAATTATTTATGAAAATTTGTCTTGCTTCTTTTATAAGTAGATGAAACACACAGGTTGGGACTGGACCATGAACAAGAAATCTTTAAGTTAAAACCTGTTAGGAACCTCCCACTTGTAAGAAAGCAAGAACAAAATCGCTTCTTTCATTCTCACTGAAGCCAAAATAAAATAATAAAGCAATAACTTCGCCAAGTTTCCGATTACTCGAAGGTTGAACATGGTATTATTTACTCTCTGGGAAGAANACTGTGTTAGATAGGAAAACTACAGGACAAGAAGCAAAGTGCCTTTAAAGGACAAGTCCGGGGATGGTAAATGATAAAATGAAAGGTTGTACTGTTATGAATAGTGTCCCACTTGCAAGAAAGCAAGAACAGAATCGCTTCTTTCATTTTCATTAAAGCCAAAATAAAATAATAAAGCAATAACTTCGCCAAGTTTCTGATTCTTGGAAGGTTTAACATGGCATTATTTACTCTCTCGGAAGCTGAAATAGTACATGCACATAATTTTACAAATAGGGGATCAGTGGCGGACGCTAGGGGGAGGGGGTGCGGTCGCCCCCCAATGTTGAGGAAAACAACGATATTTTGTTTGAAAACAATGGGAACAAACAGTGCATTTCAATTGAAACAATGTTTCGCCCCCCCCCCCCTCAATATTTAGCAAAGTGTCCGCTACTGCAAGGGATACCCATCTCTCATTGGCTTTCGTTACTAGAGGATGGTCATGATCATCATTATGAATGTAAACAAAAATCAGTTGTTATCTCCATTTTCATCTAAAAAAATATAAAATTACCTCGTGATGTTGTTTATACAAATTTATCGAATCTTCATTGCTTTGACTCGGTTTCACCGGCTGCAAATAAAAACCAACATTTGGTTAACCTTGAAAAATATACAGGGTGTTTAAAAAAACGCAACCCACCTTTATTTAAGATTCTTCAGAAATGATGATATTTGAATTAGTTTGATGGATACCATTTGAAAGAACAATTTATTTTCTTTCCGATGATATCCAGCTTGGGCGTATTAAAGACCCTGTGCTCCCCATGATCCTTTTCAGGTACGCAAAGCATCAAAACATCGTATTGGCTGTGAACAACATTACCTTGAGAGCACAATGATTGGAACATAAATAACTACAGGGAACAACAAAGCTCTCCTAATCCTTCAATTATTTTTCAGGAATGTCCGTTGTTTGAGTTCAAAAGCGATTGGCATAACAAGGTTCATTTGAAGATCAAAAGACAATACAGTTTCACGATTGCTCAGGCCAAAACGACTTTCATACAGTATGAAAGTCACTGTGAGACCATAAAGGATCTTGGGGAGCACAGGGTCTTTAATTATCACTTAATTAACGTTTTATTAAGTATGGCCTTTTTCAGATGCAGGGAATTGTTAAGACAATCACATAGGTGTTGTGGCGCAGTAGTGCAATCCTCCGACTTTGCAGCCAGAACAGTCAAGCGGACAGGGTTCGATCCCAGTTAGAGCCCCACAACTTGAGCGTCATGACAAGGGGTCGCGGACTCGATTAGGTCTTCTCTACTTCTGCGATCCCAGCGCTTGGCGCTAAAAAACGCAACTTCACCTTCACCTTCACCTTCAGGCGAAAACCAATCTTTGTGAGACGTTATTTTATCATTTTTAATAAATGCACCTCATGGGAATAATCTTGTATGTTTCCTACCTAAGGGCATCACTTCAAGTGCTTGTAGGCCTGAAATGTTTTCATATAATCTGTTTTGCAACTTTTTATGCTAAAAAGGTGTTGATTTTGCACTTACAGCATGCTGCATTTGAAATCGGCGATACTTACTAAAATATCAATTAGATGATGAAATAGTCCATTAAAGTATCCAAACTGCATATCATTGGAAAGAGCATAGATTGTGCTTTTACACGGTATACATTACATCTCGTCACATTTCAAACATCGCGGCTACTTTAATCTCAATAACCGCAACCTATGACCACAACATTTTTCAAAAAGCAATCCAAACGTCTCCTACTGCCCATGGAGTCACGACTTGTTCCGAACAGCTCCTCGTATGAATGAGCCGTGTGTGACCCGCTTGATCGGATCTTTGTAATGGACCCAACCGAATACAATTCAAAATCTTTATTACTATTGATAAAAAAGATCAGGAAAGCCACCTGCCGGACCAAAAATCATCCGGCTATCCAGCTGTGAGCTTTGGGAACAAGTCGTCCTTTCTTTCTCTTTCAAGACGGCCTGGGCAAGTCCACCTCAAACCTAAAAACACATACTGGACCAGTTCCCTTCAAGCGATCTAATCCAAAGAAACGTACAATACTAAATAAAATCATATTTTTAAAGATTTGAGACCTATGCTGCCGTTTAGTCCACCATGTTAGTCGGAAAATGTGGAACGCTTGCAATCAACATGTTCACGAGAGACCTTTGCAATGCAACGTTTCTGGTGTAAGGGTTGGCTGTAGAGCAGATGGTTAATACAGATATGAAGTATATTTGATTGAAATGAGTTGTTTTTTAAAGTTATTTGCAATTTTACTGAAAAGGTCTTTCAAATGAGCTAGGAATTGCTACCAGATCCTGCCACAGGGAAACCAGGAAATAATCGATACGCGCTCTTTCGCGGAGCACAAAGGACAACAATTACTAAGCGCACAGGGGACAAAGAAAGACAATTTTTTTTACAAATTTTATTTGTAGCAACAATTATTTCCTGGTTTCCCTGTGATCCTGCGCACCTTTTCGCTGTACCACAGTGACTAATGCAGAAGTATTTCCTCAAGAGAAGCGATACAAGGCACGGTATATCGGACATTTTGGGAGAAGGCGAAAACTTTTCATGACTCATCCGATAAAATTGACAAAACTCATCAAAACTTATCCGATAATATAAGTCTTGTAATAGACTTGCTACCTGAGTCCCTTGTTTCGCAGTGTTCTTTGACTTCAATGACATCATTTGGTCAAAACAAACTCATAATATTACACTGATAAACTTGATCCTATTTAAGCCCAAGCCACAAGATCTTGTGGTGCCAATTCAGAAGGTAGAACAAGCTTTCTCTTTCGAATTTATGATCGGTGTTGTTGATTAACTGTTTACTATGTTGCATTTCATTGCTTAGAGTTGTGATTGAAAACAGACCTAGGCAGTGATTGGCTCGATGTATGCATAAAATAGGGCCATATTTTCAATATTACGGTAACAGTCCCTGTTCAGCAAGGTTTACGGCATACCGCAAGGATACAAGGGACTCAGTTAATCTGTCTAGCCTTGCAACTAATCTTTCAAGGGAAATGTTGATATATAACGCAGTGTCATTTGTGGGGTGAGTGGCCGAGCGGCTTATACAGTTTTCATCAGGTGACTGAAGTAAAGCTCGGTCGAGTGAGGTCAAGCTCCAGATGGGTGACCTCGGAGGCCTGACCCGGGGACTGACCTCGCAACTCACTTCGCCGTCCTTTGGAAGGGACGTTAAACTAGGGGTCCCATGCCTGGATGCGGCATGCATAGTGGGCCTAAATTAGCTTTAAGTAGCTAGAAAATCCTGACAGCCCACTTAAAACAAATAAATGACTGACTGAGTGTCTGCTTACCATTATTTCAGGATCTATGAGATGCCATAATTTCGTTTCGTATCTCGTGTCTGACTCTGTAATGGTGGCTAAAAGTTATTATAGGTCAAACTATGATGAAGATACTTCGAGGCATTTAAACAATGTACTAGCCTAAAAGCCAACCAATGAATAACGTTTGAAATCGGTCGTATTGTTTAAGATTACAAGTGATTCATAACAGGCCTAAAATAATTGATCAACGGTTGTTGGCAATTCAGCTTGACTAGTGTAAAGCATAACAGGGCAGGCACTGTACCTACACAACAGGTCGCCTAAGCAATAAGATAGCTCGATTGGGTGTAATGTTCATCGCTGTGGAGCTTTAATCTTTGCAGATTTATCCCAAAGTTTTGAGGGATTCCGAGATGAAACACTTATACAAAATCGCTTCTAAATCGAGAAAAATACCATCGATTTTAACCAACAAGTGTTACTATTTAAGCTGATATTTTAGCTACACGATACGAATATGTTTGAAGGAATCTTTTTTTCTTTTTCTTCTTCTATATTGTTACCTAGCATCCGAAGGTAGTTTTTAGGACACTGAGAAGCTAAGCTTATCGAAGCAATGTCCTGGTCCTTCTTCTCGATGTGACCACACCTCGCGATTCCTTTAGCCTGGAATTACAGAGAGTTGGCGACTCTCCTCACTCTATGTAGCAGGTTCGACAGGACGGGGACTCGAACCACCAACCCTCAGGTTGGTAGTCAAGCGCGCTACCATTGAGCCATCCCCGATTCTGAAGGAATCTGATGAATAGCTAGCAAACTACAGGCTTGCAAACGTTTTAACATCTGTTTTCTCGCCCAGTAATATTATACTGGCTATAAGAGACTCATCAGCATATCTTGCATGCAAGGGTTTTTTTACCTTTATGATTAAAACGGCTGGCCCTCTTCTCGTATGAACGAAAAGAGACTTTGCAAACAATTTGACTGCAAGCTGGTATCTAGGCAAAGAGACCCACCCCTACTATGATAGGAGAGCATAAGAATCAAATTTTTAAAAAGGCTAATGTGAATACATCTTCCTTTTCATTGAATTGCTTGAACGAAACTTTACCTACTTTGCCATAATTCTACCATTAGACTTTTCTGAAATCTTGAATGTTTTCAAAATTACAGCGTATTTTATATTTCAACTCATTTGAGGATGTGACGTCATCAAATTGCTAAATCCTAAACCAGAAGAGTGAAAGTCTTGTGCTTGATACCATATTGCAGACATTCCTAAACTATGGTTTTCTTGAAAATTATTCCATGTTTCCTCCCAATGGTTTTAATCTTTTTCAAATATATTCTTAACAAAGAAGAACAGCCTTCTAATTCTTATTTTTCAAATTTCTTTCTTTCTTCCAAATAATCGTGATTTCTAAACTTTTTGAGGAAACATAGAATAAGTTTCAAGAAAACCAATATATATATATTATATTTATAAATGTGTAAAATATGTTATCAAGCAAACGTCTTTCACTCTTCTGGTTTACGAGTTAGAAATATAATGATGACGTCACATCCTCAAGTGGGTTGAAATATAAAATACGCTGTAATTTCGAAAAATATTGAAGATTTTACAAAAGTCAAACGGTAGAATTTAATAGCAAAGTAGCTCAGATTCCTTTCAAGCCATTCAGTCCATTTCATTTCATTCATTTTTAATTCTTTAACAACGGTTGCCCCGTCAGTCAAGAAAGATTGCTTTTCGTTGCTTTTCGATGCTTTTCATTGCTTTTCATTGCTGTCCAAAGAAATAAGTAATGGCCATTTACACTAATAAATAGATCAGCCATTTACTCTCATAGATTTGACACCTATGCTTAATAGGGGTGCTGACTCACTTCACTTTGAAAAACAAAAACAGGTCAGAACTCTTGCTGCCACAGACGAACCACCCTTTGGAACAACTTGGATAAAGCTAGTAAATTAGCTCCCTCTCTAGGTGCGTTCAAAAATCTGCTCTAAAAAGTCGGATTAAGAAGCTTTCCTTTGTATTTTACTTTATTTCACTTTCTTTATATAAATTATTGGCTTTTGTAAATAGATAATTTTGTAACTAATTTTCTTTTCGTAGCTTAGCTTAGATTTTTAACAGGTCAGTTTGAAAAGCAAATATAATTCTGAAACTTATTCAACCTGTAAAAATATCTTAAATGATGATGATGAAATGACATAAACAACGCCTTACTACAAGTATAAATTTGCGAATCAACTTACCAGAGCGTGTTCTTGGCGCATCAACCCGCTTCTCGGTGGCTATTGGCGGATGGGAATGGATTCGATTCATTTTGTGCGGGTTTATAGACAGATTGTTGCTTATTTGATCATGTGGTTCCGGTACGGGCTGAAAAGGGGACGATCGTGGGCTGGAATTCAAACTGGATCGATTTGAATCCACAGCTGGTTTGATAGGAGTAAAATTTGTCCCATCTAAATTCATGGTCTGATATCCGGGCAGACTTGATTGCGTTCTAATACTTTGTGTCGAAGGTGTGTTTGGTGCGGAGAAAGGCCTGCCAGTCCTTGCATCAATTCTAGACTCGTCAACCATGCTTAGCCTTGCAATCTGGGCATTAACATCATCAACGCTTGAGTGTTCCGGTATTGTTTTCGTGTACAACCGTTCATTCCATGCATGAATCGGATGACGAATATATATGTCAGAGGATGGCTGCGTGCCCGGGCTTTGTGACCGCATACCAGGCTGGTAGCTCATTTGGTTACTTGGGTCAATATAATGTGGTTGGTGAGCCTGTCGCGGGGAATAACGAGAATGCCTATCAGAAGGTGAAGTTGTAAAACTCTGTTCTTGGTTAGATGAATTGATGTGAAGATAATCATCCTGGCCTTGGTTCTGATACATGCCTTGACTATTTGGAGGATATCGAGGCAAATAGGGTCTCTGTGAGCTTCCCCCTGCAAGCTCGCGATATCGCTGATCTAATAACCACCTTTGATCCGGATACTGATATGCATAACTATATGCATCAGGGGGCATGTCTACAAGCGAGTGATAGCTCTGTGGTGGAAAACCCTGTGACATGTGTTCAGGTCTTTGACTCCAATGGGAATACTGTGGATTGCTACTCACACTCCGTTCGTACATGTAGTGAGGTGGCATGTCCCCCGGTATATAATCGCCAGGAGGATGAGGGTGCACTGAATGGGCATCATAAGGTAACGAGTGGGAACAATCTTCCATAAAGGGTGGCTGCGTGCTTGATGATATGCGTGGAGGTGACTGCAGATCAGACCCTTGATGTCGTAAATCCGGGCCTGGATGTCGTAAATCTGGTCCTTGATGTCGTAAATCAGATTGTTGCTGTCGCAAATCCAGACCTTGATGTCGTAAATCAGGTCCTTGATGTCGTAAATCTGATCCTTGTTGTCGCAAATCCGGACCTGGATGTCGTAAATCTGAGCCTTGATGTCGTACCTGTTCCAAATTATGCTGATAACCTTGCCATTGTGACGTATTACTTTGGTAAATTGGTTCAATGAACCGCTTCACGTGATCTTCAGCACTTAGAGTAACACTCGTCCTGCGCTCCATTTCTTGGGGTTGAGGAGGACTGGAAACGTCATCATTCAACGGCACATGTGCTTTTACCGCAAAAGAAGTAGAAACTGGCGGGATGCTCGGCGCACTTTCTCTTGCAATATCACTATTAGGAACAATTGGTGGAGTTGTTTCATTACCTACCATCACGGATGGGCTTTTTCTAAATTCTACTTTGTTCTGCCTCGTATCTAAATTAATTGTCGCTTTTCCCTCGCTATTGTCGTCGTTACTATCGGAAATAGTTGACGATGGTTTTTCGTCCAGAGGAATAGACGTCCGGATTTGTGTCTTGACTGCTGACTCAAATGTACTACAACTCCCTGATTCGTATGAAGACATAGAATCGTCGTCTCTATTAGCGGGTGCTTTTGTTATCTTTAAAGGTACATTGCCACCAACGACGTACTAAAATTGAAATGATAAAGTCTTTTAGTGACACAACACTAGAATCTGATTAAGAGTTACCCCTTTCACGCCCGATGCAAGAAGGGGGGGATGGGGTCACAGCAGCGTTCGATAAAAACTCTGTTTAACATCTTTGTAGCTTCGACCCCATTATAATATGATATATGAGTCTTAATATTATTACACCGGAAAAGTACATGTGTTTAAAAAATCACCAAAACTCGATTATCAAATCTATGATAAAATTTTTTTTTTGATTTGTTTCATTTCAGAATTCTTTATCATCCTTGAAGTCTCCCAATGCTAGTGTGCGCTTCTTTCTGTCATTTATGACCAAATTCAAAGCTTACACTAACACTACACAAAGAAATTAATCTGATAAGCATCAGTGCTTTTTTGCAGTATGATTCAAAACCAGGCAGCTCTAAAAGGAGCAAAATTTGCTAATTTCTAAACCACTTACGAGATCAGCTATATCTGGGAAAATAATGTACTTGATCTACTTGCCAAAAAATAAATTTGAAGATGGGCCTTGTAATCAAATTTTGGTGATTTTTCAAACAGGAGTACTTTTTTGGGACACCTGGTACAAACTGTCATTAAATAATCACATCCATTGATACCACATGAGGTCAAGGAGTGTCAATAAACAAACTCTCTCGAATGCCTTCGTATCTATCGTTTCCTGTGATCCAGTCTTTCATTGATTAGCATAGGTTCCAAGTCTTTACGAAGGTTGGTGTAAAATTCTTTGACTTATTTCTTTGAATTGAATGGCTTAAAAGAAACTTTAGCTACTTTTCTAAAATTCTACCGTTGCACTTTTCAGAGCTCTCGGGTATTTTTCGAAATTACAGAGCATTTTATATTTCAATTCATTTGAGAATATGATGTCAGCAAATTTCTAAATCGTAAACCAGAAAAGTGAAAGGATTGGCTTGATACTATCTTGTAGACAGTCATAAACTGTGGTTTTCTTGAAAATTATTCCATGTTTCTTCAAATGGTTTTAACTTTTTCAAAACTTTCCTTGAATTCTTAAAAAGAAGAAAAACACTGTAATTTTGTAATTCTGTAATTATTGAATATTTCTGAGAAGTCTAACGGTAAAATTATAGCAAAGTAGCTAAAGATTCTTTCAAGCAATTCAGTCCAAAGAAATACGTCATAGACTTTCACATCAACCTTTTTAAAAATCCGAAACCTATGCTGCCTTGAGTACAACACCCATGTAATATGATATACCATGACGATGACGAAAGCCCTGCAATCTGCAATCTTATTGCTCATTGCTTGCCCTTTGAACGGGAAGCTGTTTCAAATTGTTTCTTTCGTAATAAAGCAATTGACCGCAAAGATACCGTAACTGTAGACTTGTACATCGTCGTAGTTTCGCTCCTTGCCTGAACTGATACATCACTACAACTACGACTCGTGATCTAACTGTCAGTTGAGACGAGCGAAAGTGTCGCGGCTGGCCGCCTCAACTGACAGTTAGATCATAAGTTTACCGTAACTGCACATCATTTTACTTCAGTGACAACTGGCCCGTTGGAACCTTAGTTTTTCGAAAACGGTTGAACAAAGTTGCTTGAATAATACATTGATTTCTGGCCAGTTCTATTTTCAAAGATTCCCCAAGCAGCCTTTTCTCGATCATGATCTTCATCACGTAGATATCAACATATCATCATATCCTCATAAACTAACTAGTGGACATTTGACAATAAGGACGTTTTCTGGTGATCTAAAGGGTGCGGTCTCAACTACACCTCCCGNAAAGCCCAACACCACCTCTTTTCACATTTTGTGAATGATTTGCTTTAATAAATGAATAGCCATCTAGTGATAGCCTTTCTTCCTCGACGGTGCTGTCAAGATGAGTTTCAACAATGCCAATCAAATCATGGTTGTATACCGAGTTATATGCCTCAATGAGTGATACTCGTAAAAAGTCGTACGCTGCAATACTGTTCAGATTCCAACAGCAAAAATTTAGAGTTTCTGGACCAGGATTAGTTTCAACATCACCGCTAAGCAGAATAGTCCTAAAAACCAACCATTGTATATGTAAAATGCAACTAGTTATGCACGCAATGTTAAAAAAGGCATAATGGGAATGACGTTGCCTGAAAGCAAAATGTTTATATCGAACAAAGATAATGACACCTAGCGGAACACGCTTGAGAAGTTCAGCAGTCACATAAAAAACAGTCTTCACAAAATGATGCATGCGGGCGAAAAGGGGGAGGAAACATAATTGTGTTCCAACGCAGTGCAATGCAAGAAACTGTATCAATAGCGCAAAGGGTAGAACGAGGATTGAAATTGCAATGAAGCCATAACAGAAGCAAAATAACCAAAAGATTTGAACAAAAATTGAAATGGGACTAAAAACTTTGCTCATTGGGGAAGACAGTTAGATCATAAGTTTACCGTAACTGCACATCATTTTACTTCAGTGACAACTGGCCCGTTGGAACCTTAGTTTTTCGAAAACGGTTGAACAAAGTTGCTTGAATAATACATTGATTTCTGGCCAGTTCTATTTTCAAAGATTCCCCAAGCAGCCTTTTCTCGATCATGATCTTCATCACGTAGATATCAACATATCATCATATCCTCATAAACTAACTAGTGGACATTTGACAATAAGGACGTTTTCTGGTGATCTAAAGGGTGCGGTCTCAACTACACCTCCCGTGGGCAAGCCTCCGGACCCCAATTTAGCCTGCTCCATTCACAGCTTCTCCCCCCCCCCTGCTGATAGGAATTTCCTTCCGACGGGACTGGGTGTCAAATTTGATTCATACACTGACTCACTGGGAAACAAAGCGTTCGAAGATTACCTTGAAAATCAAAAACTCGCTCCAAGTCTCCTAATGCCTAAGCTAAATATGATTGACTTGAAAGCAAACTACAAGTTTAAGAACAACGATAATGCACGTAGAAGATAGGGAGAATATGAAGAAAATATGGAACAAATTTGGGATGGGTCACTGAAAAATGCATGGACTTCACTGTTCTTGTACTTTAGTTCAACAAATCAATTTCTACCATGACCCAAAGACCATTTTATTCACGGGAAAAGCTACAAATTTACAACCAATGACATTTTGCCTCAATTTTAGAAGCAAAAATTCAAACGACTCATTTTACCCCACTCTACGTCGATCCCCCCCCCCCCACCAGACTACAAATAATTTCATGAAACACTTACCTTGGAAGCTTTTTCAAGAAAAGTCACGATAGCAGCAAACGGTGGACGCAGCCGTGTTTCTTTATTCCATGAACTACAAAAGGAAAAAAGTAATTTAGATTCAAATTCTTTAATTGTTAAGATCTGGATAAACTAAGAACACATGTTACTCAATAAAAGGACAATATAAAAAATAAATGATCAAGTACCATAAAATAGCGTAGATGTAAAACACGACGTTTCGAGCATATACATAATAAACAATTCACTTATCTACAATAGGTTCTTTCTCACTCTATTCTTACTTTCCTCCTATTTCCTACATAGGTTACGTCACGTCGCATCTTACGTTCTTTGCTATCGATCGAATCTTTCGTTCTCTTTACTCGGCTGGATTGATATCGAGTCACTTGGCAACGTATATGCTCGAAACGTCGTGTTTTTTTTACATCTACGCTATTTTATGGTACTTTAATCATTTATTTATTATATTGTTGTTTAATTTTGATGGTACCACGCGCAGCAAACATATTTTTATGTTACTCAATATCACAAGTATGTATTTAAAAAGTAAGAACGATAAATCGTTAAAATCATGAGCTCCATTCACATAACTATATAAATTAATAAAGAATTTTGGAAATATGCAACATTTTATATTTTTTCATATATTCCAATAACAATCCTGATAACACTTATTACAAACTTCACTACTTACAAATTAGGATATTTGCTTGACGTCTCGCTATCGTTTCATCAGATATAATCTTTAAAAATCTGTAATCTTCAATCTTGACAATCTTGACAAACTGGATTTTAAAGGTTATTTTAGACAAAGCAAAAACGAAACACCAAGCAAGTTTTCTATATTTTTCGTAATTCTTTATTTCAAAAGTAGATTCATGAGCGAATTTATCATTGAAGAAGTTTCCTGAGAGAATGAACGAGCCCGCACGTTTCTCGTAAAATAACATCACAGAACAGAGCCTTGTACACGAACCGGTTCTTTCAAATATTAACTGACATCTACCAGATCTTTTCCAGCAATAAACGTTTTATTAAAATTTCAAAATCACAAAATCCTACTTGTTAAATCTAAACTAAATCTCTGCGTTGTGGTCAGTCTCGAAAAAATAAAATCATGTAAAGGAACCTAGTATTTAAACCTGTCCTCTTTAATATTCCCGACATCTACCAGATCTCTTCCATTAATGAAATTTGTTTAAAACATTATAAATCACAAAATCCCACATGTCGAGCGTATACTTGCTATCTGCGTCGTGGTCGTTCTCGATTTCTTCCATTAATGAAATTTGTTTATAACGTTTTAAATCACAAAATCCCACATGTCAAATCTATACTACCTATCTGCAGTGGGCTCGGTCTCAAGAAAAAGACATAATATTTGATGAACTCAAAAAGAACTTTTCCATTAACGAAATTCTTGTCAAAAATTTTCAAATCACAAAATCCTACTTGCTGAATCTACACTATGATTCTGCGTCGTGTTCGGCACCTTTGCTTCTTGAAAGCATGAGAATTTCATCATTATATTCACTTTTATGGAACGTTCTTCAGTTTATGTCGGGAAATCACCATAAGGAAATTTATGAGAGACCAAACATCAGCAATGAAAATACAAAAACATGTAACAGGTGTTGATGATCAGGGGAATATTTGATCACAGATATCTGGGAAGCTTGATCGTTATCAAAGCTTTGAGAAAGGAGGGCTTACATAGTTATGGACTTGCTAGGAAGTCTCTTGTTAGCACAAGACGTGGGATGTACAATGTGCACAACATGGTCAGACAGCAGAGCTCTCCCTGTACGCCTCTCTCCTCTTTCATTCATTCATTTTTATTCATTTTATATTCTTTAAACACGGTAACCCCGTCAGCTAAGGCTGCTTTTCAGGGGGCCGTGACAAAAATTTACAATTTACAATTTATAAAACTAAAAATAAATAAGCTAATTACAAAACTAAAATATAGAAATTAATACATTGTAGACGTATTTTAAAGTAGACGTTTGAAAGCATATAAAGAGGGCGCTAGCTTAACCTCGGGTCCTCTCGCTCTTTCTGCTCTGTCTTGTACTAACAAGAGAGAGACTTGTAGCAAGTCCAACACAGTTATAAATCTAAGGCGAAACAGCAGAGCTGTATGAAAGCTTTTTAGATAGACAGACCCCGACAGGAAGAACATCCACGGAAGAAGAGTTTTTATCCTCCTTGAGCCTGAAATCGAACAGCTCTAGCGGGAAAATGTACGTCATCTTTTCTCTGTTTACCAGAATCCAGAGAAATATGCTCGAAGCTAAAAACTGTTGGCTGCGTTGTCCTGTTTAGCCTTTCCGATGTTTTGCTTTTCAGGCGAAATGTCTTTTTTTGTACTTTTAACCAACCTAGTTTTGAAAATCTTCCTTCTGAATTAGACCAACATCTTCTGGGGGTACCGTTAGACTTACTGCATGATCGTAGTTTCACTCGTCCGCCTGAACCGATAAATCGCTACAACTACGACTCGTGACCTAACTGTTCGCCGAGGCGACCAGCAGCGATAAACTTTGTCGTAATTTACCGTACCTACTTCGCCTCAGCACAGAAAGACTATTGCATAGCAGCTCAAATTTTCAAAATTAATCGATAAAAAAACAATTATTCTCAGTACTACTAAATGGGTCACAGGGAAACCAGGAAATAATTGTTGCTACAAATAANAATCTTCCTTCTGAATTAGACCAACCTCTTCTGGGGGTACCGTTAGACTTACTGCATGATCGTAGTTTCACTCGTCCGCCTGAACCGATAAATCGCTACAACTACGACTCGTGACCTAACTGTTCGCCGAGGCGACCAGCAGCGATAAACTTTGTCGTAATTTACCGTACCTGCTTCGCCTCAGCACAGAAAGACTATTGCATAGCAGCTCAAATTATCAAACTTAATCGATAAAAAAACAATTATTCTCAGGACTACTAAATGGGTTTGTCGTTTTCGAGTCCCGGAAACCAAAATTTCGGAATGTTTTAGCATCGATGTTTTCTAATCGATAACTTAGGCTAGTTATCGTTTCAACTTACGGGACGACTGCACTTTAGCGGACCAGCTTTATGTCATATCTCTCTGGAATGTATTTGACCAAATACCCTATTAACCCT
The DNA here is from genome assembly GCA_004194415.1 of Aurelia aurita. Taxonomy (NCBI): domain Eukaryota; kingdom Metazoa; phylum Cnidaria; class Scyphozoa; order Semaeostomeae; family Ulmaridae; genus Aurelia; species Aurelia aurita. Next base: position 454,356 of record REGM01000057.1, on the reverse strand, counting down.
AACTAAACCCTAACTAAACCCTAACTAAACCCTAGCTTACCCTAAATAACCCTAACTTACCCTAAGTAAACTAAACTTACCCTAACTAATCCTAACTAACCCTAACTAACCCAAAAAGCCCTTTTCCAAAACCTAACCCTAACCCTTACGCCATGAGACATTACTTGCCGATATTGAAAGCTGGTCCGCTAAAGCAAAGACTAGCCCAGCTTACAATTAGATAACAAGGAAAGGATGCCGTATCGTAGCCCCAGAGATTCCCATGGTTCACAGGTGGCTCTGCCATTTTCAGCTATGATGTGATGAAGGCGAGGTCAAAGCTACTTTATCCAAGAATGAATTATCTCGAAAAATAGCAATCTATTTTAAAATTCATCATATCCGTTAAGTGATCCTATTGTTAGCACTATGTGTGGGAGAGTTTTCAGGCGAGCTTGACGCCGACGTAGGAATAAATAACGCCACAGCTAACCGATTCATCCACAGATAACCAGAAGTCACTTCTCTACAAAACTCAGTAGTTCAGCTTGTTTCTGTAAGGGCTCACTCCCAAAGACTTTATCTAAAGATCCTCCCACGCAGTTTCGATAAGCCTGCCACGGACCGAAATAGGAACTATTATATGGCGAGCTTTCACGTTTCTTACTTTAACAGATAACTTTCATGCAATAGTGTTGCGAAGTAGGCTTCAGTTAACATTAATAAGCAGGATTGTTTATTAATTTCGCGAATCGGTGGGGTGGTTCTTTGGGTGCGATTTTGCGGGCGGGTGGTGCACTTGTCCTGATTCACCCAGTAGTTTTTATCTTTTTTTCCCATGTAATGGCCACGGGGTGGTCNCAGCTTGTTTCTGTAAGGGCTCACTCCCAAAGACTTTATCTAAAGATCCTCCCACGCAGTTTCGATAAGCCTGCCACGGACCGAAATAGGAACTATTATATGGCGAGCTTTCACGTTTCTTACTTTAACAGATAACTTTCATGCAATAGTGTTGCGAAGTAGGCTTCAGTTAACATTAATAAGCAGGATTGTTTATTAATTTCGCGAATCGGTGGGGTGGTTCTTTGGGTGCGATTTTGCGGGCGGGTGGTGCACTTGTCCTGATTCACCCAGTAGTTTTTATCTTTTTTTCCCATGTAATGGCCACGGGGTGGTCGCAGTCCATTGCTCCCCGGGGTATCGTCCTTCTAGTGTTTGTAAAGTAGTTTGTCGGTAGCGTAATTAGTGATTTGTCTTGCAAATTTTTAATGGAAAATAAGAAAAAATTTAACATTGCACGGTGTGTCAGAGTAAACTAAACTAGCCAGAGTGGTCGCTAAAGAAAGCTCTTTTGTAAGACAATGAAAAAATATCTGGAGAATATTTCAGTGGATAAACTGTCCCAAAGACGTAATGTCAAAACGAAGTTACAGGTTTGCCCTCACTCAGTTCCAATCTCTTTGAGATATTTCTGAAAAACCTCAAATAGTTCAATTTTTCCCGTCTACAGTTTGCAAAGCTAAATAATATTAAGATGTTAAACTTACTATATCATTAAATTCTCGAATATCTTCGGAATTCCACGAATCAAGGGTGGCCTTGTTCCTAACAAAGAAGATATGTGGAATACAAATGAACAGCTAAGATAACAACGACGCTACAATAATTTCTTATCAAAGTTTGGTTATAACTAACAACTAGTTCTAACGAGTGACCCAATAAAAAATGAAACTTTCTGAACAAACACTAAATTTAATGATTTCACCGATCTTTAAATTTTCTTTTTTTGTAGTTGCATCAAGGACCAAATGAATTTAACAGATGGTCGTTATTCTATTCTTCAGGAGATCGATGATCAAAATATGGCATGAAAATTCATATTTTGAAGTTGCGGCATAAAAACCCATCTTTTGAAAATGCGGCATGAAAAACCATATTCTGAAAATGCACCATAAAAACCCATCTTTTTAAAGACTTTGATATATGGCTAAAACTAACTTGGTCCTTGACACAAATGCACACGAAGAAAGTTTTATGATTTTTATATAATCAAATTTTGACTATTTTTTTCAAAAATATCACTTTTTGGTTCACCCGGTACAATGGCAAATGTTTCAGAATCTGTACCGGGTGTGCCAAGAAAACTTTTCACTTTTGGAAGGCCACAAAAGGCTAATCTTGACGATTGATGATTTAATCTCAAGTCTAAATCCCAAAATAATACTTGGCGATTTTTTCTCGATTTTTCAGCCGCCTCCTTTGTGGGCGATTCCAATTTCAATCTTTATGCAATTTGATCAATGTTCTCAATCGATCGATTAAGGCTGTTTCCAAGCCACTAATTGTCATGGAATTGCTAATAGTTAACAGGAGGCCGCAACAAAATCGAAAAAAAGTCGCCAAGTGACTAAAGATTAAATTGAGACTAAAGATTGAGACTTTGACTAAAGATTAAATCAGAAATTGCCAAGTTCTGTCTGGTATTTTTTTTCTTATATCACTGTTAAAAACTAAAATAACAACAACAAAATACAATATTCTGTGCCATCCATAGCAGAAATAGACATGACGTCATCTGGTTCTGGCTATGAACGACACTTAACAATAACTTTAACTATGATCTCAAAGAAAAACAAACAAAAATTTAAACACTCTGTGTACCATGGCACCATCCTATTGTGACGGGCACTAGCATGCACCAATTTAGGATAGATGAACTGATGTGAAAAAGTATGCACTGGTAAAGCCTGTGCTGTCTGGCATGCGACCTATCGTGGCCTGTCAAACGTGGGTCCCTTTTTGGCGTACCCAGTAGTGTATATCAACAAACTTCGTAATGTCCAAAACCAGTACCTACCACTGTGAACAGCCCACATGATTCTAAACGGCGGTGGACCAATATCTTCAAAGGGCTTTTTTCTAGTGATCATTTCCCATAATACTATCCCAAAACTGAAAAAAATAGAGATGGTGGATTAAAAAGAGGTAGCTTGAGCTTGCTAAGGACAACAAGTCACAGGAAGCAATCAAGATCGAAGAAATTAACATCCAATTATTCTATGGACGAAATTTGGCAACATGTTTTTTAAGATATCTCTGCAGCTACAAAGGCAAAGCCAGGGACACTGGCAAAAACCTTGCAGCAAAAATTCGCCAAGAATTTCCTGCCTCCAAATAAAGATTTCCTTCTCCTTGACAAAACGGCAGAGAAACATGACACTTAAATTTTCGCTACACTATCAATGAAAACGAAGCAACAAAGAAACTATCACGCATTGATAAATGTATCTATCAATCTATCAACAAGGGGCATGTGGAGCAGCGAAGTCAGCACTATTCTCTCATATTTTGCAGTAAAGAAAGAGGGCTTAAATCATTTTTAAGGAAGGGTTCGAGGTTATCAGCTTCACGTTAACCGGGAGCGATTCATCTTTAAAACATTGAGCAGTCACTGCAGTGATGTAGTCTATCCTCTCTACGTTAGATACACGCTGATGACGAATCAAATTATTCATCAGAACCAGAAAAAGATTATGTACCTGAAAACGTCGCATTTCTCCGAATACTGTTTACCTGCAGAGCAAAAAAAGTTTGCTGTTAGTAGATCCACAAGAAGGTGTTTGCAGTGCAGTAGTAAATAAGTTTAAAGTGAGTGCCATTGGGTTGAAAGGACTCTCACTTTCACTTCAAAGGACAAACCTTTGGAAATTAGAATTGGCATTTAATTCCCATTGGAAATAAGAATGAGCCCCACGATTACCACTTTCAAAAGGAAACTGAAGGAATTCCTACAAAATTAGCATCCTTCCCGAAGCACGATCCCTAGGAAGACCAGCAAATCTTTAAGGTTTTAATTTGTACATATATATTTATAGCGATTATTTTTCTTTTAGTTTATTTAAAATAGCTGATAGGGTTTTTGTGTTAAAATATGATTAAATAATAAATAAATAACCTTGCTCAAATTACGACACAGTCTTAGCGGCAATGTTTTTGTGAAGAGTGAAAATGATTCCTGACTCGTAAAAGTATAATGGGTATGAAAAGTACATTTTGTGATTGAAATAGCATAGCAACAACTGCTTCATACGAAGTATCAAAAGTTACTGCAAAAGTGCAACTGCAAAGATTACACACCTTCAAATACCTCTGGAGCCATCCATGCGGCACTACCTTTATTACTTGTCATTTCTGAACGCTTATAACAAGCTGTGCCAAAATCACAAATCTTCAATACAGTACCACATTGTGTAAGCAGCATGCTATCAAAGAAAGGCAGAAAACGTAAATGTTGTTGATATATGAAGGCAATTATAAATGTACATTGCAGCTTATGCCGAATGATTAATATAAATATGGATGCATGATGCATGTATATCTGATGAACGCTTAATACCGAAACGCGANGAGCCCCACGATTACCACTGTCAAAAGGAAACTGAAGGAATTCCTACAAAATGAGCATCCTTCCCGAAGCACGAACCCTAGGAAGACCAGCAAATCTTTAAGGTTTTAATTTGTACATATATATTTATAGCGAATATTTTTCTTTTAGTTTATTTAAAATAGCTGATAGGGTTTTTGTGTTAAAATATGATTAAATAATAAATAAATAACCTTGCTCAAATTACGACACAGTCTTAGCGGCAATGTTTTTGTGAAGAGTGAAAATGATTCCTGACTCGTAAAAGCATAATGGGTATGAAAAGTACATTTCGTGATTGAAATAGCATAGCAACAACTGCTTCATACGAAGTATCAAAAGTTACTGCAAAAGTGCAACTGCAAAGATTACACACCTTCAAATACCTCTGGAGCCATCCATGCGGCACTACCTTTATTACTTGTCATTTCTGAACGCTTATAACAAGCTGTGCCAAAATCACAAATCTTCAATACAGTACCACATTGTGTAAGCAGCATGCTATCAAAGAAAGGCAGAAAACGTAAATGTTGTTGATATATGAAGGCAACTATAAATGTACATTGCAGCTTATGCCGAATGATTAATATAAATATGTATGCATGATGCATGTATATCTGATGAACGCTTAATACCGAAACGCGAAAAAAAACCAACAAAAAGTTAAAATCATCGTAAATCCTAAATCAATAGAGGAAAAATGATACAATCTCCAAGAAAACCATAATTTATGAAGGTCTACAATATGGTGGCAAGTAGAAATCGGTCGCTCTTCTGGTTTACGATTTAGAAATTTGATGACGTCACAGCCTCAAAGATGATAAATGCCGCCATTTTGAAAATAATCAAGATATCAAAAAATTTCCAAGGCAGATTGACAGGAAAGTACCCTAAGTTCCTTTCAAGCCATTTCGTGGTACTTACTTAGGAGGTTTCAAATCACGATGAATCATAGGGGTAGGTTGCAGTGCATGTAAATATTCCATTGCTTTTGCACACTGCAGTGCCCAACTCATCACATGGCCAATTGAATAATCACAAGGTTTTATATTCTGACTGCTTGGATGTAGCACTGTAAAAAGGAGAGGCAGTGCATGTAAATAAAACCTTATTCGCATTTTTACGCTACAGAAATTTGTGATACGGGACCCATACAAATGGTACCCGTACCAAATTTATCCCATACCAATATGCATCGGGTGAGTAAAAAAACAATCCCCGTTTGAAAGGCCACTGCTCCCTGGATATCAAGACGACAATATTGACAAATATATTATTTATTGGTGGACACGTTCAAATCGATTTTAAAATTTACTTCACTGGAATCGGCTACACCGTTCTGAAAATATGAGGGATTTTCTCGAGAAAGCCCCTTCAAGAAACCTTCACAAACGGCATAAAACCACAGCCAAATTTCCCTAATATTTCTGCCTTACATACAGCAATGACTCGAACATGCTTTACGTGTTATTCCTTTGGGGGGATGAAAGTGCCATCCCTGGGAGCATTGCAACATTATTCCAGGGTGCTTTCATCTTCCCAAGAGGATAACATGTGCTAACACGTGTCGAAGTCATTACTGTTAAGGCAGAAATATTAGGAAACGTTGATCGTAATTTTAGGCCTGTTTTAAAGGTTTCTCGAAGGGGCTTTCTCGAGAAAATCGCTCATAATTTCATAGCGGAGTGGCTAATTTCAGTCCGGTAAATTTTAAAGTCTAATTGAACATGTCCACCATTAAATAACATATTTACCAATATTATCGTCTTGATATCCATGGAGCAGTGGCATTTCAAACGGGAACTGTCTTTATTTTACTCACCCGGTACAAGTCTTCAAGTGCATTTTCGCAGTGGATTAAAAGTCTCGTAGTCAACTAAACTTCCCGATTTACCATTGTTGAAAATTTTCTGCGAGGGAGGTTTACTACAGATTTTCTGGAAGCTGCACTCTCGGATCTCCACGTGAAATAAACTCACCTTCATAAAGTGACCCTCCTTCAGCAAACTCCATAACTAGAAAGACCTACAAGAGAACAGCAAGGATCAACAGAAGTTCTACAAAAGAGTGTATTTTTCCATTTTCATGTCTGACAGCAATTAATTCTTTGGAAATTTGAATTCATTGTTTCCATTCATTCCTTGGAAAGCATAGGTTTGAATTGAATTGAATTGAATTGAATTGAATAGGTTCCAAATCTTTAAAAAGGTAGGTTTAAAATTCTATGACCTATTTCTTTGAATTGAATGGCTTGAAAGAAACTTTAGCTACTTTGCTATAATTCTAACGTTAGACTTTTCAGAAATCTTGAATATTTTGCGAAATACATCGTATTTTATATGTCAACTCACTTGAGGATGTGACGTCATCAAATTTCTAAATCGTAAACCAGAAGAGTGAAAGACTTTTGCTTGATATTATATTGTAGAAATTCATAAACTATGGTTTTCTTGAAACGTATTCTATGTTTCCTCAAAAAGTTTAGAAATTTCAACGGTTTTAAGTTGTTTTCAACAATTTTTCTTGAATTCATAAAAAGAAGAAAAAACCTCTAATTCTGAAAATATTGAAGATTTCAGAAAATTCCAACGGTAGAATTATAGCAAAGTAGCTAAAGTTTTTTTCAAGCCATTTAATTCAAAGAGACAGGTCATAGAATTTTACACCAACCTTTTAAAGATCTAGAACCTATGCTTCCTCGGAACTGTTTCCTTTCACCCCCATTTTGAAACAAATCTGTTTCTGTAGCTATCCGAGGCAAGATTAAGTGATGATTAAGACATGTGCAATACTGCTTGTTTTAAAACGGTGTAAACAAATTGAATATAAGTAATTTAGCAATCAATCAATCAATCAATCAATCAATCAATTTAGCAATCAATGGGTTTAACAGGTCGATAAGACTGGAATGCTTGTAACAAACTAACCTTTGGCTTCCTCGAGCAAACCCCGAATAATCTGACAATATTTTCATGACGTAATTTCGACAGCTGGTGAATCTGTGGACAGAATTTCAAAAGTCTATACGTTTATACACAAGGGATAGAAATTATGGTGAAGATACTTTTGAGAGGAGGATCTGTAATGCAAGGCTCCAGAACAGATCAAACAAAGCGAAACTATACAATCCTAGCTGCGAGGTTATTCCAATCAAATTGGTACTTTCAGATCGAAACAGATAATGTACATAAATGTCACTATGGAAAATTCCTAAAAATGGTGTTTTCTCCTTCCTAAACCATAGGTGGTTAGACACTGCATGTGTGCTTTTATGGAGGAGCGCCGCAACTAATATGCTTCTGCGGAGGAAAAATGTATATATATACTTCTGTGGAAGAGGTAGTGAAAGATCAGAACCTCCTTAACAACAGAACTTTCAAGATGGCGGTTGACACAACGATAGGAAACAGAATCACCTATATCATGAAGGTAATGTAAGTACAACTGCGGTGTCTAACTACCCATGCCTGAACACATGCTGTAAAGACCATCCAACAAATTCGCAAAATTCCAAATTCTCTGTCTCACAATGGTCTCACTAACGAAGGTTTAACTTTTCTAAGAGATACCTTTTGATTTTCTGATGCATCCTTTCCCACAGAAAGTTTTAAAATTCTTCTTAGAGCAGTGAGTCTATTTCCCAACTGCAATGACTCAAGAATGTGTTATCCTCTTGGGAGGATTAGGTCACCCGAAAAAAATGTGTTAAGGTCCTAAGGATGACACTATCATCCTCCTAAATAGATAACACATGCACAAGTCATTGCTGTAAGGCAGAAATGTTGGGTAAATTTGATCGTGATTTTATGCCGTTTTTGAAGGTTTCCGTAATGGGCTTTTTCGAGAAAATCCTTCATAATTTTAGAACGGAGTGGCCGATTTCAGTCAGTTAAATTTTATTATTTATTTGAACATGTCCATTATTAAATAAAACTTTGCCAATATTTTCGCTTTGATATGCAAGATGCAGTGGCCTTTCAAACAGGGATTTTTTTTACTAACTCAGTACAAAAGTCTTAAATCTAAATTTCCATATATAACAACATTTTTGCATAATAGGCCTAAACTTTGTAGATGCTACGACGACACTAGGCCTACCTTGTGTATAATAGCAAACTTCACTGCTGGGCGTGATTATTTTAAGAGTGATAGATAGTTACGAAGAAATCTTGCAGAATTTACGGCTTGCAATGTATTTGTATTAATTCTTTCTTTTCGATGTAAAATTTCGATCTGAAAACATCTTGGGCAAAACCCCTCCACCAAAACGTCAAAATGATGTTGTTGGGAAAAAATCGATATATTTGCGGCCCTTAATGAAAAAGTCTGTTGATAAAAACTCCAAATAAAAAGATCTATATATATGTACCTCATCTTTCAGGGCTTTAGCTTCAGCCTCACCCTCAATTGTCTTGACAGCTACCTGCTTCCCTCTCCATACTGCTTTATGTACGATACCAAAGGCTCCTCTTCCAACAACCTGTAGATAACAGTAAAATTTTGTCTTATCTGAATTTCCGATGATTAACTACAAAATGAGTTAATAGTTAATACTAAATTAATAACCAAGCTTTTGGGAAAATGTTTGAAAAAATCAATATTTCTCCTGAACAAAATTTCAGCTTGTCCAAAAGAATGTCCAGCGGAAATTTTTGGGCAGGTTTAATTTCCCTATAATTCTCTGCAAAGAATATTTATCAAAACAAGCCTAAAGTCTGTCTCAAATTAGATGTCAGGTGAAAATTTTCGCGAATAAAAACAATTAAAGTGTTTGGATGAGTAAGTTTGCGTTATCGCAAATCTCACCTGACATCGATTTGAGACAGACTTTAGGTTTCTCGGTTTTTATGACCAATTTCGTAACACAGAATAGATATCGGAAAACTCGGACATGAGTATACATTAGCTGGTACTGTATGAATTATTACCACAATTTTGTTGTTTTTATTAACTTCTAAACATCATCTGCTACGTTAGCAACATGTTTTGCTCTTATCTTTAAAAGTATAGCCTTCGGCCTTCGGTGTATGAAGAAAACTCCCATAGGTTGTATGAAAATTCTCTTTGCCTAGAAAACGCAAGTGCTTGAACAATTACAGTACAGCAAAGTCCTGCCTTCAAGAAAACTTTGTAAGAAACTCAGACCCTGAATTTTTGCTAGAACAATAGGAGAACAATAGACTATTTAAAAGAGAACAATAGGCTGATGTCAAAAAGTGGGTTTCTTAAAGGCAGGACTTTACGATATTGTGAAAGGTCATGTTTTGCTGGCACATGTAGTAATTAGCAATTTTACCGGGTGAGTCAAAACAGTTTCTTGCGCTCGAGCGGTGGTAAATCAAAACCCTGTATATCAATTGTTTGTATTAAAATTTGTGTGTGTGGATGAAATTATGGATTAAACATAGATACGCTGGTCGCTGTTTTTGCGCAATTCCTCTGCTTGCAGTAATACATTTTCTTCAACATTTCCGTCTCAAAGAAACGTAAAAATTGCCCAAAAACGCTTGATCAAATAAAAGCTGTTTTGCTCATCGACAAAAAAATCAGAGCTTTTGGATATTGTCTTGAGAATAGAACAAGCTCCAAGCGTTTTGATTCATGAAAGAAGTCCCTTTGATAGTTCAAAAATGAGACACATTCCTTTATTTAATAATTTGTTCCTCTTAATTAGTAAGACAGCAGTTATTTGATCAAGGATTTTTGGGCTTTCGTGTTTCTTCAAGACAAAAATGTTGAAGAAAGTCTTATAACGAGAGCACAGGAATTGAGGAAAACTATCAAAAAGGTGTGCATGTTCAAGCTGTTCTTTCAACTACTTTTAAAAATTGTAATAAATACAATCGAATCACAGGCATTATATCTATTGCCCATCAAACACACCAAACTCTTTTTTGATTCAACCGGTATAAGTTTAAAGGGGAGTTTGCAACCAGCATGCTTTGCGAATCCATCCTTTTGTGATCTCCTTGTTGTCGCCATTTTAATGGTCCACTAAAATGACAGAAAATAAAGAGATGGCACATGCAAGGCGGTTGCAAAGACCCCTTTAAGTACAGTTCAACTGTTCAACCTAAACGAAAGAACTATTTTAAGATTCTTTTTCACTTACCTCTCCAAACTCAATATCATCAAATAAGATTTCTTTGACAAAACCATGAGGTGAAACGGCACCAGACTGATCTTCTCGTTCTGCTTTACAGGGTGAGTTTTCTTTTTCTAAAAGAAATAGAGATAAATGTTACTTGGAGCTATTTGCCATTTTCATGGATTACCGTAAAAACACACGTATAAGCCGTGCTTTTTTATATTTTCCTTCCGTTATGAGGGAAGCGGCTAATATGCGGAGTAAAACATGTTGGACCAAGAAAATCACGAATTAGAACCCCTCCTATATGTATAAAGGCTTCATGATATTTTACAAAACAACAACACAAAAATTCATTGTCTAGAAAAACATGGCATCCATGAGTGTTATCCATGCTATTGCCGTCATTGTCCTCTGCTGAATTGTTTGCATGGTCAAGATTATCCCCAGCTCATCAAGAATTCCATATGCAACTGGACTTAAGGCTGTTTACTCATATGGACAATATATTTTGCGTGTTTGCCCAAAAATGCAAATACGGGGTGGCCCAACAGAAGGTAACCACTAACATTGAAAATTTCTGAGAACTTTCTCAAGACAAGATTACTTGAAATCTATAAAGCATCAAGTACAATATAAAAGAAATCTTTTGAGTAAAAATTCAGTTCATTTTCAACTGAAAGGAGAAACGAGTTTTCAAAAACGATCGTCACCAATACCACTATTATATAAGAAATCACTGGTCACCAAAATAAATTTTGATTGAACGAATCATTTCTGTGCAATTCATAATTATTGATATGCTTTTCTTTCACAAAACATTGTTGTGAGATTTCACAAAATTGGTTGTAACTGACACAGGTAACCTAGACCAGGGACCATGGAGTGTTTCAAAAGTGGAGGGGCAACAGGTATTTTTAGCCCTAGATAGGAGCCAAACAAAATGACTTAAATGGGACAATGAAAGATTTTACAAAATGTGCAGGGATTTTAGCCCCCCCCCCCTCCCCCCACTCAGTATAGCTCTGTGGTCCATTTAGGAACCTCTTGATTCCCCTTCCACCTAATTCAATGTTGCCAAGTAAGGTCCAATGGCGCTTAATTCAAGCAACATCAAAATGGGGGAGCAGGGGGCATGTAATCAAAGGCTGCAGTGGTGCTATTTTGAGATTTGTCTCTAGTATTTTGGTCATGATTGTCTGAAAAATTGCTATTACCACCTACTATTAATGTTGCTATAAATCCAAGTCAACTTATATAAAGACAATCCTTTTTACCAGGAACAAAGACATACTAGGTTTAGGCTGAACTCCACAGAAGTTGAGACTGTAAATGTTCTGACAGTTACTGATTAATCCATTAGATCTATGACATCGTCAAACTATGCACAATTTTCCTATTGCAACCTGCCAAACTCCCCTCTTTGATGTTGGGTGCGATGGTGGGACAAGCTTCGGCAGATTTCAAACCATCGTGGAGATGAGAATTATTCTGTGTCTGTTTTAAATAATTCCATGGAGGAAAGCATTAACAAATGTCTTCTATACGAAGTTTAAGCAATGGGGAACATTTTGATGCAAAGAGCTGCGCGTTTAATGCAAAATTCACCAAGATTCAGCGAGGACAAAACTGTTGTTAAATTTAGGCAGGTAAATAAGCTTCACTCCTTGTTATTTTTATTACTACTGTATATAACTGTTATACTGCATTGTTACTGTACTGTACTACTGTACACAATACAGTACACAAGCAATAATGCTGCATTATTGCAGTACAACAACAGCAACAGAGTAGTTGTATTGAACTGAATAGCCTATGGTTTCATAGTGGCAGGCGGCAGGAAGAGTCCATGAGTAGAGATCAGATCTAAACATTAATCCTCCATATTATACACGATTGGGTCTCCTGTGTACAGACTGGAAGTTTGCTTTCTGTGCATGTAAGTTTAATGGTGATATCAGCAGTTGAAAACAATAGACAAATGATGTCATCCTTTATTTAACAGCTAATGCACAACTAAGATCACAAACGCAAGAGCTTTGTGCGTGCAAGTAATTGCGTGAGCACAGCAAACTTTCCAGTTTGGGCTTCCCTAAACAAAACATAAAGGGGCCTAAATAGCATCTTAACACCAAAAAACAATCCTTTTATTTAAAATTATATTTAAAAAGACTGGCACGCAACCCAAAAATTTGTTTTATTTTCTATTTTTAACAGTTTGTTGGTTGACACAAACAAAAGAATTTTGTGTGGCCCACCATAACTTTTGTGTGCATTTATCAAAGTTTCCAGTTTACACGCAAATTTCTTTTGTCTCATGTATTTTTTGAATTACCTATTGTTCTTCTAGGGTTTGCAAGTGTCATGCTCCACAAACAAATGCTTGGGATTTTGCAAGCCTGGCGTAATGGCTATGCTTTTGACTATGATATGCTTTTCTTTTGATAGTTGCCCAGACTGCTATCATCTCTCATGTGGAAGAAATTCGGAGCGTACTTTAAATCTTCAAGCGCATCAACGCCCAGACTGGAAAGTTTGTAGTTTGCGCTTGCAAGTTGAGATGGCCTAAGCACGATTTGCGCGGAAATTTCGTAGTTTCCGCGGTTGAGAACAATAGGTTAAAACAATAGATCTTTTGTTCATGCACGCATTTTTGATAAGATTTGTTGAAATTAGCAAACAAATTGAACAAATTAAGTATTTAGCAAATATTTAACCAATTTTACTAAGCAGTTTTGAGAGCTCATGTGCGTGTTTATCGTTTGGAAAAGAAATCTTCTGCGAAAGTTAGCAGCCAGGGTAGTTGCTACAAATTAATAATGGATTGGATTTTGTTCCTTTACTTATCACATCATTCACGTTATCATCCCTATCAACAACAGAACAATGAGTTTTAATATTTAATGTTTACATTATAATTTAGATATCAAAATTTCCTTATGGCCCCCAGATTCTTGTCACATGTTATGTTCAGTATATAACGTTAGCTTTCGTCAATCAGCCATCAAAACACATGGAAACATCTGCTTATTGTTCACTGTACATCAACTGATTGGATATTTGAGCGGAAAAAACTGCATGGGAATTCATAAATAATCAAAGAAGCGGTGATATCTCAATCACTTAGCCATTCAACTTATGAACTACACTGTCGACTGTCAGATGTTCAGCCGCCCACGGTTCTTCCCCTTTTGCCATTCAGTCAGGCGGATTTTGGGCCTATCTTTTTTGGTCGGCTTCACTCGGTCAAAAACGAAACTAGATTACTCCTTAAAATCATTCGACACCAGCTAGAATATAACTAAACCCTAACAATTTAATAATAAATCAATAACTTTTAAATACATACTTTCCTTGCTCATTTTCGTTCCAACTCTATCAACGCGTATCCTTCACTTGAAATGTATTTCGAATATATCTTACAATACTTAGGCCAGGTTTCTCGAAAGAGGAACAAACACTTTTCAGCAACCTCAAAACAATTACTTGCTTCTTCAAGTCACCATTTCTTTAGCTGGCACACTGCACTAGGTATATTTCTTCATTTCTGTTGATAATTTCGCCTCGTACAATCAATAAAAGGTTGATATTTTGACAAACTTTCTCTGCTACATCAAACTCTGCGCCACCTCCATGATGTTGACCGGCCAAAGGCAACTTTCTCCTCCACAGCAACAGCAAACCTCACTTTCCTTCTGCCTCATCTCTCCTCCGCAACGATGCAAGACGTATTTTTTTATAAGAACCCCCTTCATTATCAGAAACTCAACTCTCATATCGCTAAAAACTTAAAAGAAACCCCAGTACTGGGAAAAAAATATGTAAGGGACCGTTCATCATTTAAGGAGGGGTTTGTACCGAAGAAAAATGTTTTATGGTCCAAAAAGTCTCCTAACCCAACTCAAAAAGTGATGGAAAAACCGGGAAAAACATTTATCAGCACCTTTTTACTTTTTATGTCGGAAAATTTCTTTTACCCAACACATTTCTCTTCGTTACCAACCCCTCTGTAAATAATGAACAGTCCCTAAGAAATCATTCATTTTAGTCAAGGAAATTGTTAGCATATTTTTATTTTATGCTCACTTGTTTCTTCTGTCATATTGCTCGGAAGGAATTTGAGTAATGTCTCTAAACATTAGACTTGCTCAAAGTCTATTCCGTGGTCTATCAGCGCTCAATAAAACATTATAACTTCTGCGGGGGCGTAAATCGTGACGAGGACGCTGCGAAGGATTTACGCCCCGCAGAAGTTATAATGTTTTGTTGAGCGCTGATAGACCACTGAATAGACTTGGAGCAAGTCTACTAAACATTGGAAAGGCTTAAAAAAACTTCACTTTGAAATGTTCACGGGGGGGGGGGGGCACACAAAGAAAACATGAACTTTGTTATGGAACTAATAAGAAACTAAGAAACTCGTAAGAAACTTGGAGTACTGAATATTTGATAATTTTAAGAAATTTCAGTATTGGCTCAAATTGTTAGTTTCTTATATAAAGAAATACCTGCAATGACCTTGAGCTTACGAGTTCACTTTACCCCGTTCACTTTACCGAGTGCACTTTACCCCGAGTGACTGCCAGGGAAAAAACACGCTCATGCGTGGAAAAGTAGATAGTTAAAACTTAAAAACATACATCAATATTTTATCAAAGGCCATAATGTCACTCTGGCACAATCAGATTTGATATTTACCCCGTCTTACCCTATTAAGCATAGCTTCGCAAAGTTTGTAAAAACCACTTTCGGATGCTGTATAGAAACAAACAAAACATAAATCTTACCGAAGTGGTGCTGTCTGGAATATCTTCACGTCTCAATTATCTTCAATTCTTGACTCTCTCCACGTCTTCGCAGGCTGAACCAATGAGCTACAATACAGCAAACACGTCCTTTTATTGAATAGCAGTTTCCGGTAAGAATGTCTATTTGTGGATATTAAAACCAAAATGGATGTGGTATGTACTGGAATGGTGAATAGAATAAACATGACATCAAATTTTATTGGCAGCAATATCAGTTTCCGGTACGAAAATTGGAATGAATGAGGCTCATCCATCTATGAGTCTTTTACTTCCAAAAACCAAAAAACGTAAAAGGGAAAGTTTGGAATTTGTTTACGTTAATAATAACAGCATGGGATAACAGTTTACGCAGGATTTGAAAATAGCCCTGTCCACAAGTTGCTCGGCAACTTTTGGGCAATTTTTATGCACGCGTCATGCACTTGCCAGGGGGATGGGTCCAGGGGAATTCCAAACAGGGCATAAGATTTGCCCCATGTATGGGGCCCTTGGTAATGTAATGTCCCCGTTTATCATTCGTTCATTGTATTATTCTTTCAACAAAACCATCCTGCAGCAACATCAATATCTCGGGGCCTGGGGCAACGTCTCCCGTAAAGTTGCTGAATTCTAACAGAATCACCCGACCATCCCCGGAGACCCATCCCTCGAGCAAGGGCAGGAAATGTTTGTTTTATTCTTTTAGGTAACTTTTAGGTTAGGAATTTTGGCAAATTTCGCAATATTGGGAAACTTGTCATTATTTTAGCAATATTACAACAATTTCAATGAAGTTTTATCTTATTGCCTGCAATAATAATGAAAATTTAACATGAAAAGGATCTGTTTTGTGATCAGGATAGGATTCAACGGCTTGGCAAGTGAAAAACTGGTCTTTGTTCTCTACGATTGATGATGATGATGATGATTTATTTATCAATTTATGTTATTGTTGTTGTTGCTTTATATAAGCAACACATGTTTTCTGTTGAAATGCTGAACACATGCTAGATGAGGCAAACAGTATCAGTATCGAAGAGCTAAAACTTCCAGGAAACGAAAATGCAGTTGCAGGATCAGAGAAAAAAAATTGAATTTAAGTAAATAGGCAGTTCTTGAAGCATCCTTGACACTAAATTCATGCATATATGTCAATTATTCACACATGTCTTTGAAACCTGACCTTCTATAAATGACGATCAATGAGCAACTTTTGGGCAACTTTTTGAAAAAAGTGGCAACTTTTGAGCAACTTTTTAGGAAATTTTGAGCAACTTTTCAAGAAATTTCGAGCAACTTATGGACAGGGCTATTTGAAAATATTTAAGAAAAAGGTTTCCCTTTATAATTTTATGTACTTATTACCAACAAACAATTGATTTACTTGCACTGAATGAGAGTGACATCAATTAAGTTCTCAAACAACAAATTGTCATTTTCTAATTGAAAATTGTTATCTTACAAAACAGATGTGCAAATAGCATTCGGTAGTTAAAATTGAGGTAAACACTAGAAAAAACTTTCTTCTCTAAAATCGGTCCTTTTTAAACTTTTATGCAATTATGACTCATAAAAAACTATTAATTTATTTGCACTGAACAAGAGTTAAGTCAATAAAGTTCTCAAACAGTAAATTGCAAGTTTCTAATTGAAAGTTGTTATTTTATAATTGAGATTGTAATCATACCACACAGATGCAAATAAAATTCTGTAGTTAAAATTGAGGTAAAAACTACAGCAAACTTTCTTCTCTAAAAACGGTTCTTTCTAAAATTTTATACAATTATGCCTCATAAAGAGCAAATGATTTATTTGCACTGAACGAGAGTTAAGTCAATTAAAACCCTATCTCACGTGGGGGGGGGGGGG
>REGM01000057.1:413633-436477 GCA_004194415.1 Aurelia aurita | reverse complement strand
ACTGAAGTTGATTGTATTTCGACAAAATTCCAGTTGAGTGCTTGTTGATTAGTTGATTAGTTGATCACAGTTGATTAGTTGTTTACAAAGATAAACAATTAAATAACGTTAAATATTTGCACTATGATATAAATTGAGTAAATTGAGCCAATCATTTATAGTTTTAGGCAGAGGTCGATAAAGTGTGGGAACAGGGGAACGCCGTTCTCAGGAAATTTTTGGCAAGATTTTTTAGGCGGCAGGAAATTTTTTAAAAAAATAGGCTGAAATTTTATGTTGGAATTTTAAAACAAAAGAGCCTGTGATAATTGTTATCTAGAAAACAAAACTAGATTGCTGAAGCAACATTAATGAAGCAGAATCTTGACAACAAGGCTTGTATTTAGAATTTGAAAAAAGATTTGTCGTTATAAGTACTAGATTTTGTCCAGGTCAACGTATCATCGAGCTCTCCAGTTGTACCTTGAGCTCTTCAGTTACCAAGTAGCATGTTCTATCTACAACTTGCACGAACTACGCCGTACAATCTACTAAATCAAGGTCAATTCAAACAAATTTTCGCAGGTAGCTTTGACGAAATTTTTGCCGTTCCCAGGAAGTAGGAAATGTTATCGGCCTCTGGTTTTAGGAAAAGCCAACGGAAGCTAGTTTTCAGGAATTCTTCATTTGAGATTAAGATGATGCGTTCTCAAGATTAAGTTAGGCCTTCAGTCAGGCAACGGAGTTGTAATTTTTCAAATCGGTGTTATAGTTATTTCATAACGATTTTTCAAATAGTGGATACCATTTTCTAACTCACCGGCTATAGTAAAGATAATTTCTACAAACCTTTACTTTCTCCTCGGAGCTTTTGGGGACCTGATCATTGACTGTAATTTTAATAGGTGTTGATTTTGTATTTTTGATAACAATTTCTTGCTGAAACTGAAGTTGATTGTACTTTGATAAAATTCCAGTTGATTGCTTGAATTTCTTCAATGGCTTGTAAGTAATTTTGACAGCAGGATCAACGCCAAGTGAAACATCAAACTCTTCAAGGGGACTCACAGCCTTCATTGATGACTGAAAAATTCAACAAAAATATTTCCAAAGTCTACTTCAAATTGGATGTCAAGGAAGATTTGCGATAACGCAAACTTAATCATACAAAACACTTCAATTGTTTTTATTTACGGACATTTTCACCCGACATCTAATTCGAGACAGACTTTAGTTATAATAGGTTGGGGTTGGGTCTTGGTTGAATTTCTGCCAAGTCTTGGCTAAGTTAACGAACGGCTATCTCTAAAAATGGAATATGGAATTATGGAATGGAATGATGGAATGGTAGATATGGAATGATGGAATGGTCAACATGGAATGCTCAAATATTTCCAAAACTATGTACGATTCTTATGTGAAACCTTCTCAGATCTGTGCAAACAACAATTTCAAACATATCTAAGTTGAAAATCCAAAAGTTCAAATCAAATTGGAAGAATTATGAGAGCATTCCATATTTTAGAGATTGGGTACCCCCAATCTCTAAAATATGGAATGGGCAAATATTTTGAAAATTTACTATTCCATCATTCCATTCCATAATTCCATATTCCATATTTTAGAGATAGCCCTAAGTTAACCTCCCCTTAGAGGAGGTCTACAAATGCTTATTATCCAGCAATCCCTCCTTCTTATGGGACCTCTTCAAACGTAAAGCCGTAAATTACGATCTTAGAGTTAAGGATCTCGTCGAGCTGCCAAGTACGAGTACTTCAAGATACGGGAATGATTCACTGGCATTTAGAGGAAGCATACTTTGGAATACACTCCCTGACACAATAAAATCTGCCAAAAACGACAGTCAGTTTAAAAATAGCATGATAAATTAGACGGGATCCACTTGTAACTGTTTGATATGTAGATAAAAGAGGACTTTGTAAATAGGTAAGACCAGTTAGCCTTTATTAGTTCATATAACTATTTTTTTAGCCAACTATAAATAAATGTATTATTATTATTATTATTATTATTATTATTATTATTATTATTATTATTATTATTATTATTATTATTATTATTATTATTATTATTATTGTTATTATTATTATTATTATTATTATTGTTATTATTAGAAGCAAGAGTAAGGTATATACTTTGGTAAGGAAATTGTTGTCAAGGAAGACATTTGCAGGTCCAGCAAGCAATGCATAATTGGAATCATTCGTCACTTTGGCTTTCAAGAAAGCATGGGCAACCAACTTTGGTACTGATGTGTATTCAAACTGAGGCTTCAAATCAATCTGGCAAATTGAGACTTTGTGTCCTACATTGTCAGTTTTTACTGTCGATCGGCGTGCAATCTCGAACGTTGTGCTTGTTATGCCTTCGCTTGCCATTGCTCGTGGCAATGGCGCTTCAACGGGAGGGCACATCGCCTTGAAAAAGAAAGCAAAACGTTTTTAAGTCAACCATTCTATCGGGTATCCCAAATAAAAGGTAACAGATTTGATCATATCTAGCAACGCCAATTTAGCTCCAATCAATTCGCAATAAGTTTTAAACTAATCCTGAAAAGTTAACTTCACCATAGATACCTTAAAATTTATTGCGAACTGATTGGAGCTAAATTGGCATCGCTAGCCCTGATCAAATCTGTTACTTATTATTTGGAACATCCGGTATGTTTTTCTTGCAAAACAGAATTAAAAAGTTTAAACCCACAGGATACATCTCCAAACAAGTGTGCTGTTATGATACAGTAAATCCCGCGTATAAGAACCTACTTTTTTGAGAGCCAGGCTGAACAAGGTTCTTATTTTAAAGGTACTTATGTTCATTTCAGGGTATAAAGGTTCTTAAAGGTTCTTATTCGAAGGATCCCTTGTGTAAACCTATTAGCAGTTATCACCAAGAGATTTTCAGCCCTGTTTTTTGTTTTCACAATGTTGTTAAGGACCTAATAACTAATTTTAAGCTTACAAATAGCAGAGTAGGCGGTTCAGATTTGAACAGCCAGCTGGGAAAAAAACGAACTTAATAAGGAAAATCAAAAAATTAACTTTATTACCCTTGTCATAAGAACATATTTTTCCATCAAACTGAAACAGGTTCTTAATTACGAGGTGCATAATTTAGGAAAAACAGCCTGTAGGTTCTTATTTGTGAAGGTTCTTATATGCAGGGATTTACTTTACCGTTTTGCTACAAGTGCTTAAATCTACCATTTTTAGCATAGGTTCCAAATCTTTAAAATACTTTTAATTAAAAGGTTGCTGTAAAAAAATCCAATGACCTATTTCTTTGAATCAAATGACTTGAAAGAAACTCTGGCTACGTTGCTATAACTCTACCGTTAGACTTCTCAGAAATCTTTAATATTTCTCGAAATTACAGCGTATTTTATATTTCAACTCATTTGAGGATGTGAAGTCATCAAATTTCTAAATCGTAAACCAGGAGAGTGAAAGACTTGTGCTTGATACCATATTGCAGAAATTCATAAACTATGGGTTTCTTGAAAATCATTCTATGTTTCCTGAACAATGTAAGAAATTACGATGTTTTTAAGTTTTCTTCTACATTTTTCTTGAATTCTTGAAAAAGAAGAAAAACACTCTAATTCTAAAAATATTGAAGATTTCTGAACAGTCCAACCTGGTCTAACAGTAGAACGATAGCATTCAGTTAAAAGAAGTAGGTCATCGAATTTTACACAGATCTTTTTAAAGATTTGGAACATATGCTACAATTTTAAAATGCATTCAGTGTTTGGCTCTGCTTTCGAGATGATGGCAGCCTTCTACTTAATTAATGATCAATATTTTCATTGCCAGATCACAAATATCGTCCAGTAATATGCAACAGTTTCAGTTAATTATCTATTAATGCAATGAGCTATATTTAAAATTCATTGCAATGCAGCAAAATCTGGCAGGTCAGCCTTGAGTAAAGCCTGGTTTTCATATGATCATTCGTGTCGTTCGCGTCGTTCGTGTCGCTGAAAAATTTACCAGCGACGGTAACGACAGGAACGATCACATGGAAACGAGGCTTAAAGTCTGTTCGAAGGGATTTAGACAGCCGGTACATTTGATGCAACGATACAGCAAATTTAAAATCTTTATTGTATATTGTGATAAAAATTTTCCCCACTCAATGAATAGACATATCCTTGAGCTTACGTTACATTATATCCATAAAACTGGTCGATTCGAGTGAAGTCCTGAAGTCCTTTACCCTATCTCTTGATACGCTGCCCAGTCGTTAAGTTTGTTCTTGTAACTTTTTTGCAGTCATTGTTTTCGACATTTGTTTTTGTCTTTGCTTTAAATGTATTGTGAAGTAGTTTTACATTTATGTAATGGCTGCGGGGTGGACATAACCTTTTGCTCCTCGTGGTATCGTTTTAGTAGTATCGTATAGTGATTTGTAAGTAGCGTAGTTAGTAAAATGTATTGTAAATTTTTCTTGGAATATAAAAATAAACAATAATTTCAAATCAAGAGACCAATCAAATTTTTGAGATTCAAAAATTGTCGAAACAATTGTTGGTCACCAATTATAGGGTGTCCCAAGAACATGTGCACCGTTTGAATGGCAGCTGCGGGGCAGCCATGAAACCAATTCTCCCGTTTTTAAGATCATTCAATAGAAGGGAATTCAACTTAGAGTTTGAAGCTTAATAAGTAGCTGCTGATTTATGGAGCAAGAAAGTTAAAATCACTAGTTGCCTCAAAACCAGAGAATTTCAAATTCTCCATTAATGTCAAAATCAAATTTGATACACAGTTTTATAATTTTCATACACTATTTTTTTTAAAAGAAACGGTACGCTCAATTTTTTAAAACTTAAGAAACTACCCTACCTGAATTAAAAAAGCTAAGACACTTTTGCAATTTGCAGCTTTAATTTTCCCAGGTCACTCGAAAATAATTTGACACTGTAACGTAATAGTAAATGTTTCGACATTGTTTTGAGTGCGAATTATGTTATAACATGTTTTGAGATCTTACGAAGTAATTTATTTGGAAGCCCTTCCAACAAAAGCATATCAGCTTAACACTTAGGGCATTAACAATATAAGAAACTCATAAGAAACTTTTGGTAGCAAAATGGCCCTAAAATTTAGAAACTGCCTACTAACCCCAGATCCAAGTTTCCTATAAAAAAACGAGTGTAGTCATAATTTGGATTTAGGACAACCAAGAAGAACAGAACATATCTAAGGTTGCTAGAAATGGCGATGTGCAACACAAGGGCTCCGGCCATGACATGCGTCCATCAGTTATTTTGCTCCTGGAAGTCAAGAAGTCCTTTCAAACCAACAATATTGCTTTCCATAGGTTTCCTGGTAAATATGGTGAGTTATGTGGTCATTAATCACTCCCAAATGTGTTCCTGGTAAAAATGTAAAGTTGAAGTCCATTTGATACTAAAATTCAAGTTATAATGTTCAGTACGGAGATAAAAAAATTCTCTGCCTTTGAAACAACCAGTTGTTCGCTTGCTCTACTTTAAAAAGCAGTATGCTCCCTTCAAATTTGATTGGATTTGCCAGCTTTTTTATCTTCCCCAAAGATTTGTGTGCTCTCTGCTTACTAATTCCAGTATTTTTGTCGTTAAGCTCTCTTGCTCCCCCAACCTCGTTTAGGCCCTGCCTCCTTGCTCCCAAAAACCCCTATCATTTACTCAAACTAGGTATTAAACTCCAAGTTGAAGTCTCTTCTATTCACAAATCTGAAAAAAGGGAAACTTGGATTCATGGCTCCTTCACAGTATCCCTTCAAACGGCGCAAACAATTTTTTGTGACACTCTATAGCTTTTGCAACATTTTGCAAATTCCTCTGACTGGAAAATGGGCATAAAGCTTACCATATAAGATGATTGCACGCCACATTCATCGTCGTCTCCGAGCTCAAATTCATCATAAACACTAAAGCTGTAAGGAATTAGCAGCAAAATTAAATTAAAAACTGCGTCGATTTGGAAAAATAAAAACCTCACTTTTTTATATTTTCGGATGTAAGAGCATGCCCTTATATCCGCGTCTATACATACGGTAAAGATGGCGGCCGCGCAAAGCATGCTGGTAAAAGCTCCCTGACGACCACCTAACTACATACAAATTTTGGTCTGCCGTTTCGACTAGCTAGCTGTGGTAAAGTTCGGAACAAGTAATCAATGTAAACAAATAGGAAATTTTGTAATTCGAACGCGAATCTTTCATTAAAACTTCAATTCGAATAACCAAAACTTTACTTTTTCTGCTTTGGAATGGTTTCCTTTCGAATCATGCTGCATTCCAATTCAAGATCGATTCGAATTCATGCCAGCTAGTCGAAACGGCAGACCAAAATTTGTATGTCGTTAGGTGGTCGTCAGGGAGCCTTTTACCAGCATGCTTTGCAGCAAAACACAACACAGTCTTTGGAGCCGCCATCTTTAGCGTTATTATCTATTCAAAATCTTCATTATTATTGGTAAAAAATAAAATCATAAAAGTCGCATGTCGGACCAAACATCATCCGGCTATCCAGCTGTAAGCTTTGGGACCCTTTTGGAACAAGTGGTCCTCCCTTTTTCTTTCAAGACGACCTGGGCAAGTCCATTCTAAACTGTATAGATCAATTGATACAGACTGCATGACGTCACAGCAGCGTATAAAACACGACGCCATCTTGTTTTGGAGTTTATCACCAGAAAATTTCGATAGGTTTCTATTCATACAGACGACATGTCACGTGGCTTGATCAATTCGCGCTCGAAAATCAGACTTTGGGTAAATGAAGCCATTACAAAGTATAACGTCGCACTGGGATTTCGAGACTGTCTCGTTTATTTATCGCAATAAATAAATTCAAAAAGCTTGGAAGCTGCTCAAATTATTCAAAGACTTTAGCAGATAGATAGGAAGGAAGGTTGACTTTGAAAAACCAACGAGCAACTTACGGCATACGGAGTCTGTGGTTCTGATTACGACATTATCGTCGCAAAGGCAAGTTTTTCACAGCTTTCTTGGCCTAAATTTTTTTTTGCTTTTAAAAACAGCATGTTCATGTGTTTATTTCATTTGTTTTGGTCTGACTGACAATTGCTACCTATCCTTTCCCTACTCACTATCGCAAGGTAGAATGGAGGAACAATTTTATACAACTTTTTGAAAATTTCATATAGAAACCAATAGAAATTTTCTGAAGATTTACCCCAAAACAAGATGGCTATGTGTTTTCAACGCTGCTGTGACGTCATGTCGTCTGTATCAATAGGAAATTTGCAAAAAGTTGCATAAAATTTCTCCTCTATTCTACCTCGCGATAATGAGTAGGGAAAGGATAGGTAGGTAAAGGATCGGCCAGACCTAAACCTATGAAATAAACACACGAACACGCTGTTTTTAAAAGCAAAACAAAAATTTAGGCCAAGAAAGCTGCGAAAGCTTGCCTTTGCGTCGAAAATTTTGTAGTTAGCACCACAAACTCTGTCGGCTGTAAGTTGCTCGTCGCTTCTTCAAGTCAACCTTCCTTTTAGACATTCGCCTATCTATTTTTGCTAAAGTTTTTGAATAATTTGAGCAGCTTCCAAGCTTTTTGAATTTATTTATTGCGATAAATAAACGGGACACTCTCAAAATCCAAGTGCGACGCTATACTTGTGTAAAGGCTTCATTTACTATGCCAGGACTTTAGTACAGACTTTAGTATCTTACGAACTTATTTCCCTTAAAAATTTTGAATGCAAGGTAATAAGATAAAATCAAAACGTACGTTGCTGCTGCATTTTGCATGAGCATCGCTTCAGCTCGTCTGTCGAAGCCACCAGCGTAAGTACGTCTTTTTAAGTTTTTTGCATACACGTCGTGGCTTTGTAATCCAATATTCAACGTGCCTAGATCAGGTGGAGATCCTCCAACACTTGGCATAGCTGTACTTAGATAAAGCTTTGCATCATCCCAGTCCTCTGCCGTTAACTGCTGTACAGTTCCGAAGTATAATAGCTATGAAAACAAAATGGTGAACGATATACCATGCAATCAAAACTTGTTAATCGATTTCCAATGAACACCAATCAATTTGTTTATCTTATAAATAAAAATATTTGATCTTTGATGCAACCCAAACGTAAAAAAATTAAAGATTTGGTACTGGGTGTCCCAAAAAAAAGTACGAAAAATCATCAAAATTTGATTACACCGCCGATTGCCATATTCCTTGTTTTGGTAAGTAGATCAAATACCAAATTATTTTCCCAGATATAGCTGATCTTGTAATTGGTTTTAAAATCAGCGAATTTAGCCCCTTTTCAGGCTATCCGGTTTTGAAGAATACTGCAAAAAGGACTAATTATTATCAGATTAATTTCTTTTGGAACGAGAGAACGAGTGGTAACTTTCAAGCAACAATTTCTTTTGGATATTAAGCTTCTAGTTTTGGTCTTAAATGTCGGAAAGAAACGCGAACTATCATTGGAGACTTGAGAGATGAACACAAATTTCAAAATTGTGGCTCTATAAAGGCAAGATTTACAATGTTGCTGTATAGCTCAGAATAAGGTTTTCAACCGGTCATTTTAGACCGTTTAAGTAATTAAAACAAACATTTGAACGTCTCTAAATATATTTGAATCATTAACAAAACAGATCAAAATAAAATCTATGCTAGGTTTGATGATCGAGTTTTTGTGATTTTTTACATGGGAGTATTTTTGTGACACCCGGTTTGGAGTTTACTTTAGCATTATTGTCTATTACTTTACTCACCTGTAGAGTACTATCTTTAGTGAAAGCTCTGAGATCATACAATGGAGTCCAGCTCGCGTTTGAGACAACATATGAAAGAATAAGCTTTATCTCTGTTTGATTTTCTGCTTCAAGTAAGATTGACACTTGCCTGAAGAGATAAAAACATGTTAAAATCGAATCAAAATCATGATTAAATCCTCAGGCCCATGAAAAATAAAATGCTTCAAGTGAGAATTGTGTTCACCATCAGTCTTGTGTTTGGTTCTTTGCAAGCAGGTGCATAGGAGCCACGGGAGGAGCCATGGGGAACAGGGGCACCGTACCGAGTTTTCAAAAGTTCTCTGTTTTAACCTCAAAGTGCTATTTTCTTTTTCGAAGTTTCTTTCCTATCTGTCGAATCTNTGGAGTTTACTTTAGCATTATTGTCTATTACTTTACTCACCTGTAGAGTACTATCTTTAGTGAAAGCTCTGAGATCATACAATGGAGTCCAGCTCGCGTTTGAGACAACATATGAAAGAATAAGCTTTATCTCTGTTTGATTTTCTGCTTCAAGTAAGATTGACACTTGCCTGAAGAGATAAAAACATGTTAAAATCGAATCAAAATCATGATTAAATCCTCAGGCCCATGAAAAATAAAATGCTTCAAGTGAGAATTGTGTTCACCATCAGTCTTGTGTTTGGTTCTTTGCAAGCAGGTGCATAGGAGCCACGGGAGGAGCCATGGGGAACAGGGGCACCGTACCGAGTTTTCAAAAGTTCTCTGTTTTAACCTCAAAGTGCTATTTTCTTTTTCGAAGTTTCTTTCCTATCTGTCGAATCTCGTCTCTTTATTTAGCTCGCTTGATTTTGGGTCACTTGATAACGAGTATATGCTCGAAAGGTCAATTTTTTTACATCTAAGCTATTTTATGGTACTGTGATCATTTACATACTACTGTATCATATTCATATTGCCCTTTTCTCAACCTTTTTACAGTTTGAAAAAGTAAAAAACCTCATTTTTTATATTTTCATATGTGAGGAGCCCTTTATCTCCGTGCTTAGTTTTCATGGAAATTACCACTCTTGCATCTCTAATGTAAAAATCATCTCATATCTGTGATTTCTGGGCATCAAGCTTTATGTACATTAACATTAAGGAATTCTTGAGGATTTCTTCATAATGTCCCAAATGCATATACTGTAAGAATTCTTGGGAGGTATGAAAGATTGTAAAAAGTTTTAACAAGAATACAGTTACAAGTAATAAAGTTGGACATACTTATCATCATAAGAGCTTTCCCCTGCCTGCCCGAGAGGAGCTAGCTCAGAAAGGCGGTCATCAATTATCTTGATCTCATCTTCCATTTCTTTGATTTTCTCTTTTGCAGCAAACAATTCTTTGTTCAGTCTTTGCCCATGCCCATGATAGAAATCCAAAAATGACGTCACACTTTCCAAACTCCTGTCAAACACTTCAACCAGTTTATCACTTACCTGTTGATAATTTTTCAAATTATATATAAAATGTGTACCAAAAAAATTTTGTTTAGCATGTTGCATTATGAGTTGTATCTGAGATATGCAGCTATTTGTGGTACAATCACCATTTTAATCTGTGTTGGGACCAGGACCGTCAAGAGGGGGGGAAGGAGGGGTAAAAGGTCCGGGGCCCATAAATAATTTGCACCATAAAAATTTATTATTGCTGTAAAATTTACGTGAAGTACGACAACTCAGGACAGGCTGATAGATCTAGCAGTGTTAAGCATCGAGAATGAAATTGCAAGAACAGTTGACTGTGAGAACATTATTCATGACTTTGAAAACATTAAAGCCCGTAAAGTATTGTTTTGAGTGTTACAAGCGATTGTATTGATATTTTTAGATTACTAACATAAAATGTGTCCTTGATTCCTAAATACCATATTTGCATAACCTTGACATGGAATGTTTAAGCAATTTTTTCAAACAATTAGTCCTAAAAGGGGCGTTTCCCTCATTTTCCGGGAGTCTGAAGGGCGTGGTCATAGGAAATTTTTTTGGGGGCCTCGCCCCCATACTCACCGTCGAGGCCCGTTCCTGCAAATCACTCCAGGGCCTGAGCTGGCTCTCAACGGCCCTGGTTGGGACTTCTTTGTTAAGCATCACTAAATTTGGTATGAGTACCAGTTTATATATGCTATGGCAAAAATTGTACAGTGTAAATTAGGCTTAAATCACCTGATTACCAGCTAGAATCTGGCAAGGGCTTGATTGAATTCCAGGAACGTAAAGCCATGATCCTAGACAAGGACTTGGTTAGTGACCAGCACCACTCTCCTCCACCCAGAAAAAGCTCTTATTTAGGGGTGGAGGAGGAGAGGAATCTCCCCCCCCCCCCCATCCCCAACGTCAAAAAGAGTATCTATGGAAGAGAGTGGACCAGCACAACTTTTGTCTTCTGTTTGCAGGATAAAAACTGAGGCCAACTTCACTAGACAGCAATTAAAACAATTCTCAATACCTGATCAAATATGATAAATTTGAAATTGAGTTCTGTTACAAAAAAACCTCGTTCAAAATTAGCTTCAAATTTTGCAAACGAGGTCACACTCTATGTGTTAGAAAAGTTTTCATGGATGCTGCAAACTATGGATTTTCACTTTGCATGTAAGCTATAAGAGTCCAAAAATCAGCAAATACCTACATCATTACCTGATCACTTGGGCGTATTCTCTCTCCATAGACTTTCAGAAAGCTTTTTTCCTTTTCCAGCAGTAGAAGTTTGTCTCTTGTTTGTGCAACATATTTCTGAGTTTCCAGTCTCTTCCTTTTGAGCTCATGCATTTCATGGTGGGTCTCTTCAAGGTTTGTGGGTTGATCTTTAACAAAAATCTTCTGTGTTTTGTTTGCAACTTCAATGATTGTGGCTTCTCCAAAGCATTGCACTCTGGAAAAAATTAAAATGTAGTCCTCAAAAATTAGTGGGCAATTCATTTTGTGATATTTTCATCTCTGTAAAATTTCAAGTAGGTTTGGCTCAGGTGTTTGGAAACATTGGGCTTTTCATAACACTTGTAGAAACTTTTGTTTGAAAAGCCTGTGTTTCGAAAAGCAAGTGTTTCAAAAAGCCCCAATTGACCCTAGGAGTGTTCCGCCCTCACGTTCAAAATGGTACCAGCCAGACCAATTTTTGTGAAGATGCCCATGCCTAGCCTAATTTCTGGAACAAAAATTGCAATATTTGGCATTACATTCCCAAGACAAACATTTCCAGCATTTGGCCCTCCCTAGAACAAAATTGCCAAAAATATGCCCTTGAATGAAGGGGGCACTAAGGCAACCGTCTCAAAAATGTTTGGTTAGTGTCGTCCGACCGACCGTCTTCTAAAAATGAAAAAATCAGAATTTTGGATCAGGCGTCTAAATGTTATATAGGAAAACAACAACGAAGATTTTGTTTTTGTGTTTTTGCATTCAATTATACATTGTCTGAACTTAAAAATGTGGGAAAAATTTATATTTGATCATATTGCCGACCGACCGATATTTTGCAATCAAAATGACACTAACCAAACATTTTGAGACAGTCGCAGGAGGGTCTCAAACCCACGGACATTTCCGTAGAGGGTCCATAGGTCAGTCCGTGACCACCCGTGGTTTTCGAGGAATTTTTGTGTGTCACGGACACTGCCACGGACTGTCCGTGGTTTGCCGTGGTTGTTATAATTTTTTTTCAAGAAAAGTTCAGGTATAAAGTCCTTCGTTCTCTCTGGTAGTCATTAAAAGCTCTTGAAGCTATAGTTTTAACGTAAATTTG
Organism: Aurelia aurita; assembly: GCA_004194415.1. NCBI lineage: Eukaryota > Metazoa > Cnidaria > Scyphozoa > Semaeostomeae > Ulmaridae > Aurelia > Aurelia aurita. The sequence continues at coordinate 423,970 of REGM01000057.1, read as the reverse complement.
TTTACATAATGGCTGAGAATGGTTGCCTTGTCATTAAAGTGTCATTAAGTGCTAATCCATTAACCTCTGTTTATTAATTCNAAGGGTACACAAAGGCATAGTCAAATTCTCGTTTGCGAAAGTGTCCTGGTACACAAACGTATAACAAAATTTGGTTATGCAAAAGTGTCCCAAATTGTTTTATGAAGGGTACACAAAGGCATAGTCAAATTCTCGTTTGCGAAAGTGTCCTGGTACACAAACGTATAACAAAATTTGGTTATGCAAAAGTGTCCCAAATTGTTTTATGAAGGGTACACAAAGGCATAGTCAAATTCTCGTTTGCGAAAGTGTCCTGGTACACAAACGTATAACAAAATTTGGTTATGCAAAAGTGTCCCAAATTGTTTTATGAAGGGTACACAAAGGCATAGTCAAATTCTCGTTTGCGAAAGTGTCCTGGTACACAAACGTATAACAAAATTTGGTTATGCAAAAGTGTCCCAAATTGTTTTATGAAGGGTACACAAAGGCATAGTCAAATTCTCGTTTGCGAAAGTGTCCTGGTACACAAACGTATAACAAAATTTGGTTATGCAAAAGTGTCCCAAATTGTTTTATGAAGGGTACACAAAGGCATAGTCAAATTCTCGTTTGCGAAAGTGTCCTGGTACACAAACGTATAACAAAATTTGGTTATGCAAAAGTGTCCCAAATTGTTTTATGAAGGGTACACAAAGGCATAGTCAAATTCTCGTTTGCGAAAGTGTCCTGGTACACAAACGTATAACAAAATTTGGTTATGCAAAAGTGTCCCAAATTGTTTTATGAAGGGTACACAAAGGCATAGTCAAATTCTCGTTTGCGAAAGTGTCCTGGTACACAAACGTATAACAAAATTTGGTTATGCAAAAGTGTCCCAAATTGTTTTATGAAGGGTACACAAAGGCATAGTCAAATTCTCGTTTGCGAAAGTGTCCTGGTACACAAACGTATAACAAAATTTGGTTATGCAAAAGTGTCCCAAATTGTTTTATGAAGGGTACACAAAGGCATAGTCAAATTCTCGTTTGCGAAAGTGTCCTGGTACACAAACGTATAACAAAATTTGGTTATGCAAAAGTGTCCCAAATTGTTTTATGAAGGGTACACAAAGGCATAGTCAAATTCTCGTTTGCGAAAGTGTCCTGGTACACAAACGTATAACAAAATTTGGTTATGCAAAAGTGTCCCAAATTGTTTTATGAAGGGTACACAAAGGCATAGTCAAATTCTCGTTTGCGAAAGTGTCCTGGTACACAAACGTATAACAAAATTTGGTTATGCAAAAGTGTCCCAAATTGTTTTATGAAGGGTACACAAAGGCATAGTCAAATTCTCGTTTGCGAAAGTGTCCTGGTACACAAACGTATAACAAAATTTGGTTATGCAAAAGTGTCCCAAATTGTTTTATGAAGGGTACACAAAGGCATAGTCAAATTCTCGTTTGCGAAAGTGTCCTGGTACACAAACGTATAACAAAATTTGGTTATGCAAAAGTGTCCCAAATTGTTTTATGAAGGGTACACAAAGGCATAGTCAAATTCTCGTTTGCGAAAGTGTCCTGGTACACAAACGTATAACAAAATTTGGTTATGCAAAAGTGTCCCAAATTGTTTTATGAAGGGTACACAAAGGCATAGTCAAATTCTCGTTTGCGAAAGTGTCCTGGTACACAAACGTATAACAAAATTTGGTTATGCAAAAGTGTCCCAAATTGTTTTATGAAGGGTACACAAAGGCATAGTCAAATTCTCGTTTGCGAAAGTGTCCTGGTACACAAACGTATAACAAAATTTGGTTATGCAAAAGTGTCCCAAATTGTTTTATGAAGGGTACACAAAGGCATAGTCAAATTCTCGTTTGCGAAAGTGTCCTGGTACACAAACGTATAACAAAATTTGGTTATGCAAAAGTGTCCCAAATTGTTTTATGAAGGGTACACAAAGGCATAGTCAAATTCTCGTTTGCGAAAGTGTCCTGGTACACAAACGTATAACAAAATTTGGTTATGCAAAAGTGTCCCAAATTGTTTTATGAAGGGTACACAAAGGCATAGTCAAATTCTCGTTTGCGAAAGTGTCCTGGTACACAAACGTATAACAAAATTTGGTTATGCAAAAGTGTCCCAAATTGTTTTATGAAGGGTACACAAAGGCATAGTCAAATTCTCGTTTGCGAAAGTGTCCTGGTACACAAACGTATAACAAAATTTGGTTATGCAAAAGTGTCCCAAATTGTTTTATGAAGGGTACACAAAGGCATAGTCAAATTCTCGTTTGCGAAAGTGTCCTGGTACACAAACGTATAACAAAATTTGGTTATGCAAAAGTGTCCCAAATTGTTTTATGAAGGGTACACAAAGGCATAGTCAAATTCTCGTTTGCGAAAGTGTCCTGGTACACAAACGTATAACAAAATTTGGTTATGCAAAAGTGTCCCAAATTGTTTTATGAAGGGTACACAAAGGCATAGTCAAATTCTCGTTTGCGAAAGTGTCCTGGTACACAAACGTATAACAAAATTTGGTTATGCAAAAGTGTCCCAAATTGTTTTATGAAGGGTACACAAAGGCATAGTCAAATTCTCGTTTGCGAAAGTGTCCTGGTACACAAACGTATAACAAAATTTGGTTATGCAAAAGTGTCCCAAATTGTTTTATGAAGGGTACACAAAGGCATAGTCAAATTCTCGTTTGCGAAAGTGTCCTGGTACACAAACGTATAACAAAATTTGGTTATGCAAAAGTGTCCCAAATTGTTTTATGAAGGGTACACAAAGGCATAGTCAAATTCTCGTTTGCGAAAGTGTCCTGGTACACAAACGTATAACAAAATTTGGTTATGCAAAAGTGTCCCAAATTGTTTTATGAAGGGTACACAAAGGCATAGTCAAATTCTCGTTTGCGAAAGTGTCCTGGTACACAAACGTATAACAAAATTTGGTTATGCAAAAGTGTCCCAAATTGTTTTATGAAGGGTACACAAAGGCATAGTCAAATTCTCGTTTGCGAAAGTGTCCTGGTACACAAACGTATAACAAAATTTGGTTATGCAAAAGTGTCCCAAATTGTTTTATGAAGGGTACACAAAGGCATAGTCAAATTCTCGTTTGCGAAAGTGTCCTGGTACACAAACGTATAACAAAATTTGGTTATGCAAAAGTGTCCCAAATTGTTTTATGAAGGGTACACAAAGGCATAGTCAAATTCTCGTTTGCGAAAGTGTCCTGGTACACAAACGTATAACAAAATTTGGTTATGCAAAAGTGTCCCAAATTGTTTTATGAAGGGTACACAAAGGCATAGTCAAATTCTCGTTTGCGAAAGTGTCCTGGTACACAAACGTATAACAAAATTTGGTTATGCAAAAGTGTCCCAAATTGTTTTATGAAGGGTACACAAAGGCATAGTCAAATTCTCGTTTGCGAAAGTGTCCTGGTACACAAACGTATAACAAAATTTGGTTATGCAAAAGTGTCCCAAATTGTTTTATGAAGGGTACACAAAGGCATAGTCAAATTCTCGTTTGCGAAAGTGTCCTGGTACACAAACGTATAACAAAATTTGGTTATGCAAAAGTGTCCCAAATTGTTTTATGAAGGGTACACAAAGGCATAGTCAAATTCTCGTTTGCGAAAGTGTCCTGGTACACAAACGTATAACAAAATTTGGTTATGCAAAAGTGTCCCAAATTGTTTTATGAAGGGTACACAAAGGCATAGTCAAATTCTCGTTTGCGAAAGTGTCCTGGTACACAAACGTATAACAAAATTTGGTTATGTGAAAGTGTCCCCCATTGCTTTCCGAAGGGTACACAAACGCATTGCCAAATTCTCGTATGCGATCTGTCCTGGTACACAAGCGACTAACAAAATGTGGTTATGTGAAGCTGTCCCCCATTATATTATGAAGGGTACACAAGCGCATAGCCATATTCTCGTCAGCAAATATATCCCTTACACAAACGCATAGCAAAAATTGGCTAAGCAAAGGTGTCCCCCATTGCTTTCCAAAGGATACACAAACACATAGTCAAATTCACGTATGCGAATGTGTCCTGGTATACAAACGCATAGCAAAAATTGGTTATGCAAAAGTGTCCCCCATTCCTTTGCAAAGGGTACACACACGCATAGTCAAATTCTCGCATGCGAATGTGTCCTAGTACAAAAACACAGCTAAAATTGCTTATGCGAAAGTGTCCACCATTCCTTTATAGCCTACACTTTATAGCAAACGCATAGCCAAATTCTCGTATGCGAAAGTGTGCTGGTACACAAATGCATAAAAAAATTTGGTAATGCGAAAGTGTCCCACATTATTTTATGAAGGGTACACAAACGCATAGCCAAATTCTCGTATGTGAAAGTGTCCTGGTACACAAACGCATAACAAATTTGGCTAAGCAAAGGCGTCCCTCATTCTTTTACATAGGGTACACAAACGCATAGCCAAATTCTCGTAAGGGACAGTGCAAAATTTATTTTATAGCATGGCCGGTGCAAAACGCAACAGGGCAACTACTTTTTTTGAGCTTATGCAGAACGGGGTCAACACTTTTTATTGTACAAATAAGTACGGGGCAGTAACTTTTTTATGAGCTCAAGTTGCAGTTTGAAACATAAAATTTTTCATTTTGAAGACAAAATTGCAAATCATGCAAGACGAGAAATGATTGAAGAGATGTGTATAAAATGATGTAAAATGTCCATGTCAATTGTCTGCAGTCACATCTTGTCTTCTTCAAAGTCAATATTTTGTTGACATAGACTTGTAAGAACAAGTTGACTATGATCTAATGCTCGCGAATACGGGGCAGATATATTTTTTAAGGAAAAGGTGACGGGACAGGTGGTTTTTTTGCAGTAATCTTATACGGGGTAAGCAGAATTTTTTGCAAGAATTTTTCTTCTCCACCGGCCATGTAAATATAATAAATTTTGCACTGTCCCTAAGCGAAAGTGTCCTGGTACACAAATGCATGAAAAAAATTGGTCATGCGAAAGTGTCCCAATTGTTTTATGAAGGGTACACATACGCATAGCCAAATTCTCGTATGCGAATGTGTCCTGGTATACAAACGCATAACAAAATTTGGTTCTCCGAAACTGTCCCCCATTGTTTTGCAAAGGGTACACAAACGCATAGGCAAATTCTCGTATGCAAAAGTGTCCGGGTACACAAACGCATAATAAAATTTGGTTATGTCAAAGTGTACTCCATTGCTTTCCAAAGGGTACACAAATGCATAACAAAATTCTCGTATGCGAAAGTGTTCTGGTACACAAATGCATGGCAAAAATTAGTTATGTGAAAGTGCCACCCATTGCTTTGCAAAGAGTACACAAATGCATAGCCAAATTCTAATATGCGAAAGTGTCCTGGTACACAAACGCATGACAAAATTTAGTTATCCGAAACTGTCCCCCATTGTTTTATGAAGGGTACACAAACGCATAGCCAAATTCTCGTATGCGAATGTGTCCTGGTACACAAACTCATAGCTAAAATTTGGTTATGCGAAGGTGTCCCCAATTCCTTTACATAGCGTACACAAACGCATAGCCAAGTTCTCGTAAGCAAAAGTGTCCGGATGCACAAACGCATAGCAAAATTTGGTTATTCGGAAGTGCCCCACTTTGTTTTATGAAGGATACACAAACGCATAGTCATATTCTCGTATGCAAAAGTGTCCGGGTACAGAAACACATAGCAAAATTTGGTTATGCGAAAGTGTCCCTCATTGTTTGACATAAGGTATACAAACGCATAACCAAATTCTTGCATGCGAAAGTGTCCTGGTATACAAACGCATAGCAAAAATTGGTTATGCGAAAATTGATTTGCATTGATGGGTATCAATTTTCCATGCAAAGTTTACAAAACGTTCTAGCTATTTCTTATTTTATATTCACTAAACGCGGAGGCGCATAGTGCTGTTTGGTCAGCGGCCCAAACAGTCCATGCAACAACAACAACAATTCAATGTGTGAAACAAGCAACAAGGAAGTGAGGTGAATGAGTGATGAATAACATGTCTGCCCAGAGCAAGCAAACAGTTGATTTTGGACAAAGACGAATCTCCACTACAGATTACCAAGATTCCGTAAAGGTAGATATTGAGAACATGGCAGCAAAAGAAGGCACTTCTGTTTCAGTAGTACCAGAAGAAGAAGAAGCTGCACCCAACAAATCCTCAAAAAAGGAATTCACTGCGAAGACTTGTCCTATTGAGGGCGTCACTGTCTTCCTTGACAGAGCTGAAGTCAAAAAGATTATTGAGGTGGTTCTTGATGCTGGGGAAAATGAAGTTCTCGTCACTGGTTTGCCAACAGTGACTGACTTAGATTCTGTTAGGTGAGCAGAGACTTCCTGGGGTTTGACACCTTCTCTATCAAATGACTAGAGTAGAAGAGGCTTCTGGCTTATAATGGTAGGCCTGAGCAACTTGCTAGTCCTGGAGAGTATTGCACCTGTCAACCCGCGAGATTTTAGTAGCAAAAAAGGTGCCCACTTAAAAAATCAATTTAAAACCACCCTGGCGCACCCGAGATCTCGGCAAAATAGCCTTATTTTCTGGTGGGGACGGATGGTGGTGGTGGCACCACCACAGGGGAATGGCCATAGTGGAATCAAGAGGCAGGGGTGAGGCTTTTCTTTTCTTGTTTCAGCCAGCTTTTGATAGATCAACATCTATTTTAAGATTATGACGGTGAAGCACACCAAAGCAATAGATCCTTTTGCATTGAAATGTGATCATTATCAATAATTCTGTAACAATGCAATTTTTTCTTATGATTGTATTTGTACAGTATAGTCTTGTTATAACGTACGTCAATGGATCTGGTATGTTATATCTGAAATAAATTAGAAGCAGGGCCTTTTCTTATGTCACAGCAGACAAGTAGATTATTTGAATACATGTAGTGATTGAAGAGAAAGATAAAAAATTCTAGAACAAAATGTGAGGCAATCATACCAGCCTCTGATTTGTCCTTCAAAATGATATTTTCCAATGCAAACAGGTTAACTTTATTGGTGTACCAACTGTAGAATTCACTTTATTGCAGGGTACAATGTTTTGGCGAGGCAACAATAATTGAGGTTTCCAACAGAACAGAAAAGATATTCATCAAGAACACACCACTTACGAATGCCGAAGAAGCTGGGCATGAAATTCATGATCTGAAAAGGAAAAAAATTGAAATTCAAAAAAATATTGAACAAACAAATGATGTGATTGAGCTGCTGGAAAAGGAGAGATCTTTTGTCACAACTTATGGACAACGCCTGAAACCAAGTGAAAAGGTATATATACTAATAATTTCATCTTAATACAGCAGCTCATTGCCTACTAGCTTGCCCAGAAAAGTTCCACTGTTTATGAAATCGGTAAAGATTTTGTTTTGGTAGGTTAGTCGTAGCTAGAATAAATCTTTCAATCAAGATTTTTTTGTATAGTTAGAAAATGAATCAAATTAAAACAAGGTATATGAACAAACAAATCCTATTAAAATCAAAGTTGCACACGCGCCATGAGGAGTATTTTCTTTGTACTCATACGTTCCATTAAAATGAGCCCCATTGACGCTAATTAGAGAGTATATATGGTACTGTATATCTAGCAGGATCTGCAATGCCTGCCAAAAGTCTTGGAACACCTCAGCTAATTTTGCCTTGTTATGCGATTTCCCCCTCTCCCCCTTAGAACAATGATGTACACCGACTAGGAACAAAATATGTCGACTCCTCTTCCTATATTACGCAGAAAATTGGGAATTAGGTTATTGTAAACCGTGGATATTACGGTGTGATCTCATTTGTGTGACGAAAAGTGCTCTTTCCCCTGTGGAGCAGTCAGTACATAAGCGGCTTCGTGCGGCATGCAGCTTTCGTGACTAATAAACGTGTTCATACTGTCTGTACAAAAGGTTTCTTAACTCGCAGCATTTAATATTCTGAAAGATTCCTGACAAACATTTATTTCCCAGTTTTGCAACAAGTTTCTCGTGTTTTTTGTTGTGGCAACTCCAAAGTCCGTCCTGCCACGCTGCATAGAAGTCACTTGCAATATGTTCAATTGCCAATTATGACATCATCAAAAAAAAATACGACATGGTCACCAATGAAATCAGCACCATTGAAAACCCTAAGTTTGTTTCCTTGTATGTCACCATTATCAAAATAAAATTCAGACAGCCTGCCAAAAGTCTTGGAACACCTCAGCTAATTTTGCCTTGTTATGCAATTTCCCCCTCTCCCCCTTAGCACAATGTTGTTCTGTGACCNAAATACGACATGGTCACCAATGAAATCAGCACCATTGAAAACCCTAAGTTTGTTTCCTTGTATGTCACCATTATCAAAATAAAATTCAGACAGCCTGCCAAAAGTCTTGGAACACCTCAGCTAATTTTGCCTTGTTATGCGATTTCCCCCTCTCCCCCTTAGAACAATGTTGTTCTGTGACGATAAAATAAGGATGACACAACAATTCACAACTCTGATGAAAGGCTAGGACAATAACCTTGCAAATCAGCATTGTTTGGGGGGAGGGGGTGCCTCAACTAATCTCTACTGATAGAATTGCGGAAAAGTGTGTCATTATCAAGAAATGGCCGTTCCAAGGACTTTTGGCAAGCATTGTGCATCTTGTCATTGATTGATTGTAATTCAATGTACAGCATGAACATTGCAAATTGATTCTTTGTATATTTTATGAATAGATTGGCGATAAACTGGTGGAAGCATTTGACAAAAAAAGTTTAGAAAGTGTTACAGCATTTCTTGAATTCTATCATGACAATAGTCAACGATTGAATGATGAGTTATTTGCTGCAAGAGAGAAAGTCAAAGATATGCGGGAAGAGATGAAAATGATTGATGATCGCCTGAAAGAATTGGCGCCTCTTGGGCAAACTAAAGAAACCTCTTATGAAGAAAAGTAAGTCAAAAATGAAGTTGATACAGTAAGGCCTTGCTCACATTAACATGACAAGAATTCTCAAGAATTCTTAAGAATTTTCAAGAATTCTTCACATTATGAAAAGAATTCTTGAGCCATATGAAAGACTGTAAATTTGTTAAACAAGAATTCTTAAGAACGTTCTTAAGAATTCTTGAGAATTCTTAGGCAGGAAAACCATGTTAATCAATGTGCACAAGGCCAGTTCAATGCAAGAACACCTGAATCACTTTGTGGCTAAAGAGCGACCTTACAAATCTCAAGTTCATCTGCCACCAAGGTCGCCACCAAGGGCATAATATTCTTCAAAATTTTCCAAATTGAGTGAAATTCAGGAAAAATCTGGGATACTTTTTCAGAAATTCAAGCAAATCATTTGTCCTAAAGCATTGGCTGTATTTCTCCAGTTATAGCTATAAATAGCTTTATCAGATATTTCAGTAATTACCTTTAGATTTCAATAATTGAACTCTTATAAGCGAAATTTTATGAGCTAAAGCTACACATTTTTACTCGAATTGTTGCACAGTAAAATTTTGGGCACTTCATAGAAAATGGGGAAGTTTTGGCAAAAATTTGTTGGCAGCCTCCGAGGAGGCACTCTACTCCCCTATCTACCTTTTTTGTGCATGCACTAAAACTTTATTGATTTTATTGGCCAATTTACTTCATTGTTTACAAAATATCACATTCTAAAGCCTGGTTCACATTAGGTTGGTGAAGTCGCTGGAGTCATTGCAAAATAGGACCATAACAACACGAAAGACCCAAAAGACATAAAAGACTCCGAATACGAACGGTGAAAATAAACTCCCCAACCAGCCTGACGACCCCAACAACTGAGTTTTGCCATTCATATTCAGTCTTTTAGGTCTTTGGAGTCGTTCATCGAACGACCTCAACGAAACGACTTCAATGACCTAATGTGAACCAGGCTTATAAATTTCAACAAAAATGTCCTTGTTGTCATGGGCTTTGAGTAGTAACGAAATCAGGAAATTGAATCCAAGTTAGATTGTTTGAGTCCCAGCCCAAACCCTGTTCTTCTTTGACTCTTCAAATTGGTGAACTTTGTTTTCAGTCACCCACAGTATTTTCCTATTCCTCTTGATTTGGTTATACTGTATAATTGCATCTATCGCTGATCGTTATTTTTGCATGATGTAATGATTATGCATTTTCCACTTCAGGCAAGTATCAATTCTTCTTGAAGCAGAAAATCAAACAGAACTCAAACTGATCCTGTCATATGTTGTCTTATATGCCAGCTGGACTCCGCTGTATGACCTCAGAGCTTTTAGCAAAGATAACACTCTTCAGGTAGGCTTCATTAATTCATTCATTATTTCATCA
>REGM01000057.1:398572-413047 GCA_004194415.1 Aurelia aurita | reverse complement strand
GATAAACTGGTGGAAGCATTTGACAAAAAAAGTTTAGAAAGTGTTACAGCATTTCTTGAATTCTATCATGACAATAGTCAACGATTGAATGATGAGTTATTTGCTGCAAGAGAGAAAGTCAAAGATATGCGGGAAGAGATGAAAATGATTGATGATCGCCTGAAAGAATTGGCGCCTCTTGGGCAAACTAAAGAAACCTCTTATGAAGAAAAGTAAGTCAAAAATGAAGTTGATACAGTAAGGCCTTGCTCACATTAACATGACAAGAATTCTCAAGAATTCTTAAGAATTTTCAAGAATTCTTCACATTATGAAAAGAATTCTTGAGCCATATGAAAGACTGTAAATTTGTTAAACAAGAATTCTTAAGAACGTTCTTAAGAATTCTTGAGAATTCTTAGGCAGGAAAACCATGTTAATCAATGTGCACAAGGCCAGTTCAATGCAAGAACACCTGAATCACTTTGTGGCTAAAGAGCGACCTTACAAATCTCAAGTTCATCTGCCACCAAGGTCGCCACCAAGGGCATAATATTCTTCAAAATTTTCCAAATTGAGTGAAATTCAGGAAAAATCTGGGATACTTTTTCAGAAATTCAAGCAAATCATTTGTCCTAAAGCATTGGCTGTATTTCTCCAGTTATAGCTATAAATAGCTTTATCAGATATTTCAGTAATTACCTTTAGATTTCAATAATTGAACTCCTATAAGCGAAATTTTATGAGCTAAAGCTACACATTTTTACTCGAATTGTTGCACAGTAAAATTTTGGGCACTTCATAGAAAATGGGGAAGTTTTGGCAAAAATTTGTTGGCAGCCTCCGAGGAGGCACTCTACTCCCCTATCTACCTTTTTTGTGCATGCACTAAAACTTTATTGATTTTATTGGCCAATTTACTTCATTGTTTACAAAATATCACATTCTAAAGCCTGGTTCACATTAGGTTGGTGAAGTCGCTGGAGTCATTGCAAAATAGGACCATAACAACACGAAAGACCCAAAAGACATAAAAGACTCCGAATACGAACGGTGAAAATAAACTCCCCAACCAGCCTGACGACCCCAACAACTGAGTTTTGCCATTCATATTCAGTCTTTTAGGTCTTTGGAGTCGTTCATCGAACGACCTCAACGAAACGACTTCAATGACCTAATGTGAACCAGGCTTATAAATTTCAACAAAAATGTCCTTGTTGTCATGGGCTTTGAGTAGTAACGAAATCAGGAAATTGAATCCAAGTTAGATTGTTTGAGTCCCAGCCCAAACCCTGTTCTTCTTTGACTCTTCAAATTGGTGAACTTTGTTTTCAGTCACCCACAGTATTTTCCTATTCCTCTTGATTTGGTTATACTGTATAATTGCATCTATCGCTGATCGTTATTTTTGCATGATGTAATGATTATGCATTTTCCACTTCAGGCAAGTATCAATTCTTCTTGAAGCAGAAAATCAAACAGAACTCAAACTGATCCTGTCATATGTTGTCTTATATGCCAGCTGGACTCCGCTGTATGACCTCAGAGCTTTTAGCAAAGATAACACTCTTCAGGTAGGCTTCATTAATTCATTCATTATTTCATCACTCCATTCGTTCATTGATTCATTCACTCATTCATTCGTTAATTCATTAATTATTTGGTCCATCCATCCATTTATTCGTTCGTTCGGTAATTCATTCATTCGTTAATTCATTCATTCATTCATTAATTCATTAATTATTTCATCCATCCACCCATCCATTTATTCGTTTGTTAATTCATTCATTCATTCGTTAATTCATTCATTATTTCATCCGTCCATCCATCCACCCATTTATTCATTTGTTAATTCATTCATTCATTCATTCATTCGTTAATTCATTCATTATTTCATCCATCCATCCATTTATTCGTTCGTTATAAATACCTTAAAATACTAAAAAGATAATCCAATAAAAATATGTTTGTTGCGTGTGGTACCATCAAAATTAAACGACAATATAATAAATAAATGATATAATAAATAATAAATAAATAAAAATATAATCATTCATTAAAAACAAAACTAGTTAAAAACGTCTCATTTACAACGTTATACAGACAATGAAAAATAATAAAAGTATGTGAAATTAATGTCTATAATTGTTGTTCGAACGTTTTGAGAGAGAGTACCAATTAATAGTTTCTATGTCTGAGTTATATTGTCAGAACATTTGGTGAAAATCCGGGGCGAGCGAATGCAATGATTGTAAGTTAGCGTAGTAGCTGTCTATTTGTTATAAAGGTTACTGATAGTTGGCTAACGAAGATTCTGTATAAGTGGGGCTGCACTAAGCATCATATTGACTATTTGTATTTGTTATTGTCGTATTGGCTATTTGTTATGATCCTTGCAACTCTATTTTGTATTTTCTGCAAGACATTACTTTCGATTCACTAACAGCAACCCCATACGGAGGGTATACGTAACAACAGTAAGTCAAATGGTGCTCAACAGGACCTCTACAATTTATTAATTAATTAATACATTCATTCATTCATTGCTTTATTTTAAAGTAGGCTGGAAAGATTTCTAGCTATATTACAGCTAATTTAGGCCTACTATGCATGCCGCATCCAGGCATGGGACCCATAGTTTAACGTCCCTTCCGAAGGACGGCGAAGTGAGTTGCTTGGTCAGGCATCTGGAAGGTCACCCGGTCACCCATCCGGACTTTGACCGTACGCGACCAAGCTTTGCGATGACATGATTGGATAAAAGCTGTAAACGAGCTCGAGGTTATTCGCCAGCTTTTCTGAAATAGTCTCTGAGCCATGCTGAAGAAATATGTTTCATGTTCCCGCACATTGATAAGAAAATAGAGGAAGAAAGTTTCGTTAATTCTAATCGGGGATAAATTCAAGTTTTGAGAGAGATATATGTCTCAAGATCTTGAAAGAGACGGCATTCTTTGTGCTCTAACTGGAGCTGGGAACACGCTCTGTTTCTCTTTCCTAGGAACTCTTTCTTGGACACAAAATTGACCGTCCTTGTTTTTGAACAGTTTACGCATGAGTCTATTTTGAGCAGTGTTGAGTGGTTGTTGTTGCAGTTTTATGGCAAAACAACGGCTCTTTTTCCTAAGTCTACTGAAACAGCCTTAGACTCACGATTTAAGTCCCTTCACTTTCGCTCATTGAATTGATGTTTGTTGTTGTCGCTTCAATGAGGAGTTAGTTGTAGCGACATATCAGTTCAGGGAGCGAAACTACGCGAAAATAATGAGTCTAAAACAGCCTTAGTATTTTCTTTATTTCGTAGCTGTTTTACTTTGGAGCAATAAAGCAACAAACAGGAGAAGACTGGAATGATGCAAAACTGTCCCTTAGCACAGCAATGCCAAGTGTAGGAGGATCCCCACCTGATCTTGAAACTTTGCATATACAAAGCCTTGATACAGTGAGAGATCGGGTGAAGAGGGGGCGGTCTTTTAAGAAATCGCCCAGGAGACGGATGATGTAAGTACCGTTTCTTTATTTGGACCCACTATATTACTATTATCATTACCGTAAAAGCTCTATGTAGCCCCTTCTCTAATAAACCCCTCCCTTCTCAGCGAATACCAAGTAGCGAGCTTCCTCTCAACACTGGACCGTCAAGATGAGGCTGGACGGGGTTCATACCTTAGCAACGGGCAAAATAATTTACCCCCATCTCTGGTAGGCGAGGTAAAAAGAAAATATGAAAGCTCATCGCGCAGTGGTAACAACATGACGATGAAAGGTATATTCTCATTGCTATAAAATTACAGCGCTATGTTTTGTCGCCATATCGTTTCCACTATGTGATGAACTTTAATCGCATTTGAAAAATTGGCGACGAGGAAAGCGATGACAGTTCATCGCGCAGTGGGAACCAGCCTTTAATCGCGCAGTGGGGATCCTGACAACCCCAACTCTCAAGAAAGAAAGATGATTTTTCGAGTATTGATTTTTGCGAATTACCAAGTGACTTAATTCTTCTCATTTTTGTTATCTTTTGCAGAATGGAGGCCGCCCCTATGAGTTTCGGATTTGCAGAATCAGGTGCCATTGAAGATTGCTATGATCCACATGGCTCGGTAAACTTTATATCTCTCTTCCCACGATGAAACGAGTAATCCACTGGGAGCATAGGCGTTTAGTTATTGAAAAAGATTTCGCCAATGGTATGCATCTTCCTTTTATTTCATGGCTTAAAAGGAACTTCAGGTGCTTTGCCTTAATTCCACTTTTGGCAATTTTTGATATCTTGATTATATTCAGAATTATAGCATTTTTTGTGTTTCAGCCAGTTTGGAGTTGTGACGTCATCAAATCGTTAAGTCGTACACCAGATAAGCTACAAATCTCAGCTTACCACCATATTGTAGACCTTCATAAACTGTGGTTGTCTTGAGGATTGTACCACTTTTCCTCTATTAATTTAGGATTTACGATGATTTTGATATTTTTAAACTTCTTCTGAAATTTTTCAATATAAAGAAGAACTCTTTAATTAAGAAAATAACCAAGATGTCAAGAATTGCCAATAAAAATAATACCTGAAGTTCCTTTTAAGCCATTAAATCAAACGAAACATGCAATAACCATTTGTGCAGTCTTTTTTAAAGATTTGACACCTATGCTGCTACCGGGTGCCCCAACTGTATACAAGGTTAAAAAGTGAATGGAACTTATTTTAATCTTCAACACGTACCTAGTGAGCCAGAAAAAGTTCCCACTTTTGAAAATTCATAGCACCAAGAATACTTGATGGATTGGAATGAATCGAATTCTTCTTGATAGCCGAGAGAATGAAGTATTTTTATAATTTTCTCGCGTTTTTATGAGAACTAGAAATATAGGAAAATTCGACTTCACAAAAAATTTCATGTTTTCGACATGTCTGAAAAAGGCCTAAAACACTTGCTCAAATCATAAAGAAACTTCCTGCACAGAACAGTAAAGAAAGTACAATTTTTCACGGATTAGAGGTATCGCCTGCACATTTATTGCCATGGGACTGAAAAACTTCAGTACTTGTTTGAAAATTTATTTCTCATAACCCCTGAGAGAGGTGAATGTCCTTCCGTATTTTTCTGTGTGATGAGATTCCTTACGATTTGATCAAGTGTTTTTGGGCCCTTTTTCGGGCATTTCGTAATCAAGAAATGTTGGTAAAGTCGAATTTACCTATATTTTCAGGGCTCGTAAAAACGTGAGAAAAATCATAAAAATACTCCGGTCTGTCGGCTTTTATCTAGAATTGGAATCTTCAAATCTGTCAAGTACTTTTGGTGCTATGAATTTTCGAAAGCGGGAACTTTTTTCTGGCTCACCCAGTATATGAATTAGATTTTTGTATTTTTCTTACCATCATCTTGGCTGTTGAGGACTGACATGCTTTTGAGTTGACTGGTGATGGGGGTGCTGGTTTAGTCATGAAACAAATTTTACGTTTATTGATTTATTTTTTACAACCAAGGCAAATGTTCATGGTAAGAGAATAATCTAAATTTAATTTGGCTATTGGGGATCCATATAAGACTGACAACGTGATTCCTTGTATTCGTTCAATGTTTTTAATTTGATGTTTTTATTTTCTCTCATACAAGTCAGTTTGAAGCCATAATAGTTATCCAATTCAATGCAAAAAACTGAGACTCATGTAGTCAGTCTAGATCCATATAATAATATTGGGGGTAATTCACGAAAAGTACTGATGTCATAATTTGCAAACTTGTATGCTGGGTGCGTTCATCCGTTGCTTGACTTTCCTTTTTTGGGTATTATGTGCACAACTTTTGAGACTGCAAATAGTGGTATGTACCGTAAATCCTCAATTAAGCACCCGGGGGGCTTATTTGTAAAAATGAATTTTCAAATAGGGGCTTATTTGAGCTTGGGGCTGATTCGAGGGAAGGTGGTGGTGAAGGTGAAGTTGTGGTTTTTAGCGTCAAGCGCTGCGCTGGGATCGCAGAAGTAGCTAAGCGCTAATCGAGCCCCCAACCTCTTGTCATGACGCTCAAGAGGTGCTGGTGGGGTTTGAACCCCGTCCGCCTGACGTTTTGGTTGCAAGGTCAGTGGCATTACAACACGGCGCCACAACACCTTCAGGGAAGGGGCTTATTAAATAGCATGGTGGATGATTGATTATTTGCTGCTATTCTAGCTGTTAAAGGTATAGCGAACAGTGAGGGACGTCCAAATTTTGAACTCAAATTTACAGGAGATGGTATTGTTAAGAAATTTTATAAGTACATACTATAAAACTATGGTCAAAGCGGTATTTTATATGTCAAATTCAATTCCAATACATCTATGGGGACTTATTCGAGGGTGGGAGCTTCTTTGTTAAAACAAGGCCTAAGGTGGGGGCTTATTCGAGTGGAGGGCTTAATTGAGGTTTTAGGGTAAAATTTAATTTTGCTTCTGCAGAGACAATTTTTAAAACAGTAGGCTACGGAACAATGGACTGATTTTTCGCTCATTTTTTTCATAGTTCCGCGAGGCACCGTTGTCGCAAGCAGTCACAAACGAAGGCATAACAAGCACAACATTTGAGATCGCTCGCAACTCGACAGTGCTAACTGATAACATCGAGCATAAAGTTTCAATCTGCCAGATCGACTTGAAGCCTACGTTTGAATACACATCAGTTCCAAAGTTGGTGGCCCATGCTTTCCTGAAAGCCAAAGTGACCAATGATTCAAACTATGCATTGCTTGCTGGACCTGCAAATGTGTTCCTTGATAATAACTTTCTTACCAAGGTAATTAATTTTTATTTCAATTTTTCTATAGTTCTACAGAAGCTCTAGAAAATGTCCTCAATCATGCTGCCCACTTTGCAACAGTATCAACAATGGCTACCTCCACAATTTTGTTAGTTAGGGCACTACTGTCCAGTGTCCTGTCCTGATTTTAAGGAACAAACATGGAACTTTGAACTTGCAATTTGAAAGTTTGCCGCGAATAAGGACTCATACTTTTGACCTTAACTCTTCAATCTTCAGAGGCAGCATCCTTTGGAATACTCTGAGTGACGTTGTAAAAATATGTGAACATGTTGCAGCTTTCAAAAAGAAAATCCAACACACGTAAGGGGTTGCACTGCAGTTATAAATTGTGTCGTGAATAGGTTCTTATATTATACTTGATATTGTATATTGTATCTATTTTTCAGTTTGCAGTTGTTTTGAATTAGTTATTGCACCGGATTAGTCAGAAAAACCTTTTAACACGCCATTTTTTGGTGAAAACAAGTCAAACCGGGTTTGTTAAAATATTGTATTGCAGAAGAAAGATTAAGTTAGTTACAGAAATTTAGTTTGTTAAAATGGGTCCTTTCTTTCCATAAATATTTGCGATTTTGTGATACAGCTATTTTGGTGTAAAGGTATCGCTTTTATAGAATTTTCTGCTTTAGAGCAATAACACCAAACTTAATAGTCCCCTAAGTATGCAAAATAAATGAAAATATTATTTCCTTGTTTGAATTTTTTGGTAGAGAAACAGTATGTTTGTCATGGTTTAGAAGTGCACTCGTGCATGAATATGAATCTAATTGAAGGCTTATTTTAGGAATCTTATGAAACACGATTTTACTAAAGTCACTCATAATTGTCACACCTTATAGTTATACGGAGATATTGTACCCCCCCCCCCCCCAGCCGNAGTAAAGGAAAGAGAACAGATCGTATGACAGTTACTTGTTGTTTACTTTATGAAGAATTGGTTGAGTTTGGACTACTATGAACCTTGATTTTCGTTGTTGTTATGGATGCTAATTACATTATGATTCTACCCTGCGGTAGATAAAGTTACTCGTTGCATATTTCATTGCTGCCTGTGCAACAAATCAGAGTTTAGAATACATAAAAAAGAACTCGGAAACACATGATGGTTAGGCCAAAAGCCGACCATTTGTGACAATAATTATGGAACGGAAAGACCGATTTTGACCAACTAAATTTTTATATCTAAGTTTGCCTTTGTCCTATGCACTGTATTTTTAAAGAAACGGATTTGCGAGAAAATTCACACGATGCCGGCACATTTTGAAAACGGCAAAAAATGTGACGGTACCAAATTTAGCTAGTGTTCACACGATACCGGCACAGTTTGAAAATGATAGAAAATTCGACGGTATCAATCGCTTTGCAATCTCTGTGACAAAGAGGCTGGATTTTGATCACACAAAAATTCATATAGGCCTAAAGGATCAACCAGTCTCGTTTTAAAAAGCGTTGAAAAATGTTCCGTTTTCATCGTTTTCAAGTGTTCACACGACGCCGTTTTCAAATTGTGCCGGTTATAGTTCCGTTTTCAAATTCTACCGTTCTCAAATTCTGCCGGCAAAAAATGTGCCATTTTCGTATGAACGGGAGGCCTATCCGTAACATTTTCATGCCGTTTTCAAATTGTGCCGGTATCGTGTGAACGTAGTCTTATACCTCATTCACACTAAAGCAGTTAAACCAGCCGCGGATAAAAATTAATTCAAAATAAAGGTGTCCGCATTGCTCCATGTTTCAACCAATCAAATGCATTCGATTTGTTGGATCGACCAATTTCATATTTTTCATATTTCATATTTAATTCTTTTAAGGAGGGTTGCCCTTCAGCAGAAGCTGGTTTTCAAGGGGCCTTCCGATAAAAGCATTTAATTACAATCTAAAAAAGAAAAAAGTATTATAAAGCTGTCCATTAAATCAAACTATAAAACCCTATTTACAATGTTTAAAATCTATATACAATAATGTTCAAAATTTACAGTCAAAAGAAAAGAAATCCTCAACTCTAAATAGTTTTCTTAAAACTATACATGGAGGATGCCTGCTTAGACTCAGCTGAGAGGCTATTCCAGAGTTTTGCACCTCTATAGGAAAAACATCTCTGGCCATTTGTTGACTTTTTCATTGGTAATATTAAGTCCGTTCCCGTATTGCGAAGGCTATAAGACGAGCATTGCGAATTTCGGGTGAAGAGGTCAGAAAGGTATTGTGGAGCCATCTTATTTAGGGACTTGAAGACCATTGTTTTGGATTCACCAGCTACAAGTTGGTCAATGGTCTTCCATCCCAGCCCTTCAATAAGTGGTCTGCTTGGGGCATCGTAGCTGCTATTCGTTATTATCCTAGCAGCACGGTTTTGAAGTTTTTGCAACTGATTAATTTCAGTTGAACCGGCGCAGCCCCAAACAGAGCAACAGTATCGAAAGTGGGGCTCAACAATACCTGTGTAAAGAGTTTGCAAAGTTTCTTTCGGTAGAAAAGACTTGGCATGTTTTAAAAAACCAACTGCCCTGGAGACCTTGGTAGAAACTGCCTTTATTTGTTCTTTCCAATCCAAAGAGCAGTCTATTTGCACACCAAGATATTTTGTCTTTTTGACTACTTCGAGCTCATTGTCGCGTATTTTCAGTTCCAACTCTTCATTCTGACTTTTGAGAATGTTATGTTTCTGCTTGGTGGAAATAAGCATGGAATGAGCTTTAGTTACATTTAGGGAACGCTTGTTGCCTTGTAGCCAAGTATCCAACTTCCTAAGATCGCCGTTGATAGCCTCATTCAGCCGAGTCAAATCGTAGGACTGGTGGCATAGACTGGTATCATCAGCATACATGGACACAGTGCAATCTTGGACAGCATGTGGGAGATCATTGATGTAGATGAGGAAGAGAAGGGGGCCAAGACATGAGCCTTGTGGAACACCAACTTTTATGTCCCCAATTCTAGAGTCAACACCATTAACCCTACAAAACTGTTTACGGTTGGAAAGGTAGGATTTGAACCAACATAGTTCACGTTGCTGTACACCATAAAGCTCGAGCTTTTTGCAGAGAATGTCGTGATCTACAGTGTCGAATGCCTTTTTAGGTCAATGAACACTAGTCCCACAAGCTTACCAAGATCCAACCCGTTGTACCAGTCGTCAGTATTTTTAAGTAAGCATGTTACTTTCGAATAAAGGCGCAAAAAGCCGGATTGGCCAGATGAAAAGTGACCGTTATCATTCATATACTGGTACAGCTGGTTTGTTACTAGCTTTTCAAAGAGCCTTGAGATGACAGGTAAGACTGATATTGGTCGATAGTTAGACTTTTCAGTCTTATCTCCATCTTTGAAAATTGGAGTAACTCTAGCAACTTTCCATGAGTCGGGAAAACGACTTGTTTCAATGGAAGTATTAAACAAGAAAGCAAGGGAGTTTTCAATAAAAGGTAGCGCAAGCTTCAAAAAGTAGCTAGAGATGTTGTCAATCCCAAAGCTCTTTGCGGTCTTAACCTTGGCAAATGCATCCCTGATCTCCCGCACTTCGATAGTCCTGACGTGGAAAGTTGCCTTATGTTTGTTAACTTCATAGTCACCTGCTAGAAGGGGATTTGGGGCTGGATCAATTTTGTCTCCAAGATCCTTACCTACTGAGCAAAAGAAACTGGTCATTGCATTAGAAATATCTTTTTTGTGAACAGTTTCGGAACCAGACTCTTTAAGACAATCAATGTTGCTGGACTTTGATCTCTTGTTGAGGACTTCGTTGATTGTCTTCCATGACTCTTTCGTGTTGCCTTTACATGCAGAGATCTTATCAGTATAATACTGCTTCTTTATTTGGATGTTAAGGGCATTGACCTTATTGCGAACCTGCCTATACGAGTCCATATGGAAATGGGACTTTCTTTTGGCTGCAGCCTTTTTGAGCCTATCTCTTGTCTGCATTAGGTCCCTAAGGTCTTTATTAATCCAAGGGCAGTATTTCTCTGAGACACGCATTTCAGTTATTGGGGCATGTTTGTCTATGATCAAAGAAAACAGGCTTGACCAGTTGTTTACAAGAGCATCAATATCATCTGTTTCAGTAACCATTTGCTCCCAACATATTCCAGAAACGTCAGCCAGGAATGCTTCTTCGTTAAAATTTTTCATATTCCGAGTTTTAATCATTTTATGGCCTTTTTCTACTGCTCCATTAAATTTTCGGATGCAGTAGACCATATAATGATCACTCAAGGAAACTTCATGCACTCCAGATTTTACAACGTTTCTGGCACACGTTGTAGCAATATGGTCAATGATGGAAGAGGTAGCTAAAGTGACCCTGGTTGGTCTCTCGATAAGCTGTTTGAAGCTGAACAACCCATAGAGATTAACATGTGCTTTGAATCATTGTCTATGGGTTGCCCAGCTTGTTTTGGAGTGAGATCACAGTTAGTGTCTCCTAAGAGGATTATTTCTTTACCCTCTTTGTCCAAAAAAGAAAAAACTTTTTCCAGCTTATTGAAAGACCCTACAGGGTCGCTGGGCGGCCGGTACCAAACCAGAACAAGACAGGACTTGCTTGTTGGTGGTTCAACCTCAATACAAATGAGTTCCAGGTCATCAATAGGGACATCAGGACGTGGTTTGTATTTTAAAGAGTCCCTGATATAAATAGAAACACCACCCCCATTGTAATTAGAACGCAGCATTCAATAACCTGGTTTATTTTAAGCTGGTTTAACTTGCCAGTGTGAATGGGGTATTAATCAACTTTCTCAGCTTAATCAATCTTAATCGTCTTTGTTCTTAACAGTCATCAATGGAAGCCGTAAGTCCACTTGAAGAGTTTGATGTTTCACTTGGTGTCGATCCCGCTGTCAAAATCACTTACAAGCCATTGAAGAAATTTAAGCAATCAACGGGAATTTTGTCGAAATACGAGCAACTTCAATTTCAGC
Source organism: Aurelia aurita (assembly GCA_004194415.1). NCBI lineage: Eukaryota > Metazoa > Cnidaria > Scyphozoa > Semaeostomeae > Ulmaridae > Aurelia > Aurelia aurita. Next base: position 401,344 of record REGM01000057.1, on the reverse strand, counting down.
AGGAAATTGTCATTAAAAATACGAAATCATCCTCTGTAAAAATTGTAATCACTGATCAACTCCCAAAAAGCTCTGAAGAGAAACTAAAGGTTTGTAGAAAGATTCTTGATACAGTAAAACCCCCCGGGGGGGGGGCACTTGATCTCAAAATTTACGGGGGTGTGCCTCTGAGGTATTGAAATTTTCACCCTGTGTGAGAGCAATTTTTTCAAATTGACTACCCTGTCTGGGAGCAAACTGGCAAAAAACAATAGCAAAATTGCAAATTCCTTCTCAAAATCCTGTACGAGACCAATTATTTCAAAACTATACACCCCTCTGGGAGCACTTTTGTGAAATAGGATACCCTGTTTGGGAGCAAAATCGCTGAAAACGATACCCTGTCCAGCGGCAAATACCCGGTACAAAAATTATCGAAGTGCCCCCCCTCCGGGGTAAAAACCCGCTTATAAGAACCTTCCTCGAATAAAAACTTGCTGCCTGAAATCTTCAATATTTACTCCTTTATGTAAGAACCTTTTCATCCGGGTTGGTGTATAGGTTTTTATTTTGAAGAACAAATACATTGATATAGTTCTCAGCTATGACAATTCGAAACAGTAGTTGTTTCTAGAGTAAAATTTGATATTGCTTCTCGATCATCTAAAAGATCAAAACAAGTCTTCTTCCACCCCTTTGCTAATGTTTCCTCCTCTATCACTGTATTTTGATTTTATACAGAGGCATTTTAAAGACTGCAAACAAAGCAACATTATTGTAAAAAGCTTTTGCAGAGAATTTAAAATTCTAATTCAAAAACCTGCAGCCTGATTTCATAAATGTTATCCTTAACATAAGAACCAAAACAGCTTGGTTTGAAAAATGTGGGGTGAGTTGCTGAGCGACTTATACAGTTTTCGTTAGCTAACTGAAGTTAAGCTTGGTCGCGTGAGTTCAAAATCCAGATGGGTGACCTTCCAGATGCCTGACCAAGCAACTCATTTTGCCGTTCTTCGGAAGGGAGGTCAAACTAGGGGCCCATGCCTGGATACGGCATGCATAGTAGGCCCAAATTAGCTGTAATATAGCTAGAAATCTTTCCAGCCTACATAAAAAAGTAACGTAGGATCTTATATGCGGGTTTTTACGTATATAATTTATCTTCATGATATCGAGATGATATCATAAATACTACTATATGACTGCATGATGCATAGTCGTTTCCTTTCTGGACTGCTGCAATTTTCATCTGTTTGTGGCAATAATTAACGTCTGTAAGCGTGGTTTACACAGAGTAATATTCAAAAATAAATTGGAAATGCATTCAAAATGTGACGGAAGGACGCCTCGAAATTATTTTTGCCTCAATTTCGAGATTTTATCGGTGCCTACGACATCATTTGGATGGAATCAACAAGTTTTGATTCCACTTGACAGTGACAACTCACCAAAAATGCATTTAAAACGAGTTTCGAAAATGGGTTATCTTAATTCTAACGCATTTTTACTCTTGTGTGAACCAAGCCTTCGCGTGAATACAGTACAATACTTTTCGGTACGGTGGAAAACAGTTTTAAAGTTATAACGGATGTCCCAAATAAAATGTAACAGATTTGATCAGGGCCAGCGATGCATTTTTTCTCCTATCAATTCGCAATAACTTTTAAGCAAATCCTAAAAAGTTAACTTGAACATAGGTACCTTGTTTATTGATATTGGTGCTTCCAAAGTTGAAATATTATTCTTGAAAGTTCAAATTTGAGTCCACCTCCAAACCAGAGCTTTGACGTTTGGGCCTAAGCAAATTCCTAAAGCACAGTGAAGAATCAAAAGTAAAGAAAAACTAAGAAATGCATACTGGGTGAACTCTATCAAATACGATATAATAAAACTTTTTTTGTTCAAATTTTGTCAAGGCTTTTATTTATTTATTCGATGTGCTTGAAGAAGTTGCTTAGGCCAAAGCGGCAACATTCTGGTTTGGATGTGAAGGTAAATTTAAACTTTCAAGATTAATATTTCAACTTTGGAAGCACAAATATCAACCAGAAGGTATCTATGTTCAAGCTAAGATTTTAGGATTAGTTTAAAACTTATTGCGAACTGATTGGTGCTAAATTGGCATTGCTAGCCCTGATCAAATCTGTTACCTTTATTTAGGACACCCGGTATGTTATACAATATTTAAAGGTGAGAGATTTCTCTTTCAGGTCAACATCATAGAGCCTGTGATACCGGCCTTGAAGAAGAACGAGAAACTGAGTGCTAATCAACCAATCAAATTGAATGATAAAAATAACGTGGAATGGACCCTCGAGATCCCAGCATCGGTGACCAAAGAGCTCAATTTGAAGTACACAGTGGAGCATCCTGCCAACGTACACCTGACAGGTTTGTAGAGCTAGTAGCTGCTCAGATACCCCGTCTAATGTGAAAGAGATTAAAAGGAAAGTTTTCTAGCTGCATGATTTACACGTACTATTAAATCCATTCTTGACTTTGGATATATAAGTATTACTACATTCATTCATTCATGTATTCTTTCATTGATTGATTGATTCATTTATTTATTAATTTACTCATTCATTCACACATTCATTCGCGTATGACAATAGAAATAATCCTTAATAATCGTCTGTACAGCGCAAAATATTGGTGTCCTCCCCTTTTGTGATGCCACTTGAAGTGAATCTTAGTTCTGTGTACGGAAATTCATTGATGTAGATCGAAAACAGGAGTGGACCAAGGTAGGACACTTGAGGCAGTCCACATTATGTTCTATGAGGGGGGGGG
>REGM01000057.1:384969-398488 GCA_004194415.1 Aurelia aurita | reverse complement strand
GCTACATGCGCTACATAACAGGTAATAATCACACAAGAAAAGTTGAAACAAAGCAAGTGACAGTTTTTATTCTAAATAATCCCTCCACGGGTTTAGGTTGAATGTGATATCAAGGCTTCAAAGGCTGAAAAGTGCTTGTGAAGACAGCGTCAAAAATGGAGTATTAGTTGCTACTTGTCGGTAGCGAAACAGACCATAGTGGCCCTTTGTGAGCATTTTTTATGTTTCTTCATATCAAATCGTAAAATGATTGTAGAAACTATACCATTTATGATAAAATAGCCCTTCTCTAGGGACAAATTGCTACTGTTTGTGCGCAAAGTAACTTTACAGTATTTTGTTTTCTCAACGGTTTATGTCAATATCATTACGACACCTTTTATTATTAAAAAATGTGGACATGGCAGTTCTTGCTAAAAACGAATAGTGGCTTTTTATTGAAGGGTAAGCCAGACCTTCTTTATCCTAATTGTTTAAGCTTGCACAGCCATGATAAATAGCTTCAGGAGATGTCATGATATTCATTGCATAAAATTACATTAGTCCGGTTGCTTTCAATACATACGGAAGAATTCGGCAGTCGGCTTTCTTGGTATCAAGGCGAAGTTGCTGCAATTTCACAACTTGTCAATTGACGATCAAACCGCAGTGTAACTAAGGATCTCATGAAACATAACCGACCAATCACAGTAACATCGCAGTGACATTGCTGAAAAGTTAAAAACTAAATGTTGTTGGCAAGGGCAATTGACATATAGGAAGATATCGCTACCTGCCTCAAAATACGGTAACAAAATATTCAGATCAGTGTAACTTCTTTCTCTGAAGCGATCGCACCGAGAACATTTAAATAGATATGGTCCTAAGTATAATCAACCTTTTCCAGTTAAAATTTAGAGATAAAAATAAAGTTACCCGAGCATGCAATAATGTTCTTTATAGAGAGGGGGTTGAAATGGCCTAAATCTTGCTGCTAAAGGCGGAAGTAGACTAAATTACGGCATCTGATTGGTCGGTTGCCAAGAGGAAATGTCACGTGATCGGAGCTCTAAGACAATAGAAAAGATTTGTCCTCTATGTTGCTTAGACATGTACCTTTGAAAGAACAAAAAAGTATGAGAAAATCGGTGGAGTTTTCGAGAAAAACGTAGGAAGTTGAATTTCTACACTTTCATCGATACCGGAAACGAAAGACTGAAAACGTTAGTGTCAACAACAGCTTCCTAGGATTCAAAACTCCGATTTAAGAAATGTTTTTGTTTAATATTTCCAAATCTTGAGGCCATCAGATATCATATTCTTGCATTATCATATTTTGGTATTAATTCCACGACTTCTGTAGGGCTGAATCACAGTGCCCTGGGAACATAGCAACATTATTCCTAGCGATTTCATCCTCCCAAGACGACAACACGTGCTAAAACGTGTTGAAGTCATTGCTGTAAGGCAGAAAAATTTGGTCGTGATTTTAGGCCTGTTGTTAATGTTTCCTAACCTTTATAATTTGAGAACGGAGTGGCTGATTTCAGTCAGGTAAATTTGAAAATCGATTTCAACAGGTCCTCCATTAAATAATGTATTTTGCCAATAGTATTGCCTTGATATCCAGGTTTCAGTGGCCTTTCATACGGGGCTTGTTGTTTTACTCACCCGGTAGTGCATTGCTTTTATGCAAGTTATTGGACTTGCTCAAATTAGAATAGCTCGATTTTGGCAGGTTTTGAATGCGACAGGCAACTGAATCGATCAGTCACAGATTTGCCAGAGGATAACGTTCCTAACGCAATCTTTTCATTTTTGTTCAATGCTCAATCCGCATATTCTGCTCTCAGCTCATTGCTTACTTCTCAACCTCAACTCATTGCTTACCCGTCAACCCTTCTATTTCTACCAATTTAGTTTTCTTTATTGTCACTCTTTTCTTTCCTTAAGTTTTTGGGCACATAGTTGTTCTCTTCTCTTCTCTCCTTTTCTCTTTCTCTCTTTTCACTTTCTCCTAAATATTCTCGAGCTTTAAAGCTTTTACTCGATTATTTATCGACAAAAATGGAAGAATATGTACCCTTGCAAAATTGTAGTGCTGTGTTAAGTTTTTCCAAGGCATTTCTTTGTTGAGATTATCTTCAAAGTTTCACTATCGCAACTTTAATAGGACAAACACAAGTTAATTGTTTGTTGGTCTTCCTGTTTTCTTTAAATTTTAGGCCTATTCAGCCCAAAGAAAAATCAAGATACTACTATAAACTGTGATCCAGGGCATGTAATAAATGCATACAAATGAAATTATCAGAATTGCACCAAAATGATTTGTCCATTTTTCGCCATAGCCTGAAATATAACAAAACGTAAAAATTTTCAAATCGGACAATATAGTGCCGAGAAAATATTATGTCAAGTTAGGCCTAACAATTGTAGTTTCGGCTTCTCGTGAGGCAAATCAAGGTCACAAAATACCACTAATTTCCAAATTCCAATTTCTTGGCTTGTACTCACTCGATTTTCATGATCTTCGTTTTATTTAACTGATTAAGCCTTGCAAAATGCGTATTGAAACAGTTGACTGAAAATTTTATCTTGAGATGTTCAAACTTTTCGAATTCATAATGGTGACCAAGCATTGAAAAAACTCAAAACTGAATCATGAAACCTAACTTTAACATCAACAATGACAAATCTATGTTTCAAAATTCTTGTAAAGCCTATTGCAAAATATATTTCAACCTATTGGTGACACTGTTGCAAAAGGGTTAAGTAGAGTATGTCCGCAAAAACTTAGGTAATTTTTTTACATAGGCAAATGAAGTGTAGTCTTTTCTAACAAATTTTTTGTTCATAGCTGGCATTGTACTAGTGGCTCGGATAGATGATCGACGAAACAAATATTTCCCTTTTATCGTGGAAAAGGATGTTGAAAAGCAGCTCCATAGTCATATAATGGGCGTAATTTTCGTGTTTTTTGCGTTTTTCAACGTTACTAGCATTTTCCTCTTCAAGATATGAGGAATCATTATAGAGTTGACTGCAAGTTTTGAGAAACCTCAGCAAAGTGGATGGATTATTAAAAATAATTGTGATACAAGCTTGTTAAAAGCGTGTATTTGTATTTGTGATTGTGGAGATATGATAAAACATTACCTCCGTTGATAGTTCCTCTTCATTTAAGGTCACCGTAAACGTTTGTAGGCCGAAAAAGCCAATTTTCGGATTTCTACAAATCTCAGAGGCCCAAATTTTAAGAAACACAAAGATACCATCTTTGAAGTAACAGAAATGTTGAAAAAGCAGAATTCTTGATCAAAGGAGGGATTCTACAACTTCTCACGCAAAGTTTTTCTATGTGGTTTAAATTCTAATCCTAGCTTTTTGACCTATTAAGCCGGTCGTGTTCTAGAAAACAAAGATAAAACCACATTATATGTATCGATTTCTTTGTTTAAATGGATTGATTGCTTTTTAAGCCCTAATTGCTTGACCCGGATTAAATTGTGGCTTATGTGACCTTGATGTTTACATTTGAAGTGGCATCAGTAAAATTCCCTTTTTCTAAGGACCTACAAATCCACTAGGTACAGGTACGAAAAAGCTATTTTGTACCCAAGGAACCAATCGAATGGCTCCACATTTTGCACACTACCAGAGCAGGCTTCAGGCAAGCAAAATTTGTCTAAGAATCTTGGTATGTCCTCTGGTCCGTCTTTTATAGCCCAATACAACTGTGGGAGGGCAGAGAAGTTATTTGCAAATTTATGACAGCGTGTATTTTCAAGGGAAGAAGGAATTTAAAGAATCTGAGACACAATTTGATAGCTTAGGATGTGCACTTCCTGTTGATATAAGTTAGATTTTGTTACGTTAAATGCAAGGGTACAAAATAGGTTTTGAAGGAGGTATGCTCTCTTAAGCAATAAAGTTGCCTGGAAAATATCATTTTACAATTTTTGCCAATTATTTTGATATGGTTAGAATCCTATATTCTTACGCATCGAATGATGTATAGTCTAACTAGATTCCGCTAATAGTTTGTTTTCGGGGAGAGAAAACGCAATCTTGTGCTACAAACGTTTACCGTAACCTTAAGCAGGAAAATGCCAATAACTTTGAAAAAGCCAAAAACGCGAAAATCATGAAAAACACGGAAATTAGATCCACTATTTGCTTTCTAATCCTTTTTTCATAATAAGAGAGAAATCTTTGTTTTATGGAACATGCATGTCAGCCAATGGTACTATGCCCAACTATGGATGAATTTGCTACAAAAGACTCCATCTTCAATAGACCTTTTTCACAGAGGTCTGGGACGGCGCGCTACTTTTCTGGAAGATAGCGGAGCTGCGAGAAGGAATCCCCTTCGCGATGCAAACACTGAACTGGAGTAGCAGTTGGTGAAGTTGTGGGCGAAAATTCGCATTTAACTCCTAGTTGCTGGGCACTTAGAGGACCGGAAAGGATTACAAAATGAAAGTAAAACTTATCTACTACATTACAGTGATATTTAGCTTATTTTACAAGGAAACGTTCATTTCTTCGAGCTGTTTCAGAGAAGTTGGGTTTTATGATTATTGATGATGAGGGCCTCGGTCAAACTAATTTTGGATTTTTGTTTATTAATGGCGCTTATTGCCCATTGACTGCATGAATAGGAACTATCGTGTATGATTTAGAATTCTTCCAAATGCCGAAGCTACCAGGGCAAACTTTTCCTAAATCAAGTTGGCTAAGAATAAACAGTTTCTTCAATTTTCTTCGCGTGGGTTTATTGACAAACAGTGTGGCTTGTGATATTTCAAAATAAAACAACACTGTACATACTCCTAAACTAAAATAAGGACACTTACCGGTTCAAAGCAACTTCTTAACTTGCACGTTACTCCGGGGTTCTCATTTTTTCGTAAATTTTTTGTTCAAAATGAAAAGTCAAACGCAGACTGCGTTAAATTTGCCAACCAAGGTTGTCAGCATGTCACCAAAACAATAAATGCCTCGAAGCAAAACAACATACTTCAGCAATTCTTTGACTTGGCACCTCATGCACATTGTAAAACTTCCACAACACTTTTTATTTGTTTTCGTTCAAAACTATATAAATTATTTGTCGCAAACGACTTTCTTCTTCTTTGATTTTTAAAACAACAGAAAAAATGAATGACGAATGCATTTATAAAGGCGAATATTTTCCCACCCAACTCTCTGTTGTTACGAGGCTCAAAGCGCACAGGAAATCTTTGCCTGTATACGTTTGTACCAAAAGTACACATGTCCCTCCGTATTCCTCTCATTAAAGGGCAATATATAAGCTCCGTTTATTCATAAACAAATATCGAAAATTGGCAAATGATCATCATGCAATCCAAATTCACCAAACTCCAAGAAATGAACTTTTCCTTGTAAAATATGCTAAATATCTTTTTAATGTGGTTGGTAACTCTTTATTTTCATGTCGTCTGTTTGGTCCTCTAAGCTAAGTGCACAGTAACTGGAGTTAAACTCGACTTTTCTTGCATCGAGAAGAGGATTCCCTCTCGCAGTCTCGCAGCTTATCCACCATCTTCCAGAAAAGTAGCGCGCCCGTCCCAGACCTCTATGAACAGGCCATTGCCTTCTTGAAAAATTTGCCAAAATAATTTGCGGGCTTAGTCTGCTTTGCTCTTTTGCTTCAGTGTCACCAATAGGTTAATTTTATTTTGCAATACGCTTTGCAAAAATTCTGAGACATGGGTGTTTTGCTTTTGATGTTGAAGTTGGATTTCATGATTCTGTTTTCAGTTTTTCAATGTTTGATTGTCATTATGAATTCGCAAAATTGACACATCCCAAGATAACATTTTCAGTCAACCAATTCAATACGTATTCTGAAAGGCTTAGTCTGTTAAACAAACCAAAGATCATGAAAAAAATCGAGTGAGTACAAGACAAGAAATTGAAATTTGAAAGTTGGTGCTACTTTGTGGCCTTGCTTTGCCTAGAAAGAAGCCTAAACTTCCATTTTTAAGGATATTTTGAAATAATGTTTTCTCGGCTCTGTATTGTCCGATTTGAAAAATTTGTACTCAATGTTGGGGAGTACGCCAATATATCAAAACTTTGAAATAAATTAGGGTTGGGGTAGGGGTTAGCATTGAAATAAATTAGGGTTAGGGTTAGGGTTAGGGTTAGGGGAAGGGGAAGGGTTAGGGATAGATTCAGGGTTAGGAATGGGTTTAGTGTTCGGTCTAGGGTCAGGGCTAGGGTTAGGGATTTCAAGATTTGATATATTGGCGTATTACCAATTTTGATCCTTTTTTCATGCATTTATTACACTAAAATGGAAATCTGGATCACAGTGGAGATGTAAAGATTTTCATTGTACAATAGGACTGTTCATAAAAGTTTTCATTCCGAGGCAAAGCCTGCATGTCACAAAGACGTAGACTATGAAGAAACGTTGCCATTGAAACCAAGGCTACCATTGAAACCAAGGCTACCATTGAAACCAAGGTTACCATGAAACCAAGGTTACCATTGAAACCAAGGCTACCATTGAAACCAAGGCTACCATTGAAACCAAGGTTGCCATTGAAAAAGGTCAGGCACCTCTTCTGCTTTCCATGCAAGAGCGACACATCTCGTAAGGATGTGAAGACTGCTTCTTTTGTAATAACATATATACAAATCGTTTTAACGTTGTGTAATAGTTTTAACATATATATATATACATATATATATATATAAAAGATATATATATATATATATTATATATATATATATAATCAATTCGGCAATAGCTGACACGGTGAAATAATATTAATCGCAAGTGGGCTACCACAATTGGGAAATTAATATGTGCCCCTGCCTGGGATCGAACCCGGGATCTTCATGCCAAAAGTTCCTCCGACAATTCACTGCGCCATTCCAGCGCAATGAAATGTCGGAGAAATCTGAAGTCATTCAGATCTCTGGTCTCACACCACGACAGAGGCCATTTTCTGTTTTTTCGTGTTTCGGCGTTAAGCCTTCATCAGAGCCATGCATACGTAAATATAATCAATTCGGCAATAGCTGACACGGTCAAATAATATTAATCACAAGTAGGCTACCACAATTGGGAAATTAAAATGTGCCCCTGCCTGGGATCGAACCCGGGATCTTCATGCCAAAAGTTCCTCCGACAATTCACTGCGCCATTCCAGCGCAATGAGATGCCGGAGAAATCTGAAGTCATTCAGATCTCTGGTCTCACACCACGACAGAGGCCATTTTCTGTTTTTTCGTGTTTCGGCGTTGAGCCTTCATCAGAGCCATGCATACGTAAATATAATCAATTCAGGCAGGGGCACATTTTAATTGTCCAATTGTGGTAGCCCACTTGTGATTAATATATATATATACCGGGTGTCCCAGAAAAAACGCAACAGATTTGATCGGGGCTAGCGACAAGAGTTGGAATATTAATCTTGAAAGTTAAAATTTGCCTCCACCTCCAAACCAGAGCTTTTAGGTTTTGGCCTATGCTGCAAACGCACTGTTTAGGGAAATCTCATCGATCATAGACATAGCATAGCAGTGGTGAACAAGGACCCATGCGTTGGCACACACTTGAATAGAAATTTGAAAGCTGAGAATTGATAAATATGTCGATCCATACAGTCACCAAGGAATAGCTTTCTTCAATCAAAATGCACCTACAAAAATACTAATCCAAGAACGAGTGCGTGATCATTTTTAAAGATCTTATCCGTGGACATTAGTTCCCTTGTGTGTATACGATTTCTTGTTTCGTAATAATTCCAAGATAGATGATACAAAATGCATTTCATTCAAGCAATGAAGATTGCACGAAATAATTTATTTTCACACCCAAGGGAACCATTCCGCTGATGGCTATCTTTCATTAGACAAAAGTAATTTGAACTTTTTGTAGAATGAAGAAAGATGTCTCTNCTTTCTTCAATCAAAATGCACCTACAAAAATACTAATCCAAGAACGAGTGCGTGATCATTTTTAAAGATCTTATCCGTGGACATTAGTTCCCTTGTGTGTATACGATTTCTTGTTTCGTAATAATTCCAAGATAGATGATACAAAATGCATTTCATTCAAGCAATGAAGATTGCACGAAATAATTTATTTTCACACCCAAGGGAACCATTCCGCTGATGGCTATCTTTCATTAGACAGAAGTAATTTGAACTTTTTGTAGAATGAAGAAAGATGTCTCTTCGGGATTAGATTAGTGAATCTGGTTGTCAAGATAAGTTTGGATTTCTATACAAATACGTTCCTAAGCACGAGTCTTCTTGCTCGTATTTCGCTATGATGCTGGAGATTCCCGAAACAGCGCATTTGCAGTATAGGCCAACACCTAAAAGCTCTGGTTTTGAGGTGGAGGCAAATTTGGACTTTCAAGATTAATATTTCAGCCCTCAATGCACCAATATCAACAAACAAGGTGTTTATCTTCAAGTTAACTAGCGAGGATTACTTCAAAAATTATTAGGGATTCATTCAACCTAAATTCTTGTCGCTAGCCCGGATCAAATCTGTTGCGTTTTTTTGGGACACCCGGTAATATATATTCTGAAATGGACTATCTTATCAATCAAGATGCCATTGGTCACTAATTATAATTTTCATTGGTTGGTGAGATTTTAGTGGTGTTAGTGACTAAGTTGCAGACAAAATTTCTATCCAAAGACATTTGGCACTTCATCGGTATACACTATTTTTTCCCTGCTTGTAGACTCTTTAGCATACTGCTAGTGCTCGTCGATGTTATTTGTGTTCTTGTGGCATTAGCATTGTACAGTAAAGAAAACGCAATGGAACCACTGGTAAGTGTTTTGAAGTGATACTACTTCTTAATGCAGATTTGTACAATAGTTGAAAGGTATCAAGATTATAGCTGGTGATTTGTTACAACGAGCAAATTATTTGTTTAGAGTAACAAGAAAACGGCGAGAAACGCAAAGGACATAGTTGCTTACTTTGATCCGTATATATTGAAATCTTAGAGGGTAAATTTTGCAATTCTCATTATTTTTTATTACAAGGACCACTTTGTAATCTAAGAAGTGGGTCGATGTCAGTAGGAAAGTTAAGGTTACGGTAAACGTTTGTAGGCCGAAAAAGCCAATTTTCGGATTTTTTCAAATCTCAAAAACCCAACTTTTAAGAAACACAAAGATACCATCTTTGGAAGTAACAGACATGTTGAAAAAGCAGGATTCTTGATCGAAGGAAGGATGCTACAACTTCTCACGCAAAGTTTTTCTGTGTGGTTTAAATTAAGTGGGTCGTGTGTTACAAAACAAACATGAAACCACATTTTATGTATCGATTCCTTTGTTTAAATGGATTGATTGCTTTTTAAGCAGTAATTGCTTGACCTGGATTACAGTGTGGCTTATGTGACCTTGATGTTTACATTTGAAGTGCCATCAGTAAAATTCCCTTTTTTCAGGACTTACAAATCCACTAGGTACAGGTACGAAAAAGCTATTTTGTACCCTAGGAACCAATCGAAGTGCTCTACATTTTGCACACTACCAGAGCAGGCTTCCGGCAAGCAAAGGGTGTCTCAGAATCTTGGTATGTCCTCTGGTCCGCCTTTTATAGCCAAAGACAACTGTGCGAGGGCAGAGAAGTTATTTGCAAATTTATGACAGCGTGTATTATCAAGGGAAGGAGGACTTTAAAGAATCTGAGACACAATTTGGTAGCTTAGAGTCTGCACTTCCTGTTGATAAAAGTTGGATTTTGTTATGTTAAACGCAAGGGCACAAAATAGCTTTTGAAGGAGGTATTCTCTCTTAAGCAATAAAGTTGCCTGGAAAATATCATTTTACAAACTTTGCCAATTATTTTGATATGGTTAGAATCCCTACATTCTTACGCATCGAATGATGTATAATTTAACTAGATTGCGCTAATAGTTTGGCTCTTGGGGAGAGAAAACCTAATCTTGTGCTACAAACGTTTACCGTAACCTTAAGTAAGTAAGGAAGTAAGTGAGTAAGTAAGTCACTCTCATTAGTGCAATTGATTAACGTTTTATCTCTGCAATAAAGAAAGCGCATATCATGTAAACCTTTCCCGCGATCCTATAGAATATCTGACGCAGGCCTTTTTCACGATAGACAGAATTGGCAGCATAAGATTGATCAATCGCCACCACGATTGTTTCCCCATTTTAGGCCTAATGACAACATGTAACCTCGTATTCCTGCAGTAATGACGTAATCTTAGGTAATCGTTATCTAGAAACTTGGGGAGTTATCTGGAACCTTCTAGAGGTAGTTTAGCTTGAATAGATACAACGTAATTTTGGGATAAATCTGGTTCATTTCGTAATAATTTGCTTAGTCATGACGATATTTCATTGCGCAACATTACAAGAACGCTCTAAGCAAAACGGTAGCCTTGTCGGAGAGATAGGATGAGCAATAAAGAGGGAGAGTAGATTATACGTATCTAATGCTGTGATTTCGAGAGATCAAGTGAGCTTCAACATCGAGATTTTTTGTGCTTCTATCTACTTTTGAGGTTTTGTTGCAGAGAACAACGTGATTCCCGACAAAGTGGCACCTCCGACGGGACTAATTCCTGGGTGACGAAAGCAGCGACAGAAGAGAGTATCTGAAAAATCAAGTGTCAATCAAACTTCTCAGTGAATTTGTCCTAATTCTATAATTCTACGAGTGGAAATGGGTTCTAAAGAAGCATCAAAGAAACTAGCGGATAAATTCAAGCTGTTGGGAATCAAAGACAAACAAGCATTGCAGATATTACACGATAACAGGGAGCGAGAGTTAACAATGCATCTAAAAGCAATTTTCAGCCGATTGGAAGAGCTTTACTCCTTGAGAAACAGTGTTGAAGACTGCAATATTGCGGAAAACGAAGACCCATTAGAGGTTGAAGAATGGGAAGCAGAATTCGAGGAAAAATTGAGACATTACGAGCAGGTGGTTGAAGACTTAACCAAGGCTATTGAAACGTTGGATCAGCACAGGGAGAGAACAAGAATCGAGAACGACAGGCACGAGGAAGAACTACGTCTGCAAAAGAGATTCGAAGAGGAGAAACGCATTGAATAACTGAAACTTCACCTTAGAGAGCAATACTAGATGAATCGTGGCGAAGATAAAGTCCCACTACACGAGGAACACAACGTGAAGGTAAAACTGCCAAGGCTGAGCATTACAAAGTTTAATGGCACGCACATAGACTAGATGAGATTTTGGAATCAATTCAATGCTGAAATAGACAATACAAAGATTTCGAACGTTTCCAAATTCTCCTATCTAAAAGAGCTATTGGACTCAAAGGTGCGTTTGCTGGTTGGTGGATTGCCTTTTACATCTGAGGGTTACGAGATAGCCAAGAGCATACTGCAGTCAAAGTTTGGGAAGCCAAGTGAGATCATCACCGCACACGTGAAAGGTATAATGGATTTACCTACAATTAATGGAACAAATCCTGTGAAAATACATGAATTCTACGAGAAACTTGTGACGCATGTACTAGCAATGGAGACAATGGGAAAGCTGAAGACAATAAATGGATATGTGAGAATTTTGCTTGATAGATTGCCAGGAATACGATCCGACCTTGTGAGAAAAATGCTGATAACTGGGATAGTTGGGAATTCCACAGCTTGCAGAAGCCCTGCGCAAGTGGACAGAACGAAACCCAATTGCGAGTGAAAAGAAGGATTACAGTGGATCTCCACGTAAATTTGACAGGACACTTTAGATTGGTCAGAAACAATGGAAAGAAGATAAATAAAATAAGTAATAAATAATTAAATAAATAAATAAAGTGCAGAGCTCTATTAGACACAGGAGCAGGAAGTTCTTATGCTTCAGCAACACTTATCAATAGACTTGGCATCGATGCTTCAAGAACAGAACACAGGAAAATAGAGATGATGATACACATAACGGCAAGAAAGATCCAGATCTACAACTTGAAGATAACCAACTGCATGGAAGATTTCAAGATACACACCGACGTAAGCAAGGTGGACAGAAGTGTACTGCTGTCTGTAGTAAACCCAAATTATGATTCAATGATCAAAAGATGTCACCACCTCAAATGCGTGAAAATGATCGATACCGACTCGAAGAGTGAATTACCGATACACCTTGTTTTGGGAGCATGCGAATACTCAAGAATCAAGACCTCTACAAAGCCAAGGATTGGTGATCCGGGAGATCCAATAGACCATTTCGACAATCAAAATCGGAGACGGGGGAGAGCGGTTTGTTCTGGTAAATGGCGGATGCAGTTCTGGTAAATGGCTGCCACGGAGCTTTTATAAATGATAAATTTCCCTCTACATAACTGTTAGTTTTAAATTATGACTTAAGAAATAACCGAAAAGGTGCCCCATCACCAATAAGCCTCGTAACTAAAGGGAGAATGAATCTCTAACCGAGACCTCAAATCAAATTGCTTTGGCGGGAAAATATTCGTGATTCGTCATCTCCGTTTATCGAAGCGAGATAAAACAAATGTTTTGATAAGTTGCGAGAAGAAAGCTTGGAATTACGTTACTCTCTACGATGAGTTGTGCAAACTGGAAGGGATACAATAATTCGGAATAGTGGCGAATGATTGTTTTTTGGCTAAGTATCAGCTGTTTTATTACGAAAGTTTATTTTTCATCAGACAAAGAGGACGTCATGGAGAGTGGGATTTTTGACAAATCTAGCAATCTCATAAACTCATTTGCAGGTAAGTTAGAAGAGTTCATTTATGGTAAATAAACCTCCTGTCTTGCAATGTTTTCTGAAATAAGTCTTTGTCGTTGATGGATACTCAAAAGAAAACAACAAAGTGGAACAAACCAAACAATTCTAGATTTTGATGGCGTTCCTTGAAATGAGTCTTTTAATGTTAAAATGATCTCTCTGCTAATATAATAAACAAGATGCGATGCACCTTACCTGCTCTGGACAGAAGTTTCTTCTGGGTTTGCAGTAAGCTCCTTGTCAACTCTTATTGCTTTACTGTCCTCGCCTTATCCTTCAAACTCAGTCAAAATCTAAAATCAAAGCTCTTTTCACCAAGCAAGGCACCATTTTCACGAAAAAGAACTGCATTGACTTCGCTGAGCCAAATGACTGCAGCCAAAGCAATCTTTCGCCACAATTCTGAATTATTGTATCCCTGCCAGTGTGCACAACTCATAGAGAGTGAATTAATTCCAAGTTTTCTTCTCGAAACTTATCAAAACATTTGTTTTATCTCACTTCGATAAACGGAGATGACGAATCACGAATATTTTCCCGCCAAAGCAATTTGATTTGAGGTCTCGGTTGGAGATTCAGTCTCCCTTTTGTTACGAGGCTTATTGGTGATGGGGCACCTTTTCGGTTATTTTTTAAGTCATAAGTCATAATTTCTCTATTTTAACTGTGAATTTAAAACTAACAATTCTGTAGAGGGAAATTTATCATTTATAAAAGCTCCGTGGCAGCCATTTACCAGAACTGCATCCGCCATTTACCAGAACAAACCGCTCTCCCCAGTCTCCGA
>REGM01000057.1:368587-384137 GCA_004194415.1 Aurelia aurita | reverse complement strand
AACATGTACGCTGATGATACTAGCATATCATTCTCAGCCAAGTCCATCCCTTTAATCAATGAACGTGTTAACGAGGACCTCGACAGTCTCAAAACTTGGCTTGCTGCGAACAAGCTGTCACTAAATGTTGCCAAAACCCAAAGCTTAATTATTGGTAGCGGGCAAAAATTGAAAAATATTCAGCAAACTACGGCAGTGAAGCCATCTCTTGAAATGGGTAGGGAGACAATTTCAATGATTAAGGACACTAAATACCTTGGGGTACATGTTGATCAACATTTGAGCTGGGGCGTACAGATAACTAATATGATTAAAAAGATCTCAAAGGCGTTAGGAATGTTGCGCTATTCCAAACAATACCTCCCAATAAAGTCAGTGCAGACAATGTATAAAAGTCTGGTAGAGCCATACTTTCGATATTGTTGCCCGGTTTGGGGGGTATGCGGAATCACGGCAAAAGACAAGCTACAAAAGCTACAAAATCGTGCGGCCAGAATCGTAACCAATAGCCCCTACAACGCTTCTGCTCTTCCAATTATAAAGCAACTGGGCTGGCAGACAGTAAATGATCTGATTGTATCGGAAACATTGAACATGGTATACAAATGTACAAATGATGAAGCTCCCTCGTATCTTGCATGCCTGTTCGACAGGTTGTCAGAAACCTGTACTCGGGAACTTCGGAACACCGAAACCGATCTATGTGTCCCGTTTCTACGAGCAACATGTGGCCAAAAATGCTTTTCTTTTAGAGGGGTGAAATTGTGGAATGGCCTGGACGCAAAATCAAAATTATCCAAAACCTTCAAAAAATTTAAATCCTGTCTTGAAGACTCTAGAACATGAAGGAACCCTTTTTGTGTCCTTTTCCCACTTCCTTTCATGGAAACATTTTACCAAAAGAACTTATTGTTGATTTGACCTGATCCAAACCCTCTCATATATACCTAAATTCAAGACGTAAGAAACTTTTTTTGAACAGACTGCACAAATGCCCCGACAGCGTACGTGCAACCTTGTAGCCATCGAAATTTGTTTGTGCCCTGCGTAGTTTTAGACTGAAATTGCACATGAAACAATCTAGCATAACTTGGGATAAGAATACATTACTGAAACCGCAAAATTTGAATATCAAAGCGCGAGTAACATGAAATGGCCCTCGATGACGTTGTGTTTCACAACCCGCATATCATGGTAATTGATCAATCTTGGGGTGTCAAATCTGTCAAACATGAAATAGGCTGACATAAAATATTCTAAGGAGCAGGGGACATTGCAGGAATGTGCGCATTATATGCGCTTTCTTTATCTTAATGCTCATTAGCAGGGACAAAACGTTAATCAATTGCACTAATGAGAGTGACTGACTTAACTGACTGACTGACATCGACCTCGCTCCTTAGATGTCAAAGTGGACTTTGTAATCAAAACTGGCGTAATCTTTTCTTCTAAAAAAACCGGGCGAGATCCGCGTTTGCCACATTACAAAACCATGGATCATTTCATTGTTATTGGCGATGTTGCTTGGAGCTGTTTTTGGACAATCTTGAAGTAGGACTAGTAATAGTGTCCATTATTGCAATTTTTCAGCTTCAAGATGATGATAATTGCATCATAAAGCTCCAAGCAGCTTAGATAAGCCAAGAATATGCGAAAGACATATTTTTTTATTTGTTTTCCTCAATAGAAGACGGTTGTGATTTCTGGTATTGTTTTGAAGTTGACAATTTGACAAGATTTGATACAGTTTGGGGAATTTCGAAATTTTTTTAGTCACCTGGTATATAATTTCTTCCTATCATAGGGAATTCGAATCGTTTCATTGGTCATTGTATCATATTTTATGATCGAGTTGATTCTTCGTCTTGTTGCTTGGGGGTAAGTGATATTTCTTTAATTAATTATTTAATGCGGCTTTTCTCGTTGTGATCCGTTTGCTCAGTATTTAGGGTTTTTAACGAAACTACAAAGTAATTTAGACAGTTCGGTTTAAGCAAGCATTTCATTCAAGGCTTTCGCACAAAGCCAGAACAGCAAGGATCCTTGATTATGCTAAATTTGTCTGCAAAAAGTGTGAATTGAAAGCGATGAAAGATTCCAATCTAATCTTTACAGCAACTTACAGAAATTTCACATTTCTTCAAGAGCAAAGAGATTACAAAATAAAACCATAAGACCGGTGATTACTGCAGACTGTCTCTAATCATATCTTGTTCCAACCCTCTAAGTTTACTGTTTTGACTCAACACCGAAGTGCAAGGAATCCTTCGCTTGTGTGGGAATTTCATGAAAAGAAACATGTAACGTACAATCTAAGAATACAATACTTATGCAAACTGCCAACAATTAAGACATTGGGCTTTGGACTCGAATCACTNTTAACGAAACTACAAAGTAATTTAGACAGTTCGGTTTAAGCAAGCATTTCATTCAAGGCTTCGCACAAAGCCAGAACAGCAAGGATCCTTGATTATGCTAAATTTGTCTGCAAAAAGTGTGAATTGAAAGCGATGAAAGATTCCAATCTAATCTTTACAGCAACTTACAGAAATTTCACATTTCTTCAAGAGCAAAGAGATTACAAAATAAAACCATAAGACCGGTGATTACTGCAGACTGTCTCTAATCATATCTTGTTCCAACCCTCTAAGTTTACTGTTTTCACTCAACACCGAAGTGCAAGGTAAAAAAAGTACTGCCTTGTCTATCTGTTTAAAAAGTCACGACATGACCCCAATCAGAGCACATATCAGGTGCGACAAGTATCTGCTGTTGTCATGTCACACAAAATCATGCACTTGGTTGATTTGGAAGGTTGATAATTTAGCTTTGTACTAAATATTCCTTGTTGGTTTTTTATTTTGTGGTTGGCTACTTCTCAAGTTTTGGGCGTTTTCTTAAAATTGATTGATGTTTTTTTTATCGTTTTCAGTGTTTTCGAGACGGACAATTTTAAAAAATTCGCTTACGAAAATTCTGGAATCTAATTTTGGATTTTAGTTAAAGATTAAGTCATAAATCTTCAAAATCAGTGTAGTGTACGATTTATCGTTGCCTATCAAAAGTGGATGGTTTCTTTTGGCGCACCATTATAGTTTTCGTTCTCAAACTTTACCAGATTTGGACGCTCGATCCAAACCTCTTTTCTAGCAAGTAAAAAGGTCCATTGCAGGGTTCATTGGATTCCTGATGATTGAGTTTTTGATAGGGCCTTGCCAAGCTTACATAAGCGAAAGTCATACTGCAAAACACAACCAAATGCTGTAGTGAATTTAGTAACCGCTTACCGCAAATAAAGGTGTCAAAGTCAGCATTGACCGTTTTTTCTTTTCATAATACTAGACTTTGTCATTTTTTTGCAGCCGAGAGTTTTTCAAACATTGGGTAGAGATCGTGGACATGGTTATCATTTTGCTTGCAGTTGCGACCACTATTGTTAATGAGATCCTTATCGAAAAGAATTCTACGTCGAAATACATCAAGTAAGTGCAATATTTCTCTTTTTATTGTAGCTAACCTTTGCACCAGCCTTTCACAAATTCACAAAATCCAATGAACTCCGTCTCCCCTGTCTACTCGGAGATCTCTTTTTGTTGTCAGTCGATTCACCTACTTGTAGTATTTACACCATCAGTTCTCAGACTACCTTGTACTCAGCTGTCTCTATTCTCGTCCTTCCCTTTATATAGCTATTCCCTCTGCTCCCTCTAGCCATTCTTGCAATGCTCTAGCAATGGAAACTCCCACTTTATAGGTACGGTCTAACCCGTGTTTACTTCTTTTCATGCCTGCTAGAGTTCTTTTGCAATGCCTAAAGCTACTTCATCCTGTTCTTTCCAGCTGCTTTATTTCTTCTCCTATCTATCCCTTCTATTCATCATTTATTTCTCTCCTTACTAAGTTTAATTGTTTCTGCATCGTGAAGTCTATTAGCCTACGAGTAGACCTATTATTCAAAAGAAGAAAGGGTCTACGAAACAAAGAGCAACAGCTTGCTACGTTAATCATGTTAATTATTTTGATCTTCTATTCAAATAATGTGTGAAGCGCGTCTCAACAAAGCCAGCATAAATTTAAGTTTCCAGAAATCTGGAAACTGCAGTAGCAGGCTTTTGCTCTTTGTTTCGTAGACCCTTTCTTCTTTTGGATAATGGGTCTACCCTTAGGCTAGAAGTCTATGGCCTTGGCAAAAATAAGGTGTGAAACAATGAAGTGTATGCTAGATCTTGCATTTCAAAACGGCTTTTCAACATGAAGCAAAGAGATGGTCCATTTCAATGACATGAGGGCCCTTTTGTAATTCAAGGTGTAGAATCCGGACCAGTGGAGCTAAGGAGCCTTTGAGTTTAGCTCTGTTCAGCTGAGAATAAACGTCCCCTCTCATTCGAAACCCCCTTTAAAGCGCTCCTGTTTCCTCCTCTAGGTCCTATGATATCTTAACTGGNAGAAAGGGTCTACGAAACAAAGAGCAACAGCTTGCTACGTTAATCATGTTAATTATTTTGATCTTCTATTCAAATAATGTGTGAAGCGCGTCTCAACAAAGCCAGCATAAATTTAAGTTTCCAGAAATCTGGAAACTGCAGTAGCAGGCTTTTGCTCTTTGTTTCGTAGACCCTTTCTTCTTTTGGATAATGGGTCTACCCTTAGGCTAGAAGTCTATGGCCTTGGCAAAAATAAGGTGTGAAACAATGAAGTGTATGCTAGATCTTGCATTTCAAAACGGCTTTTCAACATGAAGCAAAGAGATGGTCCATTTCAATGACATGAGGGCCCTTTTGTAATTCAAGGTGTAGAATCCGGACCAGTGGAGCTAAGGAGCCTTTGAGTTTAGCTCTGTTCAGCTGAGAATAAACGTCCCCTCTCATTCGAAACCCCCTTTAAAGCGCTCCTGTTTCCTCCTCTAGGTCCTATGATATCTTAACTGGAAAAAGGAACCAATCTATGTAAACCTACCCTCTCATTTTAGCCTGGGGGTACGATAAAGAGCCATATACTAATGGTCCGGCAATTAGGTGATGCCTAAAGATCATTCCCTGGGCCGTAGAAGCTTGGACGAAAAGCCACTACCCCAGCTCTCATTTTGCAAACCAAAGAAATAAACCCATTCCACACAACTAACGAAAGTGAAGGGCTTCTTTTCCACGTTATGTTTACCCACGATCCTTGTGATTGGTTCCCTGAAAGCAAGGAAACATATTTAGTCTTCAATTTTCACCGCTAACACTTTGATTAGCCTCCTCCCCCATTCGTATCATAAGCCAGTGGCTATCACCATCCATTAGATTTACACTGAGCCTCCCCTCTTTAATAAGCTTCCCAGTGAGGATTTAACTACAGGCCTAGCTGTGACACCAATCACGAACTACCCCTTTCAATGGAAGGAATTAGCCCCATCCCTCATTCGTATCATAAGCCAGTGGCTATTGCCATCCCTTAGTTGTAAACTGAGCCTCCCCTCTTTAATAAGCTTCTCAGTGAAGATTTAACTACAACGCTAGCTGTGATATCAATCATGAACTGCCCCTTTCAATGGGAGGAATTAGCCCCCTCCCCCATTCGTATCATAAGCCAGTGGATATTACCATCCCTTAGTTTTACGCTGAACTTTAGTAATTTCCCAGTGAAGATTTAATTACAGGGCTAGGTGTGACACCAATTGCGAACTGCCCCTTTCAATGGGAGGAATTAGCCCCCTCCCCATTCGTATCATAAGCCAATGGCTATTACCATCCCTTAGTTTTATACTAAGCCTCCTCTTTTTGTCTCAGGATTCCTCTTTGTGTTAATTGTGGAAATGAAGGGTCGCATGACTAATTTGAGTGTGACACACACAGCAGGATAGGGGGATTCCATTGTTCATTCGAATCGTATGTTATTTGACGATGGCATGGAAGAGGTGTTCGTTCTTGCGCCCTTTTTGTTGACTATGTTGTCGCATGAGGAAGTATAAATCTGAACGATTTGCTGATGAAAAACTGGCATTAGATTGCGGCAGAAAAGTGGATTTTTCTTATCAAAACCAGTTGAAGTACTTTTATGCACTTTTGCTGCTTCACTTTTTCAGTTTGTGCTCCTCTTTTTGCAAGATAGAAATGTAAGTACCCGTTGAATTCGCATCTTGTTTGTAACAACCGCGTCTTGTTAGGCCCGTTTTCGTGCACTTTTGTTCATCCTACCCCTCAGCAAATGAGTCTTCGATATCTCCGGATGTATTTATGTTAACTTCAAACCGAAAAAGATTGATGCCAAAGTGGGTGGTTTCTGCTTACCATAAATGTTTAAGAAATTCACTTGAATAGACGAAAACTAAGTATGATTTCAAAACTTTGTTATTCCTCCAAATCTTGCGATAATCCTTAGCCCCCTTAACTAAGTATGTACCCAAGTATCAGAAACACGTCTGTGAATTTTTTTTGCAAACTATCTTCATTTTCCATCCTAACACTTGTATTGTCATGGGTGTAGGAGAATCGTCTGAACCGGACTGAAAAGTTGGCTTCCCTGTGCTTTGTTTTGTTTTGTCGCATTGTTTCATTAGCCAGTGAGGATTTAGTGCCTATCTTGCTGTTTAGCCGCATAGGGACTGGTCATTCAGCTTGCAAACAGCTTAATATTAGGGTCTTTTTGGATACCCTAATACGTTTTTGGAGATGTTGTTTTAACCACTTGTGTTTGCAAGTTTAGTGATCAGAACCTCATCAGTGTGATACCCATTCTGGGCCTCACTGATTGTTATAATAAATGTAGATGAAGAAGTTAGATAGCCGGAAAGAGTTTTAGTTTAACAGCTGTAGGGATGACTTGTTTTAGCAAATTTGATCAAGGCTTTTCGACCTATTTTCAATGGTTCTGAGATGAAACATTTTCATAAATTGGGCGTAGCTTGAGAAAGTAATGACACATTCTTCCAATTAATGTTTCTATCTAAGTTGACTTGTTAGCTAAACTTTAACCATCAATTTGAGGGAATCTGTTGAAACTTGGAAACTACAGGCGCACGGACGTCTGAACAGTTTTCTAACTTACTCGTTAAAGTATGTTATCCTTAGAGCTATTTATTTAGTCGTTTCGCAACGTATGCCACTCTTATCAACTTCCCTTAAACGGGCTATCTAAAAGAACTGCATCTAGACGAAAAAACTTTAGGTAAACGCTACCGAGCCCATTACTGTTTTTAGATTGTGTTCCGATGGAAGTTATGGGTGGAGAGACACGTTACCTGATTTTCGTTGATTGTAATTTTGATTGTTGTAACGACTGTTGAATTAAAGTTTAATTTCACTTTTTATCGCCAACAGATTGATTGTTGTCCTACGATTGCTGAGGATTTTCCTTCTCGCGCGTTTGTTAACTGGTAAAAAATCTACCAAGTATCTGGTGCGTACATTTTCATTTGTTCGCTTCTTATTGTCGCTAAAGTCTCGTCATCATAACATCTTTGAGCAAAATTTTGAGGAGTCAAGTTTTTTACCAAATCTATACAGTATTTGGAAAGTTAGCCTACTGAAGTATAAATCTTGTTTTAGATATCGTGATTTACCAAATGTAACAAAATGCATTAAATATGACAAAATAGTGATTTTACTTCGTTTTTAGGACAAACTATTTTTCATATCTATATTCCATAAACATTTACAAGACGAATTACTTCTACTACTACTACTATACAAACGCTGCAAGAATGATAGCACGGGGAGGAAAAGACTATGACTACTACTCATAGTCATAGTAGTAGAATTATTCTGTGGCCAATACATAGAAAGAGTTACATGACTCAGCATTCACATCAAATATTTCAATAGTGTACAGGGAATACATCAAATAGTCTAATTTTGCGCTAATTATCCAATGAAATCTCCATATTCCGATCACATGACCGAAAATAAGCTTTTTGAGACAACGTTTCGAGTACCTTTACGAAAATTAAAATGGATAAAAAACTAGTAAAGATACAGAGCTGGTTTTACCACGAATCGATTCTACAGGCCCCTCTCCATATTGTTCTTCTGCACTTGTTTAAAATCTTATCAGGGATCGGCGTTTCATCGAATTTTATCTCTCCAAATATTGGCCTATGTTCCAATATTTTTCGGGAACGCAAAAGGAGATATAGGTTCCAGAATTTCACATGTTAAAACCTGGACGAGTCATAGCTATTTGTTACCCTTGTTCCCTTGTTCATTCTTCTAAAACAATGTCCGATCTTATAGATGTTTTAGAGGGTGAAGCAAATATTTCTTTAGAATGGCTTAAGAAAAATGATATGATTGCAAATCCTGAGAAATTTCATGCACTTTTGATTAGAAAAGATCAGTCTGATACCAGTGGTGTTAAAATCAGTCTCCAGGGTAAGAGTATAAAATCGGAAGATAGCGTAAAGCTCTTAGGCATAAAACTCGATAATAAGTTAAACTTTGACCCGCATATTTCTGACCTTTGCCATAAGGCTGCAACTCAGCTTAATGTCCTGAAAAGGCTCAAGTCTTATATCGGTTTTGAAGAACGAAAGGTGTTGATTCAAAGTTTTGTATATTCGAACTTTAATTACTGTCCGTTGGTTTGGAATTTTTCATCGGCAAAGTCCTTGCAAAAAGTTGAAAAGATACAGGAAAGGGCATTGAGATTTCTATACAATGATCACACTAGCTCGTATGATGCCCTGCTAGTGAAGTCGGGCAGATGTATCCCTCTGTATCGAAATTTACAAGACTATGAAGGATTTGAATCCCACCTTTATGAAGGATCTTTTTGTATTTAAATCACCAACGAATTCAACTCGATCTCAAAGAAATCCTTATGACCTACTGCACCATAGGCCTAATCAGGTAACTTATGGCTCCAATAGCCTCAGAACCTTGGCACCGAAAGTTTGGAACAGTTTGCCAAATGAGATTAAATCAACTGATAACTTCACTGCTTTCAAACGTTTAATTAAAGAATGGGAAGGTATTCGATGTAGCTGCAACGTCTGCCAGCACACAGAATCCTAATGAACGCAGTTGCGGGATGGATGGCTGGTGGGATATCTGGTGTTTGGTTGGGCGGCCTGCTCCTTTGGCTTGGTGCTCCCTCCGGTCGGCGATGGGGCACAGCTGTTACGATACCTGCATTACGGAACTTGGATTGTCTGCTAATATCTGATTGAACAGCAATTTCCGCGTTTCGCACGCAAAACTTACTATTTTCTGACGATCATTGCTTCAAGACCTTACCTTTGTTTGCAGAGCTTTAACTTTTATTGGAATCACGAATCTTTAGTAAATCTATTTATGTGTCTTGTTTTCTTCATCCTTCTCTGTGTTTTCCTCTAAAAATTGCTTGAGAACAGCGATAACCGGCCATTTTGAAATTTAGGCCCAAAGCTGTGTTCGGAAATTTGCGTCGTGCTACCCAACGCTTTGCTCAAAACATGCGGTTTTTATTGTAACACACGCAGGATTACCCGCAGAACAATAATATCAATACGCCATTCAAAACAAAGCACGGCCTCCCTTCGAAAAATCACTTTCAAAACTTTTGGAGCCAGTACGATTTTCGTTTTTATGATAACAAACTTTGCGTATTCATTTTTGTCTTGCCTTACGTATATTCTAACGATATAAGTAAAGTTTTATTCTATTTTATTTACGAAAATGTTGCACCGTCGTGTTTTATGTGCCCCACTCCTAGAAAGACGGAGAGAGCGGCATCACAGCGGCTGGATTTGCGTAGGCTGCTACGCAGCGCCCCTTTCCCTTCATCATCGCGTGATTGCGTGATCGATCTTATTTCCTTGAGAAGTTACCGTCTTTCCGTCATTGTCACCTTCTTTCAGGTATTTTATTTCTTTTATGACGTACACATTTCCTAACAGAACAGATACATAAATAGTTTTCTTTATAAACACGCATAGTTTTTGCCTCTTCGGTAGAAAGTTAATACAAATTTGTTGGGATAATTTGTTCATGAATTTTTGAATCAGATGGAGAAAGTTTTTGAATCATTTGGAATAACTGGTGATGTGTGGGATTCTCCTTCCGATGTGAAACGCATGGAAAATGGAACAAAGATTTTTACAAATGAGTTTATGTTTGAGCTGTACAAATCATTCAAGGCCAGCGGTAAAGGATTTTCAAATTTTTATCAAGTCATTTCAAATCTCATTCCATATGATGTCTTCGAAAGTTTTGCTACGCTAAATGCAAATACTTTTCGTTCTCAAATTGACCAGTTTGCTAAGAAAGCACGCCGTGTACAGAAAAGCCGGTCACTTAGAGCGAAATTTATGCCAAGTGAATTCAAGTTTACTCGCCCTGAGAAAGTTGATCCAGACACACCAAGAAAGAAACAGTTGAAGGAAGTCATAAAAGAGAAAGATTTAACTATCAAAAAATTTAAGCTTGACACGGAAGGATTGGAATCGAAGGTGGAAACACTGGAAGCCGAGTTATCTGGGGCAGACAACCAACTTAGTTCTTTGGAAGGAACCTTGTCTGAGGCTGATTCTCTACTGGAAACGCTAGAAGAAGAAAAATTTAAATTACATCGAGTATCAGCTGGGCTTAAAAGTGGTATTTCAAGACATAAATGCAGCACACCAAAAGAGGAAACTTGTTCGTCAACGAAATCTTCAATGACAGAAATTAAGGGTACCTTTGGAGACCTAGTATTTTTAGAAAAGGAAGAGAGTGCTGGTTTCTATGTCGGTAAAAGGTACTTTGGATATTATTGCAAAAAGAAATTGTCGTCAGGATTTCAAAATACCTATGCTGAAATTCCTTTTAACAAAGAACCAGCGTCAAAAGTCAACAAAAAAGAAGTTCAAAAGAGAGCCAGATATGAAATGAAAGTACTTTCAAAGATTGCTTCACAAGAAGAGGATGACACCGAGAAAGAACTTGTTTTGACGGAGATGATTAAAGCAAACAAAAACTTGTTCATCAAAGCTGCTGAAAATGCTGGCATTCCTATGCTGCAGCTTCTTACACCAGAGCAGGCAATTAATGTTAAGTCCTTAATGCGCTTGCCTATGAATAAAGTACGCAATTTGCGATGTTGCTTATCAAACATGAATGTCAATATTTTCCCTTCTGAGCGTAAAATGAGGAATGCCCAAACTCCCTTAACTACCCATGTTGCTAAATCCTCAGTAGAGGCGGGGTTCATTGGGCTACACAGGGTAGCAGCAGATGATAATGTCTCAGCCAGACCATATGTCAGAGTTAAAGACATCGAGGCGTATATAAATGACATTCTGGTGAAAGAGACAATAGTGGAAGATCATTGTTTTGAAGGGAAGTTGTGGTTGTTATTTGGGGGGGATAAAGGGGGCCAACACATGAAGTTTCACGTTGAATGTGTGAACACTGCTAAGGCTGGCTCAGTTGACAACGTCCACATATACTGCATGTATGAAGCTGCTGATACGTTGCTGAATATGTGGAAGGTTTTTGTACCGTACCGGGTACAGATACGTAAGCTGCAGGATCCTTCTACCAGAATTTTGGGGAAAGAGGTCAAAGTTTTTCTCGGTGGTGACTACCATTTCCTTGATGATTGTCTTGGTCATCAGGGCTCTTCGGCTAGTTATCCAAGCTCATCCAACTTGGTAACACTAAAGCATCTCCAGAATCATGCAGGGACACCACATACTCCCAGCAACTGTGAAATACAAGATCGTACTATCAAGCATTACCAAGAGTCATACAATGAAAATCTTGTTGATACACGAAACGGATCTGATAGGCGGGAGAACGGAAAGCACCATTTTTCTGTCATTGAACCGATGTTGTTTCCAATCGAAAGCTTGAATCAAATTGTACCCCCTAGTCTACATATTATGCTTGGGATTGTCCTAAATTTATATAACATGCTTTTAGCTGAGTGCAGAAATTTAGATGGTGATGGTGAAGTCGATGGAGAGGGAAGAGATCAGCTTTCAAATGATTGGGAGTTAAAATCTCTTGAACTCGACCAAAAATTAGATCAACTTCGAGAGGTCGGCGAATCTATCGTTGAACTAGAGAATCGTTCAGCTCGCTTGGAAGCAGTCGTTCTTGGTGATAACAAGAAAAATTCAGATCTTGCCAAAGCGAGTGAAATTGGTCGAAAGACAGCTAGAAAAAGTCCAGAAAAGTGTTCTTCCCAGTACTGTGCAGTCACTAAATACGACGAAAATGTATCTTGGGTTGAGTGTGACCATTGCATTAAGTGGTTTCACGCACTTTGTGAATGCATGAGTCCCCAAGAAGAGCTAGCGCTATCAGGAGTCGAGAACTATGAATGTTTAAAATGCTCTGGAGTGGCAATACCAGAGGGTTACGTACAAGTTATTACGAACAAAGCTGAGCAACTTCTTGACGAAGAAGATGACATTAAGACAAATACTATGCTGCTACAAAGTGAATGCGACACAGCAAAATCTAGCTTCAAAAACCTCGTCGGAAAACATGAAAAAGAGCTCCTTGACGCTTTAGACTCGATAGCAGTGGTTCGCCAGGCATATCATGGGAACGTTTTCGTTGGGAACCACTGCAAAAAGATTCTACGAAACTTTAATGTACTAACAAGATCAATTAAAGATAAGCCACAGACGCAAAGCAATTTTAATGCAATTTTTGAGGTGCTAGGAAATGTTCGACGTTTAATGGCAGCAAATCGCTTTCTGACACAGGCTGAAATAGAAGAAGTGGAACATCTTTGCCATAGGTTCGGTGAGCTGTTTCCAATCTTGTTTCCCGAGAGAAACATCACCAGGAAAATGCACGACTTAGTGTTTACAGTGCCAAAGTTTATTAAAACACACAAAACATTAGGGAAGCTCAGTGAAGAAGAAGGAGAGAGCCTGCACTCTTCTGTTAATCAGGAACTTAGGCAGCTTGCAAGTGTGAGGGACCAGGCTGAACGAATTCGCCTTGTTCTAGAAAGACAAGAACTAAGGTCAAATGTGACGAAGTCATTGCTGAGGGCAAAGGCTAGACTTTGTGAAAGTTGCAAAGCCAGAGGAAATCGAAATTTTTTAAGGAAAGGAAAGGATGGGGGCAAATACTGTCGTCATTGTGATTCAGCTAAATTTTGATAAATAGGACTCCTATATAATTAATTGTATATATAAAATATATCATATGATTTGTTTTGAGATGGAAAACCTTTGAACAGTTGAATATTGATAACTCAAATACAGTTTAGGGTTTAACTCGACCTACTCAGTACCTTCAAATTTAGCATCACCTTTTCCATAGCTTAAGTATGGGTATAACTCTGGGCAATAATGAGCCACTCATTAACGCAAACAATGTTTTGTCTCCAATGAGACTTCAAAGTAGAAGGCTCAACTATATAGGCTTTAGATATGCAAATTATTGAATTGTGAATTATCTGAAGCATTCAATTAACTATCTGCCACTTAACAAATACAAGTTGCCAATTCCCCTTTGATCATTTACCCCTTATTCACCCCCAATTAATCTAAATTCCCATTTTGAATATACACCTGACATACACTAATGAAAGTATTCTAGACCTGACAGTATTTTTGGGAAAATACAAAAAAATCAATATCTATGATAGTTAGCAACTGCCACATTGTGGGGTAACCCCTTTCAACCCCCCCATGCAAGACACTGCAGAACTCACTGAAAAGTAAAGCATATTCAAAGTTTATTGTGCACATTCAGCTACAGCATCTCTTTGTTATTGGTCATTTCTTTCTGAATACCACAGAAATGTCTTTGCTGACATAACTGACACTTTTAACCCCATGACGTCATTTCCTTTCAGGGGAATGATAGATACCCCCAATTTTTGAGCAATTAGATATATTTAGATCTTATATTAATGATATTTAGAACTAGAAACAAAGTTCAAACAAAATTATTTCAATTGATCAATTGACAATTTATTTTTAACGACAGATGCACGTTTTGCCCCCAAATTTTGGGGCTGGAAAAGATCTAAATGTTTAAATTGATTAATATTGTCAATTAGATGTTGAAAAAACATTAATTTGTTGAAATTAGATAAAAAGCAGTTATTTTGTACAGATATTGTTGTTAAAGTTTGTTGCTAAGTGCAAATTGAGCATTGTTTTCTCCACATGACGTCATTTTTTGGGGGCTAAACCACGCCCAAAATAATTTTTCTTCTCCTCCCTGATAAAGAAATTAGTGAGTTTACCAATACTTTTTCCTGAATGAAAAAATATTATACACTTTTAGAGATATAGCTAAATTTGTGGCAACCACTCTAAATCTTAGGCCAAACTTCAATTGAAGTTCCACTGTAACAGCTGTGGGGGGTCGGCGGTTTTGTTCGGTGGCTCTCGGGGTGGCTCGTTTGCTGGTTTACTCCGTTCGGTCCTGTGGCGCCATTAGTGGCGCTTTGGGGTGGAATTGGGGCGGCTGGCAGGCGGCCAGTCCTGTATGCTGTCGGGTGGGGCTGCTGTCTCTTGTCGTTGTCGGGGTGGCGGGCCGGGCTGTTGGGGCGTTGCTGTCCGTCCATGTGCTGGGTGTCCTGCCTGCTCAACCCTCTTGCACTTGTATGCTGACGACACAAGCATTTCGTACTCATCAAAATCTATAGCCGAGATAAATGAAGCAGTTAATTCAGACCTTAAGAGGCTTCAGCTTTGGTTGGAAGGTAATAAACTTTCCCTTAATGTAGCCAAAACGCAGAGTATGATCCTTGGTTCCTCGAGTAATTTGAAAAAACATCATCTGGACAATGGAGATCCTGAGATCAATCTCCATATAAACGAGGACAACCTTGATATGATTGGATCAAATAAGTATCTTGGCGTTCAGATTGATTCAGAACTTAAGTGGAGAGAACATATAACTTTTGCTATAGGTAAGATTTCCAGAGCAATGGGCATGCTTAAATATGCTAAAAAATATCTCCCATTGGAAATTGTAAAAAACATGTATACAAGTATAGTTGAACCGCATTTCAGAAACTGCTGCTCGGTGTGGGGTTGCTGTGGAGAAACCCTGCTTGATAAGCTTCAAAAGCTGCAAAACCGTGCCGCACGAATCGTTACTAACAGCTCTTACGATACATCGTCTCTTCCTTTGATTGGAAGGCTAGGGTGGTTAACTATAAAAGAAATGATCGAATTTGAAATTGCAACTATGGTTTACAAGTCTCTCCATGGATTAGCTCCTGAATATATGCAGCTAATGTTTACAAAATTGTCGGAAAACAATTCACGGTCTCTCCGTAATACCGACACGGATCTTAGAATACCGCGCTTTGCAACCTCTTACGGGCAACGTAGTTTCTCATATCGAGGTGTGACTGTGTGGAATAAACTAAGCACAGAAATAAAAAATGCCCCTTCACTGGCTACTTTCAAAAATTTGCTGAAGCAAGCTTTGAAAAATCAAAGGGTGTGAAAGTTCTTTTACAACATCAAACCGTTTCTTTTCCTAATATTGTATATCAATTTTTGTTTTTC
Organism: Aurelia aurita; assembly: GCA_004194415.1. Classification (NCBI taxonomy): domain Eukaryota; kingdom Metazoa; phylum Cnidaria; class Scyphozoa; order Semaeostomeae; family Ulmaridae; genus Aurelia; species Aurelia aurita. The sequence goes on along the minus strand of REGM01000057.1, from coordinate 368,701 downwards.
TTTGTTATTGAATTGTATATTAATTAGCTTAGGTTTTTAGACAGGGCACATTGTAAATCAGTTATTTCTTTTCATTACTGAATGTATTACCCTGTATAAATAATTAAAAATCAA
>REGM01000057.1:353500-368390 GCA_004194415.1 Aurelia aurita | reverse complement strand
ATCTCTCCAGTGAACCCTCCAGTCCAAGTTTTTTTGTTGCAAACACATAGGAAGAATTGCCTAAAACAAAAGTTTGTGCAAGGCTCAGGTCTCCGATATGACACAGCGAATTGATACCTTTGAGATCAGACCCCGTAATTGAGAACCTGTTTCAGTTTGAAACAAATTTTCTTGAGGCGAGGGTAGATCAAAAGTTGGAAAAATTAGAAGAACTTGAAGAAAGAGTATATAATGGTGAACAGTAGAGCCGCAGACTGTGCTTAAGGATGTACAATATCGACTTGGCACCGGCTGGAACCAAAGAAGATTGCACGAAGAAGGTTAAAAAGGTTTATTAAGACTTGGCATACTGAGAGAGGCGAAGACCTTGGCAGAGCAACACAAGGACACGATTGACTATGTTTTTGCTGAAATAAATTGCAGCCTTGCCGCGAAATTAAAGGACGATTCGTTTATCTTTTTCAATTCAATCAACCATTTGAAGGCAGAATTAGACAAGCTGTAAGTTTTTTATTTTCAAAATATGTATCTTTCAAGCTGACTCATTAGCATTTAGATATTGGCATTTTAGATTTGGCAGGGGGTGTATCATTCCTTTGAAAACGCGTACGTGGATTTTTATGGATTTTTTAGAGAATTTTCTTGAAATGAAAGTAATTATTTATTTATTATCTATTTTTTGCCCAAGGTGTACGGGTTTTTGAGGAGTGATATGCCCTACGAAATTCGAAATTTGGGGGCTACGAAATTTTTCTACCGGGTGAGTCAGAAAAAACGTGGGGTGTTTAGCAAGCCATATTTTGGTGAAAAGGAAGTCAAATCGGGGGTGTTGAAGTGTTATGTTGCAGAAGAAAGATTGAAGAAGTTATAGAAATTTATTTTGTTGAAATCGGTCATTTCTTTCCATATTTATTTGCGATTTTGTGATATAGCCATTTTGGTGAAAAGTATCGCTAGTAAAAGAAGTTTCAGCTTGCTAACATTGACAATTTGAATGACTAGTCCCCAAGGGATACAACATAAGTAACATTGGTTTTTCCTTTTGTGCTCCAACACAATGCATGTGTTGTTTCAATTTTTTGGTAGAGAAACAATATGTTTGTCATGGTTTAGAAGGTCACGCGTGCATGAATATGAACCTAATTGAAGGCCTATTTTAGCAATCTTGCGAAACACCATTTTATTAAAATCACTCGTAACTATGGAACGGAATGACAAATTTCAACCAAATAAATTTTCGCATCTAAGTTTGCCTTTTTCCGAAGCAATGCGTTTTAAAAGAAACGAATTTGCGAATTAAATTGCATCAATAAAAATTGACAAACACCCCACGTTTTTTCTGACTCACCCGGTTTTTACGGAAGCTACCATCAAAGCTCTAGACCAGAGAAGTAGTTGATGCTTTTTCGGCAAAGGCTCTGAATATCGCTTTACATAAACTCTAGGCTTCCCTTAATAGAATTTTCTCAATAAAAAGTTTTCCTCCTCTTTTGAATTCCATGGCCAGGGAAACGTTGTTTACTTGAAAAGCCCACATACTACCGGGTGTCCCAAAAAAACGCTACAGATTTAATAGGGGCTAGCGACAAGAATTTAGGTTGAAATGAGGATTAATAAACTTAGTTTGAATGCCAGCAAAAGTGAATACATGGTTATAGGCCACAGGCGACAACTTAGTAGGGTAGGTAATGATTTGCCTGATCTTGTCCTCAATAATGAAATTATGAAAAGGGTTAACAAGACAAAATATTTAGGAGTCAACATCGACGAAAGCCTTAATTGGAAAGAGCAGTAAAAAACTATCAAAAGCTAGCTGAAAGGGGCCTGAGCTCTTGAGAAAGCTAAAAAACGTCCTTCCGCAAAGGAAACTTGACAAAGTTTGTAAAACTCTCTTTGAAAGCCATCTTCGCTATGGCAACATTGTTTGGAGTACTCTTTCCAACATCAAACTAGCCCAACTGCAACGATTGCTAACGAGGGCAAAGAAGCTAATAGAGGTAACCAAGTATAAGGACGGATGGACTTGTAAATGGCTCACTGTAAAGTCTTTGTTCTCCTTTGACAAAGGAGTCATGACATATTAAATTTTGTATTACCTCTGTACCGAAAATCTTCGTCATAATTTCACTGAAAGATCCCAGATTTCAGGGTATAGAACCAGAAATCGTGGAGATCTGCAAATTCCCAAAGTTAGGTTAGAATATGCAAAGCGAAGTTTCTACTTCTCTGGTGTCAAAAACTGGAATGATATCCCTGACAACATTCTAGAGAAAGAATCAATCGCTCGTTTTAAAATAGGTTTTAGAGAGTATCTTTTGAACCTTTGAACGTGCAGGACCGAAACATGACCCCGTGGTAGAGCAGCAATTGATAGTACTTTTTTTTACTTAACAAAATATTGTAAATAGGTTGTTAATTTGTTAATTTTCCAAGCTGACAGGAGTTTCGTGTATAAATATTGATAAAATGAAATGAAATGAAAACAAAAAAACAAGTTAAAATTACATCGTGCCTACCAGAATATAATCATCTGCGAAATAATTCCCTTGTGTGTGAAAATAAATTATTTTAATTTCCAAATTTATTTATTTTAAAGTATATGTGTATATTAATCATAATTCCCTTAATTTGACACGAAAAGTGAGAATTTAATCCCTTATTTTGTTGTTATAGTCATGATAACTATAATGATGATAATCATGACTTAATATCTTATTATTGTCACAGCAATAAGAACAGTAGCCTTAATTAGACTTAATCACGTGATTTTGATTGTTTGCATCGAGGTCTAAGTCGGAAGACTATAGCTATTGTGACGGCTGAAATAATCCACCCATCTCCGGGTATTGACCGCTGCAAAACACCCAGGCGAGATAGGGTTAATGAACGTTGTGGATCTTTCGGGTGTCCGTATAGCTCCGATTAGAGCGCGTGAACAAGACAGTTCTCTTTAAATTTGATTGAATAGCTGTTTTGATGAAAAACCCAGTAAGGCATTGCATTTTAAAATCACTTATTAGAAATTTTAATCCGTAATTTCTTGTGTGAAAGAACTTGTGCACCTAATCGCTTCAGTTTTAAAGAGAATTGTAAGCGTATATTTCGAAGCATTGATGATGTGTCTTTGACAACAGAAATCCACTTGCATCGATGGCCACTGATACCTTTAGAATTTGCTCCTACGTTAAAAAAAAACTCCGAGGATTCAAATATAATTTCCCTTTATATTAAATGCTAGCCTTACTTCTGGGTGTCCCAAAAAACTATATACCTGTTTGAAAACTTCTGACGCCAAGAGTTTTCGCCAAATCAACCCAACATTATTTTGATGTTAATCCTCTATGGCTAAATTAAACTGTGCTATTTTTCTTACCATAATCGATAAGTTAGTTGGAGAGAAATAAATCAGCAAACGTAAACTGTCCTCTTAGGCTCAAACCAGGCTTCTAGTAGTGAAGAGCTAACGATGCCGGGAAAGCAGAAGCATCTCGGCCCTCGACAGCCAAAGAAATATTCCTTGTGATTCTTAAGCCTGGTTTCCATACGATCGTTCCTGTCGTTCCTGTCGCTGGAAACGTACCAGCAATCGTAGTGAAAAGAACGATTTAATAGAAACCATCATTTGTTTCTTTCGGCGATTTTAGCGACTCGAGTGACACCCTGTCGCTGAGATAGCAAAATTCTACCGCAGCGACACAAGCGACTGCCAGAGATCGAATTTTTTAATGAAAACCATTTTTCAAAAGTCAGCGATCGCAGCGATTGCAGCGACGTTCTGCGCACCTGCGCCTCTGAGCCCAGTATCATTATTTGAACCTGTGATGGAAACTGAGCGACAGGAGCGATCATTTGGAAATAACTCAATCGCTCCCGTCGCTCGCGTCGTTCCTGAAAACATTTCCAGCGACGGGAACGACAGCAGCAATCATATGGAAACCATTCGATTGCTCCTGTCGTTCACGTCGTTCGTGTCGCTGAAAAATCCACCAGCAACGGGAACGACATGGACGATCATATCGCGCTTTATAAATTAGAAACCACTCAGGAGACCTTCATATTACCTTATCATTAATCAAGAGATTTATTTACTTTTGCATTGAATTTGTTACTTCAAGAATGATTGATTCATTGCAGTGAAGGTAAAGAGTTCCCGTGACCTATGACGAGCAGCAATTTCTCAAGAAAGTCTTTGTTTTACTTTCTGTTAGTTTTTCATATTTAATTCTTTTAAGGAGGGTTGCCCCTCAGCAGAAGCTGGTTTTCAAGGGGCCCTCCGATTAAAACATTTAATTACAATCTAAGAAAGAAAAAAGTATTATAAAACTGTCAATTAAGTCAAACTATAAAACCCTATTTACAATATTAAATCCTATATACAATAATGTTCAAAGTTTACAGTCAAAAGAAAAGAAATCCTCATCTCTAAATAGTTTTCTTAAAACGATACAGGGAGGATGCCTGCTTAGACTCGGCTGAGAGGCTATTCCAGAGTTTTGCACCTCTATAGGAAAAACATCTCTGGCCATTTGTTGACCTTTTCATTGGTAACCTTAAGTCCGTTCCCGTATTACGAAGGCTATAAGATGAGCATTGCGAATTTCGGGTGGAAAGGTCAGAAAGGTATTGTGGAGCCATCTCATTTAGGGACTTGAAGACCATTGTTTTGGATTCACCAGCTACAAGTTGGTCAATGGTCTTCCATCCCAGCCCTTCAATAAGTAGTCTGCTTGTGGCATCGAAGCTGCTATTCGTTATTATCTTAGCAGCACGGTTTGAAGTTTTTGCAACTGATTAATTTCAGTTGAACGGTGCAGCCCCAAACAGAACAACAGTATCGAAAGTGGGGCTCAACAATACCTGTGTAGAGAGTTTGCAAAGTTTCTTTCGGTAGAAAAGACTTGGCATGTTTTAAAAAACCAACTGCCCTGGAGACCTTGGTAGAAACGGCCTTTATTTGTTCTTTCCAATCCAAAGATCAGTCTATTTCTTCAATTAAAATCAGTAGCAAATTGTTTGCTGATAATACCGAGGGTTGCCATTGCCATCTGGTTTTGGCCTGTGAGTAAATTTTACGTTTGCTGATTTATATTTCTACGACCAAGTTACCGATACAAGTTATTCGTTCTCATTTCATCTCGCATGAATACATCCTCGCGTTTTTGTGTAACTAGGTAGCAAATGGGTTAATTGTTCAATGCGATGTAATCCTTAAACACACAAAAGCATAATTCACAATGGAAGCTTTTTCTTGATGCTGCCCCAGATAAGGCCTGCGTTTCAAGACATGCTAGCCGTTACTTTAGAAGCCTCGGGTTTTTCTTGGGAAGCAGCAATGATTAACGCTTCCAATTTTATTACAACCGAACGTTGCTTGTTAGATGGTTGCGTGTAGACAGGTTCGAGCGAGATCTCAGTCTTGATTTACTTGCTCTTTAATCACATAGGTTTCTCAGAATAAAAGACGATACCAGAAGGATGGATTTGATCTCGATCTTACCTATATCACAGGTATCTTTAATATAAACGATTTTTATTGATTTCAAAATGCTTGAACTCGTTGATTTATTTCTTAAAAGAGCACGTTTATCACAACATGAATAGGATTAGTTTCATTAAGGCTGATTTCCAGTCAGTGGAATTTCCCGAGCGGGCGGACTTTTAAACAATCAAAAGTCATTCAACCTTAAATTTCTATTCAATTGCGAAGCGACATTTTCTGTCGTAAACAAAAGAATTTCCGCCCGCTTGGAAAATTCCACTGACTGGAAACTGGGCTTTAGAGCGACATTTCGAGAGATTCTTCTCCCATCTTCAGGCTGATGAATTCAGCAATCAAGCAGGAAATCGCCACAACCGCCACAACCGCCAAGCACAAGTGCATCAAAATGGTCACGTGCAAAAGGTGGAAGCAAGAACATCACCAGTTCCTGAGCCTGAAGGCGAGAGAAGTAGCGGTCCAAATGTCGCTAACATTAAACCAATCCGATTTATGTGTTGATAAAGCTGCTTTTTCAAGAACAACAAAATTTGATTTTATAGACTTTGTGTTTCTAGCTCGATTCACTGATGCGATTTTACTTCCAGTGTATTCTTGTCCTTTGGAATGAATAAAAAAGGTGTTTCCGTTTGCTAGAAAGGACAGTCGTGAATTATCCATTATTTGCGATAAAGGAACCACCGTTTGATAGTTGTACGGTTAACTTATTGTGGAAAATTCATCTCACTAAAATTAGACATAACGTGTTATCAAATGGATCAATTCTTCAAAACAATGAGTATTAGCTGCAAGACAGCCAGGAAATGTGGAATGTTCATACTTTGCACGAAAAGTGTAAGCATGGCTCTCTAGGAGCAATCTCTTAAAAAAATGTCATCATTCTAAAATTNCTTTTTCAAGAACAACAAAATTTGATTTTATAGACTTTGTGTTTCTAGCTCGATTCACTGATGCGATTTTACTTCCAGTGTATTCTTGTCCTTTGGAATGAATAAAAAAGGTGTTTCCGTTTGCTAGAAAGGACAGTCGTGAATTATCCATTATTTGCGATAAAGGAACCACCGTTTGATAGTTGTACGGTTAACTTATTGTGGAAAATTCATCTCACTAAAATTAGACATAACGTGTTATCAAATGGATCAATTCTTCAAAACAATGAGTATTAGCTGCAAGACAGCCAGGAAATGTGGAATGTTCATACTTTGCACGAAAAGTGTAAGCATGGCTCTCTAGGAGCAATCTCTTAAAAAAATGTCATCATTCTAAAATTACAAGTGGACAAAATTTGATCTCCTTTTTATTCCTTTTTCAATTTTTTCAGAAACAACTCCCTGTACTAGCGAAAGTGCAAATAGCAAAGAACGGTATGATCGGTTGTAATGATTTTAGCGTTTTCAGATCGTAACTAGCCTGGCCATAATTAGGCGACGTATAGTTTGTCAGGCTCCAGCGGAAGATTTTTGAAATTTATGGACAAGTAACCATTGTACATGCCGAGAAGCACCTTTGTAAACTGAAATGGTCAGATAGTATCCGAAATAGGAGAAACGACAATAAATACTGTGCAATAATTTGAATTTAGCCAATCATGGACTAAAATGTTCATTTGGTCAGTTTGAAAACTTTAGTGGGCTTGTGGCTGGTGATTGGCTAGTTAGTGCACAGTATTTATTGTCATTTCTTCTATTTCGCGTCTTATCTCGCGATTTGCTGGGAGCAGTGTCAAGCAAATGTTTTGGGATATTCTTTTAATTGGAAGGTACGAGTAGAGAAAGACAAGGTTTGAAGAGGCAAGCAAATGTGAGCAGTTAGAACGACCAGAGCGGGATTTAAACCCGCGTCCATGAACTGTGTACAATCCCTGGTGTACACAGTTAGTGGCCTCAGGGTCAAATCCAACTATGGCCGTTTTAAGTGCTCACGTTTTTCTTTTCAAACCTTGAATTTCTCTTATCCTACCTTCCTATCAACCTATCAAAGATATATTCAGTGTATTTATTGCTCTTTATTGCAGCTATTAACTTATTTTCTCTCCTTTCAGAGTTTCAGGTAATTTGTTGTTTCTCTTGCAGCATTGAACATTTGTCTCCCTGGGTACATGTTAATTTGGTTGTTATTCTTTTACAGGAGTTAACAGTTTTCTTTCCACATATTACAGTGTCTAATGTTGCGTTTGTGGGTTTATTACGATGAGTCGGTTATTTAGCATAGCCTCCAAATCTTTGGCATCATAAAACAAAACATTGCACGGATGGTTAATGCATCTTCTGTTTGATTTAATGGCTTGAAAGGAACTTCAGGTACGTTTCTATAATCCTACATGCAGCAGTTCTGATATCTTAATTATTTTCAGAATTACGGCGTCTTCTTCGCTTGGGCCAGTTTTGAGAATGTGACGTCATCAAATTGCTAAATCGTAAACTAGAAAAGCTACATATTTCTGCTTGCAGCCCTATTATAGACCTTCATAAACTATAATTTTCTTGAAGATTGTACAGTTTTTCGTATTTTTATTTAGGATCTACGATTATTTTAATTTTTTTCAAAACTTTTCAAGAGTTCTTTCAATAGAAAGAAAACCGCTGTAATTCTGAAAATAATCAAGATATTAGAAGTGCTGCATGTAGGATTATAGAAACGTACCTGAAGTTCCTTTCAAGCCATAAAATAAAACGAAAGATGAATTAATCATCCGTGCAATGTTTTTTAAAGATTTGGAGGCTATGCTCGGTTATTTAAGGCAATTTTTTAATTTATTGTTATCATTAATTCTTTCATTTAAAGTTGGCTAAGAAATTATGGCTATAATTGCTAATTAAGTCGTACTGTTTATAAAAATACATAGACTATTATAAGAAAAATACAATTTACCATAAAAAACCTAAACGAGGATAAATTATTTTACATGATCTGCAGTTGCACTCTTGGCATTTAGGGGCTTTAATGAGTCTTTTGAAAATCTCAAGGGAGTCTGAATTTCTCAGTTCTGGAAGCAGTCTCTCCCACAAATCTGACCGTATCGGTTCCAAGGCAAATTGATTTCACCTTCGGTAGTTGTGGTTTATCAGAACACCTAAGATTGTAAGTAAAAGCAAATGTGGTTCGTTATTTCAGGCCATACTTTGGCGAAAACCTGACAAATTCTGTTCCTTGAAGGTTTTGTAATGCAGAAGAAAGAGTAAAGTAGTTAACAAACATTTGCTGAAAACAACCTTTGCATTGTTATTTGCGATTTTTTCAAAAAGCGATTGTTTTGAAAAAGATAACACTTTTAGCGAACTCTCTACTTCAGAAAAATGACGTTAAATGTATAGCCCCTTCTGGATAAGAAATAAGTAACGGTAATTGTTCCTTGTGCCCACACGGCATGTCTTGAAGGCTTATTTTAGGAATCTTGCAAAACACTATGGAAAGGAAAAACAGATTTCAACCAAGTAAATTTCATTTATCTATTGTAGCTTTTTTATGCAAAAAAAATTTGTAAAGAAACGAGTTTACAAAATTTATTGAAACTATGCGAATAGGCAAAAGCACCACCTCTACTTTTACTCACCAAAGTATGCTATTTTTTCATCTCTTTGGAATCTTATCAAACGAAACTGCTTACTAATAATTACTTTACTGTCCTTGTTCATTACTTTACTTCCCCAGTTACTATTTTTTCATCTCTTTGGAATCTTATCAAACGAAACTGCTTGCTTTTCGAACCCGCGACCTTTTGCACAGAAGCTAGCCTCTACGCTAACCTACGACCTAACTATGATTTCAATGTAACGTCTGTCACTTTCAATAGTTTCCTTTGCTCGAACTCTTTATTTCCCCATTGGTTTACCCAAGATTACTTTTCCCAAAGAATGGAAAGCTGGAGATATGAGTTCGCTCTTTAAAAAAGAGGATGCTTTTTCGAAGAAGAACTATCGACGACATATTACAGTTTTGCCATCAGTATTAAAAAGTTTACGAAAGTTGCAAGATCAAATGCTGCCTTTTATCCAATGTTTCTTTTCTCCACCCTTCTGTGGATTCCGAAAGGGCTATGGTACAGAGCACGCACTTCTACGTTTAGTTGAAACCTGCAAAATGTCGATGGACAGCGGGCGTCGCAGTCCTGTCCTGTCGCAGTCCTGTGGGACTTTTCGAAAACCTGATTGTCTAAATCACGAATTATTAATTGCAAAGCTGAATTCGTACGGTTTCAGTAGATCTGCATTGCGGTTCATCCATAGCTATCTTGTGGACAAGAAACAAAGGGTAAAGGTCAATGGTTCATTCAGTACGTGGACAAAAACCATCTTAGGTGTAGTGCAAGGTTCAGTCCTAGGTCCCCTTTTGTTCAACATTTACCTGAATGATCTGGTTATGTTCCTAGAGGAGACCGAAGTCTGTAACTATGCGGACGATACAAAAATTTATACGTGTGGTCCAAAAATCGAAATGTAATTGCGCATTTAGAGAATGATGCCCTTAAGTTAACTGAATGGTTTCCAAACAATCTCATGAATGTAAATGAAGATAAATGCCATTCAATGATTTTTGCTGCAAAGAGAACGAAGAATCTATCGAAAGAGGAGAGGTTTTTTTGAAAGAAACTACACAGGAGGATCTTCTGGGTGTTACCTTCGATCCTTATCTTTCAAAACACTTCAGAGCTCCAAAAACTTCATGCTGTTGCCCGGATATTCTGCTACATGGACACCGAAAAATTGCAGCATGCATTCGTATTATCTCACTTTTGCTACCGTCCACTTGTTTGGATGTTCTGTGATGGAAAACTGAATCAAAGAATAAATCATGTCCACAAAAGAGTATTGCGCATCGAGCAGAAAGATTACGAAAATGACTGTGGTTTTCTCTTGGAGCAAACTAATTCGGTGCCCATACACATAAGAAGCTTTCAGTTGCTTATGACTGAGTTTTTAAAACGAAAGTCGATCTGAACCCAACTTTTGTGAAGGAAATTTTCATGCGGCGAAACGTTGGTTACAACTTAAGGCATGGTAACGATGCGCAGCTTCCAAAGATACGCACTACTTCCTTTAGAATCGAGGCTATAGCCTTCCTTGAAAATAGAATGTGACAGATATTACCACAGGAGATTAAACACTCAAGCACCCTTCAATTTTTAAAAAGCAAATATGGTGCTGGAAAGGTGATAAATGCGACTGTGGGCTCTACTACGGATATGATATGCACCACAGCTTGGGTTCCTAACAGAATAGACTTTTATGTTTTTATCCTGATTTAATTAATCATTATTAATTTTTATCTTGTAAAATTGTATATAATGTAAAGTAGGCTTAAATTTGCTGTAATTAGAGCTATTATTATTTCTTTCACCTACTGTAAATAGATGGATGATGATGATGATGATTATGATTATGATGATGATGAGGGTTATGATGATTATGATGATAACGATGATTATGGTGATGATGATGATGATGCTGATGATAATGCTGATGATGATGATGAGGATTATGATGATTATGATGATAATGATGATGATGATGATGATGATGATGATGATGATGATGATGATGATGCTGATGACGATGATGGTGATGGTGATGTCGATTGTGATGATGACGATAATAATGATGAGCCCTAGCATGCTCACAATGATATTTTTATTCAACAGAACGAGTTATTGCGATGTCTTTCCCGTCGTCTGGCAAAACATCACTTTATAGGAACCCAATATCTGTGAGTTTATCAGAATTTTCATTGTTTCTTCGTACTTTGATTTGACTCCTGTTGGTTGGTCATCGCCACTTTGCCTAGCCTGCGTGCAGACTCTCACGAAAATTGAAAGTAAGGAAATAAGTAGAGTCTGCGCAACTGAGCCGCTTTTTCTGTTCACAGGTTCCTACGAACGAAGGAACCAAATTTGATTGGTTGAGGAGATTCCATTGTCTTCCTTAGTTTTCAAAATGGCGTCTTCGAAGCAACGAGTAAGCAAACGTATGAATGGAATCAGGAAACGTTCGACGAAGCATTGAAAATCATTAATAAAACAATTCTGAATAACTATAAATATAAAACTATATCGTTTGCTTACCTTATACGAGAAATGACCGACACAAACTTCGAAGCATAATAAACCTGCTTTTAGGCCGTGTGCCGTCAAGACAGCTTTGGTCCAAAGGAAAGAAGGAAAGATCGTGAATTTCTTCTGTGTAATCATTCTTACCTTTAATGATAAGATTCAAGTCATGCTTTTATTTAACTGTAAGCAACAAATTCCACAATGTGCAAGACGTTTAATTTCCGAGCCATACTCAACTTCCGCCATTGCAGAAAAACATCGAACGCCCTGCAATTCAGTTGTTGTTGCTGTGGTTAAAATAAAATGCTGATGTCAGCGAACAGAAAAAGCGGCTCAGTTGCGCAGACTCTACTTATTTCCTTACTTTCAATTTTCGTGAGAGTCTGCACGCAGGCTACACTTTGCCTTGATTACTGCTAAAAAGTGTAACAATAGTTAAAAGAGCCGACTTTATTGTCGGCTTGCTTTGATTCAAACAATACTCTCTTGTTCCTATTATGTATTTGCATAATAGGCTTTGGCAAGCGAGCAGCGAGAGTGGCCTACTTCCTTCTTTTGACCCGTAACTCGTGTGAACGTATCCCGTATTTTCTGCAATTTATGTTCCCACTCACTTGCCTAGCTCCTCTGCTACCCATATAGACTTTAACATAGACGAATTTCATATCAGAAGGGTTGTTTGCAACGATATTAAAACGATATGCCTAACTTTCTCCTAACTTTTGCTTCAAACTTCACTCAAAAGGGAAACTCTTGAATCGACGTGAGCCGTGGCACTATTGTCAATAATGGATGGAAAACAATACAATTATAGAAAATAAGAACAAGGAATTTCGTATTCATTGAAATGAAATGATAGAATGGGTTCAAAGTTTATTTATCTCATTTGACCAAAGAGGAATTGAATTGGGAATGTTTCTGCAAAAATCGCGAAGAAGGCAAGCGAGGGTTGCGGAGCCCCAGGCTGGAGAGAGTAAGCCAAGGGAAGGCAAGGATCATGACTGTGGAAGATGCAAATTTCTAGGAAGTTTTGGCAAAATTGGTCCTAATTAATCTTTATTCATACATGGCCAGGGGCTCCTTTGATTAACTAATGTAGCAGAACAATTTTATAAAGGGTTGCGATAATCTATTGACGAAAGTCTAACTTAGATTTAGAAACTAAGTTCTTATTTTACCAATGTTTGGATGTCTAAGCGATGATAGTAATGTGTCTCATGAAAGTCCTCTTTCCTTCTTCTTGTAGGAAGTGTCCAGATTTTTTAACGAAAAGCATCCTGATTGCTACAAGATTTACAATCTGTGCAGTAAGTAAATCATGTTGCAACTTCTTAGCTTTTCACACTGTTGTAAGAAAGGTTTTTTTTATTGAAGCTAAAACGGCCCCATAGTCTAACACAGTGATAATCTTGAATAAATTTCCGGCTTAAAACCCTGCCACAGGGCAAGGGCTTCGTCTGTTTCGTATCAATCGCCTTATCGTATGTTCATGGATGTGCCCTCCTGGCAACAATATATTTTAAAAACTACACAGATTTGTACAGCCGGTGTCAAGGAGCATCCTTGGTATTTCTACTGAATACTTCCCATTTATAACAGGCAACGTAATCACAATCTAAAATCCTGTTTGTGATGATAACACATTTGGCACATGAATTATCGTTAGCAAATGGATCTGTTTTGGGTCATTTTTATAAACCTTCTATGCTTCAAATGATCAATAATACGAATAATTTTAATTTAAAGCTTTGACTACTTCATAACTTATTGACAGGCAAATGGAAGACTTATTGAAAATAGCAAAAGCCCTAAAACTTTCTTTTGACGTGCTTGGCTTTGCCTGTCTGTATACCTGCAAGGATTTGATGCCATTCCAAGCTGTTGAGTTGAATAACTTTGTGGATCAGCGCAGTCACAACCATTATCAAACTTAAGTACATTTTTCAAGTAGTGAATATTTTTCACAAAACTATAAATTGCTAGTGGCAAATGCTAAGATCTTAAGTCTGGGTGCGTCAACGTTGAGGCATTGCTGTGGTATGGTTTAAGAACCGGAAATACGGCTGTTTCAAAGAGGCGTGGATTTGATTGCGTATCGTAGTAGGAGGCAACCCGTACACATTTCCATTACCAAATTTGAATAACACACATTTAATTTAGATATCTGGCGTGTTAAATTACTAAAGTGCTTCAAATTCCGTAGGCGAGAGACACTATGAAACCAATTACTTCAATGACAGCGTGGATAGGATACTCATTGATGATCATAATGTCCCAAGATTGAGGTGAGCTTACTTTACACCTGCTTTTAATGCCTCGTTACTGTAGGTCGATAAAGTGTGGGAGGACGGGAGCACTTCTCCCATGAAATTTTAACGATCGCTGTTTATCAATAGGTTTTCTGAATATTGGAAATTTTAATTCATTTACTCGTAAAAATAACTTTAACGGTCGAATAGAATAACATAATATAAAACCAAGCAGGTATCCCGGTTGAGTCAAAAATTGTTTAGGCGTTTGAAAGCCTTTAGCTCTCAAACCATTCATAAGATTCCAATAAACTGATAATTAGCTATGTAGATATATAGCAACTTATACAAAAAATTTAGTTCGTCTAATTCGGTCGTATCATTTTCAAATTACAAGCAATTTTATAAAATGCTTGATCCCAAAATCTTTCAAAACAGGCCTAAAATCCTTGATCAAATTTGGTAGCAATTTAGCCCTACAGCTATCATAATCAAGCTCTATCAGTCTAACTTATCGCTCAAACATTTACTAGGTATATATAAAGAGGCTGCTGCATAATATTATCCACTTGGAACTGCCTTAGTTTTGTCTAATTTCTATTATCATGAGGCCGGATCACAGGAGGCCCAGGAGGTTGACTTGACAATAACAAGTTCAAAATTTAAAACAATTAATTGTAATACCTTTGCGTTTCACTTGTTGTAACTCTATACGTCAGTGTTGTGTCTCCCTTTATTGACTTCTGCACTGCGTAATTGTTCGAATGCGATAATTCGAAATGAAAGTTGAATACTAATGTTATATAAATAATACAAGTAGTGAAACTTCATCTTCAGCCGAATTCAATAAACTGTTTTGTCTTCGCTCGCGATCTGGCATCCCAGCTCCAAATCTCTGATACAGCATATCAAAATTTTCCTCAATCATTGAACTATACCGGGTGTCTCAGAAAAAAGTACCCCCTTTTGACTGGAAACAGGAACGAAACGATAAAATCTTGGGACTTTTCGACTGCACAACTAAATTTGGTAATCTTCAACTTAAATGCACGTACCTTACATTTATAAATCGTCCACGAAACACCAGAAATACGAGCT
>REGM01000057.1:323864-352800 GCA_004194415.1 Aurelia aurita | reverse complement strand
GGCCTGACAGGGGGTCTCTGTGTACATTCTGTGCAAAGCAGAGCGACTCCGGCTGATGAAAACGTTCGAAAATCGATCGCTCTGTTACCTTTCGATGGTCAGAGGTTAGGGAGAAAGTGATTTTGCCAAGACCTTCATCGAAGAAGTTGCAAATTTTTATGTTTATTATATATTATATTTAACCCTATTCCCCTTTTTTTTAAAACTACAAGAGAAGGTGACAATGGCACTTACCCTAATTAGCTTCCCAATTTTAAAAATAGATTGTTATTAGTCACATGGTTCGTTGCTAGGATACGATACGACCGATTTAGACGAACTAAAGTTGCAGCTTCATACCTACTCGAACGGCGGAGATATTTGAGAATGTTTGGTGGGGGGGGGGGCAAGAACGCCCCCTGTCCAAATAGGGTTAAGTAACTGCAAAGTTGCAATTGCAGACGTCTAAAATCAGAAAAGCATTCACAATAACTATTCAAGGGCAAGTTAATTTGGGAGATGTTGAAAAGCCCAGAAACGGCTTTTACGTATCCACCCTTTACGACCTATTTGATTTTGAAGCACCTACGAAGATAGCAATAGATGATTATTAAATCCAAGTTTTGTATTGTTAAACCCATTAAATTTTAGACATTTCAGATCTTTTTATAAAGACATTGCAATGTTTTGTATAATACTAAGGATTAAAACAAGTAATTTCAAGCTATAATTTCATCTTTAAATTAGGTCCTTGACAAAATGGCACATATTATGGAAACATTTGAAGTCATTAAGATAATCAAATTTGGTGGTTTTTCAGTTGTGTCAGTTTTGTGAAACCCGTCATAGTCCACTTTTTCAAATAGAATTCTCTTTTTTCATAGCCAGTTGCTGCAATTTTGTCACAATGCTAAGGAGTGGCTCTCAGCCAATAAAGATCACATCATAGCGGTTCACTGCAAAGGAGGCAAAGGTTTGTGAAGTCCTGCCTCGTTTCAGTTGTTGAGGTGAATTCAGACTGGAAGCATTTTCTTGACGCTGTCCAAACAAGGCTCACGTTTTGTGATAGTTTCATCATAGATCACAGGCCACATTTCGGAAGCATCAAACGAAAAGCTTTATGTTTTAAGGCATTCTTAGAATAGTTTCCTGTATCGATGAAAACTGGAATGTTTACCCTCGAAACAACGTTTTAAGTGTTCTCCATTAAGTCCCCAATTGCGTTTGCTCATATTCATAGTTTTGGTTTGCTGTACGTTGGCCTTGTTTCTATACGGGGTGTCCCTAAATGATGTATCGGCGTTTGCCGAATGGTACAATCATGAATTCTCGACCGATTTCAATGAATTATCAGTCACTTTAAAGCAGGAAGGCTGAGTTAGATGTAGATATTTATCACACTAACATTAGTCATACCATTGTAGAGTAATGAGTCATTTTGCTTGGGAGTTGTTTTCGAACATTCTTCAAAGAGAACTAGCAGTTTCAATACCATTTTTTTTTCATCTTCAGCTAAAAACAAAGGCAGCGAATATAGTCATCCTCTAGGGAACAAAGACGAATACGAAATACTCCAAGTGCATACTTAAACTCTTTAGAAGATTGATAATACAACTGTCCCCTGTTCCCAGATATAGCTGATCTTGTGATTTAAAGATTGTGGTTTAAAAATCAGCGAATTTAGCCGCTTCAAAGGCTGTCCGGTTTTGAAGCATACTGCAAAAAATACTGATGATTACCAGATTAATTTGTTTTTGTATATTAAGCTTCTAGTTTTGGTCGTAAAATATCGGAAAGAAAGGCGAACTATCATTGGAGACTTGAGAGATCAAGAAAAATGTCAAAAGTTTTGCTCTAAGGCAAGATTTACATTGTTTGCTTAAAGATTATAGCTCAGAATAAGGTTTTTGAACCTGTCATATTATAAACTTTAAGTAATGAAAACAAATATTTTAACATCTTGAATATTTGGATCATTGACAAAACAGATAAAAAAGAAAAGAAAGGTTTGATAATCGAGTTTTGGTGATTTTTTAAACGGGAGTACTTTTTTGGGACACCCGGTAGTTACACCTCAAAGAGACTGGTCGTTCTTTAAAATCGGTCTGCAATTCATGATTGTACAGTTTGTAAAAGCCGATACATTATTTTGGGGCACCCAGTACGTGATGTTTTGTCAAAACCCGATCCCCTGAAATAGCTAGGGTATATGACTCTATGGTAACTGGTATGATATGATTTGTGTTCAGGAGGTCAAGTCATTCAAAAGTTCTTTCATTTTAAGCTAAATTTCAAAAGGTTGTACCAGGGACACAATCTTTGAAGAAAATTTGACTGTTATACTAAAAAAAAGGTTGGAGATCTGAGATAGGTATACAGCAAAAAAGTTGGTAGTTTGTACGTCCGTGTTAAAAGCTGCCCTCTCTAGAAGGCTTTTATTTCAAACACAGCGCGTTGACCAGTTACGTATCATCGATTATTTTGTTTTTAATGCTGTGATAGAACGTGTTAACTTTGAACATTAGCGGGAATCAGACTTATGTGGCAAGAAGGCATCCTGTTGTCTCGACACTTTTGAAAGGAAAGATATGGTTGATTTAGCTACTGATCTAGCTCCTCACAATGAAATACGTTTGACTGCGATGTATTTTGCAGGAAGAACAGGAACTTGCATTGCGTCATGGCTCCTTTTTTCTGGCNTTCTGCCTCAAAGAGACTGGTCGTTCTTTAAAATCGGTCCGCAATTCATGATTGTACAGTTTGTAAAAGCCGATACATTATTTTGGGGCACCCAGTACGTGATGTTTTGTCAAAACCCGATCCCCTGAAATTGCTAGGGTATATGACTCTATGGTAACTGGTATGATATGATTTGTGTTCAGGAGGTCAAGTCATTCAAAAGTTCTTTCATTTTAAGCTACATTTCAAAAGGTTGTACCAGGGACACAATCTTTGAAGAAAATTTGACTGTTATACTAAAAAAAATGTTGGAGATCTGAGATAGGTATACAGCAAAAAATTTGGTAGTTTGTACGTCCGTGTTAAAAGCTGCCCTCTCTAGAAGGCTTTGATTTCAAACACAGCGCGTTGACCAGTTACGTATCATCGATTATTTTGTTTTTAATGCTGTGATAGAACGTGTTAACTTTGAACATTAGCGGGAATCAGACTTATGTGGCAAGAAGGCATCCTGTTGTCTCGACACTTTTGAAAGGAAAGATATGGTTGATTTAGCTACTGATCTAGCTCCTCACAATGAAATACGTTTGACTGCGATGTATTTTGCAGGAAGAACAGGAACTTGCATTGCGTCATGGCTCATTTTTTCTGGCCAGTTCAAAACTGCAGAGGTCAGTTTGTGTTTTTAATATCTTTGCTTTAAATGTGTTGGAAATTATTATTGCCCGTTTTATCGGTTTTCTAAAGGCTTATTCATTCGTCAGTTCAAGTCTCAGAAGCTGTTGTAACCTCTCTAGTCAAAGCGCTCTACTCGTTCTTTTCTCTCAACTAGTTGACATCCGTCTTAAAATTCGGACTCTGTCTCATACCAACTACTTTCGTCCTCATTCATTTGTATCTAATCTCCAAATTCTAAGCGAGAAACTCAGAGACTCTAAGATTTCTGTTGATCACTTATGGAAGCTTTTTAGTCTTTGATTGGATGTACAAGAATAACCCCGAGCTCTTAACTGTTAAACCCGCTATCGCATCTTTTTTGCAGAAAAGTTTACATTACTTTGGATATCGAAGAACTGATAGAGCTAAAGGAAGCAAATTTCAAGGAGTCGAAACACCAAGTCAGGTAACTATCTTTAAAGGAATCAACGTGGTCACATTATGGCTTATTCAAAACGCACGCGCTTCTTGGGGAATTGTAGAGATGCGAAATCAAAATGGCGCAGATCGTTCTGAACTTATCTGTGGCATTTTCCTTTCTTTATTGCTGAGTGTATGTCTGCGCCGACGACGCCTTATTTTGGGACATCCGGTATACTTTCAATGTCATAGGCAAGCTCTACAGACAGGTAACGTTTTAATTCAACGATCAATAGGGCAGTCATCTATTTGGGGTCAATTCTTTTGTAACTAATTCAAAAATTAATTACCTAATGAAGAATCGCATTTCAGATCTGAAATCAGAAGGTAATTTACTTTCAGATGACATAAACAAAATTTCTGTATGATTTGATGCAAACTGTTCCTAGAATTGCCAACGAAGAAACCCCCTTTTCTTAGCTCAAATTAAAAAATTCTCTCCTAATTTAACGTTCTGTGAGATCTTTCGGTTGATATCCACGGGACAATGATCTGATGAGCCGCATGAAAGCTATGGCTAAAAAGAAAATCTGTCTACGTAAATTTGGGGAGTACTATTACTTGATCACCAATCTAAAATTCGGTTTGCTGGAAGAAAACGTCGAATGGTTTCATTGACTGAAAGTTGTTACTTGTTGCAACAAAGAATTAAAACTACGAATTTTGGTTTGTATGTTTGTTGCCTCTTATACTAAGGTTTTAGTTTTGATTCTTTGGGTTTCTGGATTGCGAGGAAGAATTCGTGTGCAAAGATACATTTCACTAGGCCCCTAAGTGGAGCTGGGCTGTATAATAGACATAAACAATTTTTATTGCAAAAGCTTTGGCCTCTTAACCTTTGTAGGCCTCCAAGGAGCCTCTGAAAGTATCAATACAATAGACAACAACGCTAAAAATGGCGGCTCTAAAGACTCTGTTGTGTTTTGCTGCAAGACATGCTGGTAAAAAGCTCCCTAACGACGACCTAACGACAGGAAACTTTTGATCTGCCGTTTCGACTAGCTAGCTTGAATTCGAATCGACCTTAAATTTGAATGCAACATGGTTCGAAATAAAACCTTTCCAAAGCAGGAAAAGTAAAGTTTTGATTCGAATTAAATTTTTAATGAAAGATTCGCGTTCGAATTACGAAATTGTCCTACTTGTTTACATTGATTACCTGTTCCGAACTTTACCATAGCTAGTTAGTCGAAACGGCAAACCNAAGGCCAAGTTTCTTGCAAAAAAATGAGTGTCCTACAGTAAATCCCCGCATATAAGAACCTACAAAAATAAGAACCTGCAGGCTGTTTTTCCTAAATTATGCACCTTGTAATTAAGAACCTGTTTCAGTTTGATAAAAAGATAAAACACTAGGTGATGTTCTTATTACAAGGGTAATAAAATTGATTTGTTTATGGTCCTTATTAAATTGATGTTCGTCCCTGTTAGCTGTTAAAGTCTTAACCTCCTCCCCTCCTTTTTGATAATGGCAAACATTTCTGTCCAGATTCTTAGCCTAGAATTGGTTATTAGGTCATTAATAACCTTGCCAAATGCAAATAATAGGGTTGAAAATCTCTTGTTGATGACTCCTAAAAGTTTTTCATAAGGGACCCTTTTAATAAGAACCTTTATACCCTGAAGTTAATCGAAGTACCTTTCAAATAAGAACCTAATTCAGCCTGGCCCTGAAAAAAGTAGGTTCTTATACGCGGGGATTTACTGTAGCTGTAAAGCTGTACGAACATCACCTAGTGAAAATACTCTATACACTATATCACTATATACACTATATCAGGAGGAAGCTCAGATCAAGAACAGCATTCTTCTGAGGTTATTGACCAATAGTCAATTAGCATAAATACGCCTGCTGGAGTACAGAAGGCTGTGATACTATTAGAATAAAGATCAAAGCAGATTAAATAAAAAAGTGTTATATAGTTGCAACTGTTTATGAACAAGCAAATAATGGATGTTACGAACACCATAGTCAAAATTGTCTCTTGAAAGCTTCGGGCCTAGTATCTTCAAGTGCTATAAAGAAATTCTTTACGAATCTGCACGATTGCTTTGGCAAAAAGGTTCCCAAGACATCAAATTCAATTTTACCATTTTTTGCTAAGAGTTAGATTCAGTAAGATTTTTTGTTTTCACTAAACGACAAAACTTTGATGATTTCCCTCGTTTTCATTACGAGTCAAAAACGTCATAGGCCATTTTGAAAACAGTAAACACATTTCTCTGAGGTTTTGTGAAGAAACCTTTGCATTTTTAGATAGCTTAAATATTTAACTTTGAAATAAAAAAAGGTTGAGACCATTGGTTGATTTATCGAGGAGATATGATAAATTAAATGTCTACATTTTCATCGATACCACAAACAAAAGGCCGGAAACAGTAACATAAACAGCAGTTCGTGATTTAGTGAAATTTCAATAAATCATATCACTGGATTCAAAACTCCGATTTAAAAAATGTTTGTTTTGTTGAAATTTCTCCTAAAACCCGTGGTTGAATAGTTCCAAATCTCCTCTGGCTGATGGATCATAAAATATTTTTTTTTTCTTTTTTATATTCAATATAAAAGTTTACAAAAACGAACTACAGGTATATGTACCTCAAAACATACACAAATTTTACTTCTTAAATAAAATTTAGGTAAAATGTTTTTTTCGTATTTTTTTGTTTTATTGTATGCTCCTATCTACTAAAATTACTTCCCAGTGAGTTTAAATGTTATGAAATAGTAAATCCTATTTTAAATTATTGTTAAAGTTTGTCTTTTTTTTCAGTACGTACCTCAAAACATACATAGGCATATTCACTCATAATTTTGAATCTGTTACTTTTAGAGCCCCAATATTTTTTCTTGTTTCCTTGCACTAAATTGTCTCACAAGAATTACATGAAATGCAAAGTTATATTGAAGCTTTATACCCATTGCACTACAAAACTAGCACTAAATGTACCTCAAAACACGCATAGAGGAATTGTAGGTTGTATAGATACAGCACATTAACTGATGAAAAGCAAGGTATTTCACACATCTTGTGACAGTATTGATTGAAGTTGTATGGTAACCAACTTCTGTTGGCTTAACAATAAAGATTTTTAACATAATTTAATCATATGGTCAATTTAGGCCTAATGTTTGGCTAACTATACCGTACATGCTGAAGTCAAAAGGTTTTAGGCCGAACATGGCTCATTATTTGACAATGGTGTTTTATGAGTATATATCATCCTTTTTGGAGGTACTTGCAAATTAGACTTTCAGCGAAATTCATCTGATTGCACCCTAGTTGCGATCTCAAAGGGGGGAGGGGGTATTTAGTATATTTCAAAATTGCTTCACGAAAACCCCTGGTGTACGTCTCTTGATGGAAATTTTCTCGGTGAGCTGCAGGAGAAAATATTTTGCCATGGACACATACTTGTCATTTTAGCATCTAAGACCCTTGATGTTGTAATGCCCAGTTGCATTTGGCCTCGTATTAATGTTTCATTCTTATTTTTGAGTCCATGAATTATGATTTAGTTTCTAACACTGCTACAGATATGTTTCTGATACATACAACATCGGGTGGGAAGAAAAAGTGTTTTATTTCACTCACAACTTAAATCTAGAGTTAATTTTACTCAAAAACAAAGGTTCAACGACATATTATTTGCCTTTACATCTTTGAATTTAGCAATTAAATGTTTCTTAGCTTTTTTCAAACTTTAGCATTATAGTTTCTTCATTTTCAGTCAAGCACTAGTTTCTTATAAACTAGTTTCTTGTATAAAAAGTTGTTTAGGTCAACATCTTTGTTCTTGTTAATATTAAAAAAGACTTGCACAGGATATTGAAAGCTATTATCTAACAGCTAGGGTCTAGCAGTAACATGGACAGACAAGTGCTCTATTTTATGTACCTCAAAACATACAAAGCCAGCTGCCTTGTTACTACCTGTTTACCACTGAATTACTATGAATTGAAGAGTTCTGTGCAGATTTTCTGTTTAAAGTGACAAGTACGAGACATTTACCTGTCATAAAATACAAGACTTGCTTACTTAAATCCATGTTCACAGGTTTTTAGGAGCTGTTCTGTGAAAAATTGTGTTTTTAATGCCTACCCGAAATCAGCAACCCCCACCCCTGGTTGCAAAAAAACATGAAAACATTGCAATTGTTAACACTTTTCCAGAAAGATATAAACCTTGTGAATAAGAAATAACAATCAGTTTTAGACTTGATGATATTTTGAAGAAAATATGGAGCAATAAGTGCCCATGTATGTTTTGAGGTACCATGTTTTTTTTAGGTACATATACCTGTACTTAAGACATTNAGGTCATTAATAACCTTGCCAAATGCAAATAATAGGGTTGAAAATCTCTTGTTGATGACTCCTAAAAGTTTTTCATAAGGGACCCTTTTAATAAGAACCTTTATACCCTGAAGTTAATCGAAGTATCTTTCAAATAAGAACCTAATTCAGCCTGGCCCTGAAAAAAGTAGGTTCTTATACGCGGGGATTTACTGTAGCTGTAAAGCTGTACGAACATCACCTAGTGAAAATACTCTATACACTATATCACTATATACACTATATCAGGAGGAAGCTCAGATCAAGAACAGCATTCTTCTGAGGTTATTGACCAATAGTCAATTAGCAGAAATACGCCTGCTGGAGTAACAGAAGGCTGTGATACTATTAGAATAAAGATCAAAGCAGATTAAATAAAAAAGTGTTATATAGTTGCAACTGTTTATGAACAAGCAAATAATGGATGTTACGAACACCATAGTCAAAATTGTCTCTTGAAAGCTTCGGGCTTAGTATCTTCAAGTGCTATAAAGAAATTATTTACGAATCTGCACGATTGCTTTGGCAAAAAGGTTCCCAAGACATCAAATTCAATTTTACCATTTTTTGCTAAGAGTTAGATTCAGTAAGATTTTTTGTTTTCACTAAACGACAAAACTTTGATGATTTCCCTCGTTTTCGTTACGAGTCAAAAACGTCATAGGCCATTTTGAAAACAATAAACACATTTCTCTGAGGTTTTGTGAAGAAACCTTGGCATTTTTAGATAGCTTAAACATTTAACTTTGAAATAAAAAAAGGTTGAGACCATTGGTTGATTTATCGAGGAGATATGATAAATTGAATGTCTACATTTTCATCGATACCACAAATAAAAGGCCGGAAACAGTAACATAAACAGCAGTTTGTGATTTAGTGAAATTTCAAAAAATCATATCACTGGATTCAAAACTCCGATTTAAAAAATGTTTGTTTTGTTGAATAGTTCCAAATCTCCTCTGGCTGATGGATCATAAGATATCTTATTCTTCCATTTCCATATTTTTGTATTAACTCCACGTGATTTTTATTGCATTTCATTTCTGAGTATAATTACGGTTCAAGAAGGCCTAGGCAGCGATTCGATCATGATTCGATGGACGAATGCACAAAATAGGGTCAGCTTTTTCACTGTTTCATTACAAGTCTCTGTTGAGCAAAGTTACCGCATAGAATTTATTAATTCTATGGGCTGTATCACAGTGTGGAGGTGTTTTATAGATGACTTTAGTCATTCTAGATATAATATTTCTAGCTAATGATGGGCTAGATGCGAGCTGTGAAGGCAAGATGAACTAGAAATATTCGAAGGCAATTCTCCTAAGTAGGGTGGCCCCTGCAACTGATACCAATCATGACTTACTGTTCTATCCACCACGATATTTATAGCACGCCTGTTGTAGTAAAGTTATCTTTTTAATTAAATTCATTCTTTGCTAATTAGGTCTTGGTAACGGTGATGGTAGTGATCTGAAAATGGACGTGATTGTCAGTGGCAGAGTNAATTCTATGGGCTGTATCACAGTGTGGAGGTGTTTTATAGATGACTTTAGTCATTCTAGATATAATATTTCTAGCTAATGATGGGCTAGATGCGAGCTGTGAAGGCAAGATGAACTAGAAATATTCGAAGGCAATTCTCCTAAGTAGGGTGGCCCCTGCAACTGATACCAATCATGACTTACTGTTCTATCCACCACGATATTTATAGCACGCCTGTTGTAGTAAAGTTATCTTTTTAATTAAATTCATTCTTTGCTAATTAGGTCTTGGTAACGGTGATGGTAGTGATCTGAAAATGGACGTGATTGTCAGTGGCAGAGTTATCTACACATTGGTATTTAATGCACCGTTGGATGCAGAGGTATGTGGGTATTTATTACCTCACTGTTTGATAATAGCTAAACAAATAATTAGCTGTAAAAAATACCTTTATACACCGTACATATCTGAGTTGACCTGCAAACCCAACATTGGAGCTTAATAGGCCGTACAACCTATGAAATTGTAATATGAAACCGTGCGTATCAACAGCTGCAAAAGAGAACGAGACAAGTTAACCTGTAAACATATGAAAAGACACTAATTCTTCTCTGTGCATAGTTGAACCATCTAACTCATTAACCGTTCATAGTTCATGTGCTGAGCATAGGTTCCAACTATTTACAGAACTTTAAAAAGGTCGGTGTAAAATTATATGACCTATTTCTTTAAATCGAATGGCTTGAAAGAAACTTTA
Source organism: Aurelia aurita (assembly GCA_004194415.1). NCBI lineage: Eukaryota > Metazoa > Cnidaria > Scyphozoa > Semaeostomeae > Ulmaridae > Aurelia > Aurelia aurita. The sequence goes on along the minus strand of REGM01000057.1, from coordinate 342,430 downwards.
GCTACTTCGCAATAATTCTACTGTTGGACCTTCCTGAAATCTTGACTATTTTTCGAAATTACAGCGTATTTTAGATTTCAGCTCTTTTGAGGATTTGACGTCATCAAGTTTCTAAATCATAAACCAGAAGAGTGAAGGACTGTGCTTGATACTATATTGTAGACAAGCATAAACTATGGTTTTCTTGAAAATTAGTCTATGTTTCCTCAAAAAGTTTAGAAATAACAATTTTTCTAAGTTTTTTTCATAATTTTTCTTGAATTCTTAAAAGGAAGAAAACCCCTTTAATTCTGAAAATATTGAAGATTTTTGAAAAATCCAAGGGTAGAACTATAGCAAAGTAGCTAAAGTTCCTTTCAAGCCATTCAGTTAAAAGAAATAGCGCATAGAATTTTAAACTGACCCTTTTTAAACATTTGGAACCTATACTCATGTGCTGATGATACTTCTCTTTTACAGGAAGGTTATTCAGAGTCCAGAAAAGGTCAGACTTTCCTCTGGATGCCAATTTCGTCAGTTGGACCTTCCCCATTCTATCAAGTCAAATAACCAGATTTTTCGAACTCCTCGCGTTGTTTATAACCCTAGAATTCATAAACCAGTTGCTGTTGCCAAATTATCCCAAAATTTTCCAATGTTTCTTATATAAAGATTGCTAAACCTTCCTCAAATTTGACATTAGCAAGCAAAACCTTCCTCCGTCTCACAGCCTTGGAACCGTGACTTTTTATGAACTCTTGTTATTTTGTAAACACTCATTCAAAACAATATCTTTCGCAGCTCCGACTCCAGGCTTTCAAAGGCAAAGTTCTTGAAAAGTTTAATTCATGCGAATTGTGACGTAATTTACAGATTAGTCTCGTTTTGAATAGCCAATCACATCTCGAAATAGCCTAATGGGTACAAGGGTCAGTATCGACGCAGGAGTAATGACCTTTGTATCAAGGTTGGTTAAAATCTAATCAACTGCGTTAAATGTTATTCATGTGCAGAATGAATCTAATAAATTTTGCGAAGGAGCGCCTTTGAAACCACTCATCAGTTTGGATTCGGATTGATTCGAGCTAAATTCTCATTGCTAGGGTCGACCAAATCTGTATACTTTTTTGGGACACCCGGTATATCGAAAAAATTTGACCAAATGAGGCTTGCAGATCAAACCTTAAAAGGTGCTCTTGGCCTGTAGAAACATTAGTTCACACTTTGTGTATTAAACGTTCACCTTGCAAAATACCGGGTGTCCCAAAAAAATGTACACAGATTTGGTCTACCCTAGCGATAAGAATTTTGCATGAATCAGGCTGAAATCATTTTAAAACATTCCTTAATAGTCAACTTGAACATAGATACCTTGTTTGTTGATATTTGTGCTTTGAGCGTTGAAATATTAATCTTCAAAGGACAAATTTGCCTCGACCTGCAAACCAGAGCTTTGGCGTTTTGGCCTAAGCAAATTCTTCAAGCACACAGTGAATAAATAAACAATAGATTTTAAAAAAGTTGAAACAGGCGGAGAAAAATTTAAAAATGCACAACAGATGCGCTTTTTAAAATATAATTTACGTGGCCCTTATCATCAAGGGAGCTCCGAAGTAAACTTCATTCATAAGTTTACTTTGGAGCTCCCTTGATGATATGTGTCACGTAAATTATATTTTTCAACGCATCTGTTGTGCATCTTTGAATTTTTCTCCTCCTGTTTCAAATTTTTTCAAATCTATTGTTGACTTATTCGCTGTGCTTCAAGAGTTTGCTTAGGCCAAAACGCCAAAGCTCTGGTTTGGAGGTCGAGGCAAATTTGTCCTTTGAAGATTCATATTTCAACTCTCAAAGCACCAATATCAACAAACAAGGTATCTGTGTTCAAGTTAACTATCGAGGTATGTTTTAAAAATGTTTTCGAATTGATTCACGCTATATTCTCATGGCTAGGGTCAACCAAATCTGTATACTTTTTTTGGGACACCCGGTAATTAGTGCGATCCCCGATTGGATAATTTTCTCTGGTTATATTCTCGTATCTTATCTATCTGATAATTTGCTGTGATCAGTTCAGTTGATAATTTGTTGTGATCAGTTGATAATTTGCTGTGATCAACCTCAACTCAACCGGATACTGAAATACTCAGAAGATGATTTCTTTATGTAAAGTGATTTTGAAAATGTTTTAACAGGCTTGTTTTCCTCTCTGCAGATCAAGCATAAGACAGAAAAAGGAGGTCGAGTCAAGGCAACATTACATGAATCTACAAGTCCAGTATTATCTGGTGATACTAAAGTCAAGTTCTATTCATCTTCTGGGGTAAGTGGTTTGTTATTTTGTATTTCTATTAAGGTTACTGTACCCCTTCAAGACTGTAAAAATTTGTATCCGATCAATTTTTGGATTTTTAGATATTTGGATAGCACACACATCTATCTACAATTTCTGAAAATTTCAAAGACTTTTCCTTTATTGTTCAGTCAATTATAAACAATTTAAACTGTCTACATTAAGACGAAAATTTTATGACTTGAGGTTCAAGGTTTCAAGTGCGCTTGATTTCCTGTTAAATTAATTGTGTGGTTTCGGCACCCATTACGCTATTATGAACTCTGCACTAAATATATAAAGGCTTAACTTGAGCAATGTTTCGGCCAACCTCTTGAACTTTGTGGCCAGATCAATGTAATCATCGGCAACAGTGGAGTTCTACTCTAAGAAACTATTTTAGCGCTTCGCTCGAAATCAGATTTTCTTAGCGACCAATGAGTATTCATACAGTTCCCTGTACCCAACGGCTAAACGTAATTGACTGAGATTTGGCAGACAGAGAGAAATAGCACAGGGTGACCAAATTGTGTCTCAGTTTTGAGAAAAATTGAGTGGTCCAAATTTAACATTTGAATGAATTTCAAAACGAGGCCAAGGGGTGAAGGGCAAAATTGTTTAATTCATTATTCAGAAGCTAAGACATGCAAATTAAATCTGAGACAGACGGTCCTAGATTGATGTATTGAGAACGCAAAAATTTCATTGGGGTTTATGTGAAGCTTATTTGGGGGTACAGGGAGGTTATACCGGGTGAGTCAGAAAAAACGTGGGGCGTACAATAACCTTAACCCTAGTTATCAGCTGTTCGCCGGTTGCATAACAAGTGCCAGAAAAATGCGACAAAGATAACAAACAAAGAGACTCACTATGTCAAAAAGATGGAGATCCAAGTAGCTTTTGTCAGTTACCTTCTGCTTTTTAATAACGTGATTAATTGCTTTATGAATTGCTTTGTTTACTGCTTTGCCTTGCAATAACACAACTTAACTACTTCTCGATAATTTTCTGAGACGTACTCTATGAGATTGCGAAGTCTGCAATCATAACATCATTTGAAACTCGGAAACGTTTTGGTTTGTTCCCTTTACCATATCCTATGCATCATGTTTCGGCAACAATGGCACCTCCCAAAATTGATTTGATGGATATACTGGTTCCAGTCTGTGTTGTTATTTCCAATTACCAAAAGTTTATAGATGTTGCGTAGGGTTTTTTATTTTGTATGCGGTATTATTTCTGGTTTATGTATGAGTGCCAGGACACAATAGACAAAATCGGCTAACACGCCTGCGCATGTCACGTGACTTGATATGGGTACAACAAGGCAAAGACAACAGTGGGCCTAAATCCTCTGGCAAACGTGGCTCGCTGCAGATCTTGTTTGTCGTGGTTACTTCATTGTGCCTAATCACTGCTGTGCGGGGCAGTGTCAGAACAGATGATGTGTCTTGTTATCGATTACCAGTTGAAAATAAAAAGTTGTTAAATGCCTCGATTACTAAGATAAAACGAAATCCTTGTTATTTCGACGTCAACAAACACTTGAAACTATGCAGTGAGCACTTTGTAATCAGTGATTTTATTGAGCTTGTTGCTACCTATAAGCGATTGAAAAGGACGCTGTGATCTCAATTCTTAGCTGGAACAAAGGAAAAGTGGAATATCAAAGACCTGGGACAGTTATAGAAACATTGAATCGTAGCAGGACAGAAGCAAAGGAGGAAGCCGATACAGCGTCTGAAGGAGAAGGCGATATGGCTGTTGGACCTGGAGGAAAACCCCAGGTTTCACGGAAGACACACATTTTTTATGATGATTTTTGCAGTGATTATCTGGGAGAAATGGTCAAAAATTTACCATATTCTCATCACTTTTCAATGAGGCAAGTAAATGCATTACTCCAAACAATCAAAAATCGTTCTCACATTTTACCGGATTCAACTCATACGCAGAATTTATAAGTTCAGTACATTTTGTTCTACCAAGACTCGATAGAAAATTGTTCACATACTGGGACACAGCTGCGGGAAAATCCAGTCTAATTGACACTGACAAGTTGTTTGGCAGTGATAACCAGAAAACAATTGAATTTGATTATAACAACGTTAAATCAACTACTCGTCTAGCAAGTCCCAAATTGCTCCAGGAAGATGATTATCTCCTGGTTCTCATGAAACCCCTCTCCCCACTTCTTTCAAAATATGACCTTCAAGATTCTTTAAAAAATGAGGAGAAAATAGCTGGGTATAGGTAGGGTAGGGTAAGAAGTGTCCAAGAAATGCTGGAAAGTAACTGAGAGGAGTCACTCTAAGCCAAAGTAAAGGTCATTTATTAAAATATTCCTAGACAAACACATTGGATGCCAGGCCAGCATTGGTAATAATGCTGAACAACAGAAATCCCAGCCGAGACACCAACAACCACAACAAATGCCTCTGCCACTGCCACTGCCCCCTGTTCGGAGTCCCCATCGCTCAAACACTGCGCCCATGCTATCTGGTCAAGGTTTCTAAGTTCAAAATATTATTGATCTGGATATCCAAATTTGATGTGGATGAAATTGTCATTCGCAATATAAATGCCTTAAATCAAATGTAAAACAGACGTACAAACAAACGAAAAAGGGACAAAAAAGGACTTAATGACTAAGTGGCGTGAAACAAAGGTTGGAAATTATTTTCTTTACCAAACCGACCAGTTTTGTGGATGAAATTTAGAGTCTGTTCGAGTATATTTTTATTAAAGTCATTATAAAGGTCTTTACCACCGTACAACACAATGTGTATAATAACGTTGCTTGAAAGGCTGTCGATTTGAACAAATGGTCGTAATAATTCCGAAAGTCCAGCGAGAAGATCTCGTCGTTGAATGTCAAATGAAGGGCATTGGGTTTACGGTGTCCCTAAAATTATGCTTGAATTTGTGAATATTCAATTTACTGAGACCGACCCTTATTTTAAATAGATACGATAAACCTATTGGGTCATTAATCCCAAAGACAGATTTTGCAGGGGGGGGGGGCGAATTATTGATAGAAGCTTTGTCTTCAAAACAGCAACAGATGGTGCAAGCCTGATTTCAGGATCAAGTTTATTCCATTCAGATATGCAGTTAGGGTAGAAGCTAGATTGAAATTGTTCTGTTCTTGCCCTTGATCGCCCAATAACATCCTAGTTGCGAAGAGAGTACTGCGACTGATGAAGTTGTGGGATTGGCTCCTTTGTTTACAAGGGGGTGAGGTTATTCATTATCTTATAGAACAAAGTAAGGCATCTACTCCACCTTCAGCAACTTAGTGACTCCCCAGCGAGTTCGTACCAGCGAGAAAAACTTTCGTCCCGTCCGTCAGCGTCTTGAACGCTTTTTTGAAAATCTATGAAAAAATAATCAAAGATCAACTCATTCCTCATCTTGACCGCTGTCTTTCTAAGTTTATAGCAGCATATAGACAGCAATATAACACACAACATGTCCTAGTAAAAATGATCGAAGAATGGAGACAAAACCTTGACAATGATAATGTTGTGGAGGCCGTTTTGATGGACCTTTCAAAAGCATTTGACTGTATCCCACATGATCTACTTATTGTGAACTTATCCGCGTATGGTTTTCATGAAGATGCACTTGTTTATATCTATTCTTACCTGAAACGAAGACAGCAGTCAGTGCGTATTAACAACCCGTATAGTACTTTCCAGCTCGTGCTTTCTGATGTGCCACAAGGATCTGTTCTTGGTCCAATCTTGTTTAACTTACACATAAACGATCTTTTTCTTTATATAAGAAAGCTACCTTGCGCAATTATGCAGACGATAATACTTTAACGGCTTTTTCAAATTCATTCCCAAACCTGGTTAGAATCTTGGAACAAGAATCAAATGTTGCCATAGATTGGCTTGAAAGGAACCAAATGATTGCAAATCCGGACAAATTCCATGCTGTATCAGTTACAAAGGGTAGAGATGACACAGTAGGGGAAAATCTAATCATACAAGGCAAACAAATTCTATCTGAAAATGCAGGAAGACTTCTGGGGGTAAAAATCGATCACAGACTAATTTTTGATGACCACATTTCCGATCTGTGTAGAAAAGCCGCTGCGCAGTTAAACGCTTTGCAAAGACTTAAGGGTTATATGGAGTTTAAAGCCAAAGAGATATTGGTTCAAAGCTTCGTTTTTTCAAATTTTAATTACTTTCCACTGGTCTAGCATTTTTCCTCTGAAATGTCAGTGAACAAAATTGAGAAGATCCACGAACGAGCTCATAGATTTCTTTACAATGACTCTGCAGGCTCTTATGACGACTTACTTTTTAAAGCTGGGAAATGCACGATGAGAATCAGCCTTCTCAGAACTCTTTGTATTGGAATTTATAAAACAGTCTCAAAACTAAATCCTTCTTTCATGCAGAATATTTTCAAACTAAAACAAACAACTGTGATGAATTAATTCATCACAGACCAAACCAAGTTACTTTGGGGTCAAAAAGTCTTCTATCGATAGGACCACAAATTTGGAATGCTTTGCCCAAAGAGATTAAATTAGCAGAACACATTCAAACGTTTAAGAGACTTATAAAACAATGGGATGGGCCAACCTGCAGCTGTAATGTTTGTAGCTAGCAACGGAAGTAATGTATGTATCGTGATAGATTGTTAGTAGTATTAAATATTCGATTTAGATTAGTTTCTTTTAGAAGCTAGAAGAATATTGAATTAAAATAAGATGACAAACAAAACTCCCAGCCCAGCTCTGTATACAGTTTTCCACGCAATGTCCCCCTCCACGTTCCTGTTACAGCAAGAGCAGCAGAATACTGAACAAACTAATGTTTCCATTAAGTTTGGTAAAATAATGTTTTGACTGAATTCACATACTTTAGCTGGAATATGATAGATAACATCCCCGTAGTCCAGGTGGGGTCGCACATAAGCTTATATAATTCGTTTGCCTGGGCAGATATTTGGAGAGATACTTTAGCAAGCCAATGCCCTTTCTCGTTTTAGAGATAGCAGATTTAATATGAGCTGAGAAAGAAATCTTTAAGTCCAGGATAATACCTATGTGTTTATGCTCAGTTACTTTTTTCACAGGTATGTTATTAAAGAGGATCACTGGATGATCTAGTTTATGTCTTTTCTTTGAAAGGAGTAATTCGACAGCTTGCTTTTGCGGGTCGGGATTAAATGACATCCTCCAATCATGAGCCTACTGACTTATCAACTCCAGGTCATGGTTCATGTCCTCAGCAGCTTCATTAGGTTCTTGGACAACCCAGGACGTATCATCGGCAAAAAGCTTAACATTACATTTCAAGTCAGTTGTGAGATCGTTTATGTACACAAGGAAAATAATGGTCCTAAAATAGAACCCTGGGGCACTCCTGCTAAATTATCCCCCCCCAATTAGAACACTGATCTTCTTAAATTTGATAGCAAGTTCTCTCCCAAATGTTTCTTATGAGTTTCTTTGTTTTCAATGCTCTAAATTTAGATTCAATTTATTTAAAGAAATCATACCAGTTAGGGGAGACCGGGATAATTGTAACACGGGGCATTTGTAACACTGGCTCTCACGCCTAGCAAAAACAAGCAAAGAATCTCAGTTTTTGCACAGAACATGCTCATTTCAATTCTTTAAATACTACTTGAGAATCATGTATGTTCATCCAAGTTTGCGAAATTTTCGGGGGTAAGACGTGTTTTTGAGCACGAAAGTAAAAATGTGCCTCCAACGTGAATTTGAGCAAATAAGATATTTTCACATCATAGACATTTCAGCTATTTAGGATCATAATTACGTTAAAACTTTTAAGCTGGACAGCTCATGAAATGTAAAAAAAGGAGAACAAAGATAGCAAACGCAGGTCAGCCCCGGTGTAAACTGACGGATGGTTTGGTCTTGATACAATTTCTATTCTGGTCAAACAGCGTGCATCCATGCAGTATTAAAGAGATTTACCGTTTCGAAATTCAAATGTCATTTAAATGGCAAAGCTTAGGGTTTTTGTGTTTAAAAATTTACGCACACTTCCAAACAATTCACCTTTTCCTTTATCTCTTTATTATATTTAAGCAAATAATGCTTCAAGAATTTGTCTTTCATGAAAATCTGCTACATGGCGTTCATACGTTTCGTGTAGATAAACATACAGAGTCGTGCAATAATTATCTGTAATGATTTTTAAGATATGTTACAATTGCCCCAACCATGTGTAACAATTTCCCCGTGTTACGGTGCAGTTTTAACACTTGACCACTGATTTTAAAACTTTCACAACGTCCCAAAAATTGGTTCTACACGATTGAAGCTAAAAAGTCTATTTGATTCCAAGAGATGCAACTATAATATTATTCAACTCCAAGAGCGTAATCAATCATTATTTAGACGATATGACCGATTTTCCAAAAAGTGTCACAATGGTCCCGGGTCTTCCCTACCTCCTAGTTAGATCTCAAAACAAGTTTCGTAGAATTCATAGTCAGAATTCAGTTCATTTCAATATCTCTGCTTTCTTCAATTGTTGGTAACATTTGTTAATCGTTATAAGATGGTTTTTAAAACTCGTTGTTCTTTTACGTTGTCAGACAGGCGTTTAGAGTGGGTATTTGTCCAACAAAGGTTGTACAAAGTCGTAATAATTGCAAACGTTGCCCCTTTCTGAGTTGCTCCAGTCCAGAGTCTATTTGTGAACAAAACAGAACAGATCTAAGTTTTTCTTTGTGAAAGATTGATGACAGCATTCTTTCTAACGGTGAAGCAGAAGAAAATTGTGAAGGGTCTTTCAAAAATAGCACACACTTATTTTGAATTTTCACTTTTTAATGAACTCTGTTTCTAGCTCTTCGTTTCACAGTTTCGCTATTTTATTATTTCGTTTCGCTATTTCGCAATTTCGTTTCGTCGTTTCGTGGTTTGCAGACACCCGTCCTGCCACTCATGGTTTATGAAGCTCCTTTGTTGTTAACTCCTCTTTTAGATAAAAAATGGCAAACGAACTTCTTTCGTTGTCTTTCAAATTGAAATCCTCGCAAACCTTTCTATCAACCCGTCCTAGGAGAAAAGTCGAGCAATCAGTATGATCGCGCGGTAGTTGAACGGAGGTGGGAAACAAAAAAGAACAGACTTTAAGTTTCCTAGAGAAATCTATGGTTGCAAAAAGGCTGATCTCTGCTTCTCATCAAAATTTCCTTTTCCGAAGCCAATTTCACTTTCCCCGAGCCAATTTCGAATCCAGCCAGTTTTTCTATGCTGAAATTGAGCAAGAAATTCATTGAACGTAAGCTAGACCGTTTGAATAGATACTAACGTAAACTTGTGCCAGCATGGTTTGATTTCTGGAAGCTAAGTGCGGTTCATCTCTTGAGTTTATTTTGTAGCCTGATAGCCGTTAAATTTGGACTCGGTCTGACAGGTTTATGCGTGATTATTAGAGAATTTGTGATAAGCCCTACTATGACTTAGATTGTTAAAGATATGTTTTCATGTTTCACAATGTTTTAACCTGCATTTATTGTAACCTACAACTACAATTTTTGTTGCAGAATGTTCCCAAGGGTTATGATAATTGTGCATTCTTCTTCTGGTTTCATACTAACTTCATACAAAATCACAAGTAAGTGTGACGTTTTACTAATTCTATGTCGTAAACATTGCATTGATTGAAATTGTATGTTACAGTATTATGTTGTTATGTTGCTTCGCTGGATAGTCAATCTAAAGACGTTATCGACAACACCTTTAAATGAACATACTAGAGGTGAACTTAAAGTGTTAGTAAACCCAACACTTTTTTTCATAAATTGATAGAAAATGATCAGTTAAATGATATGTCAAGATTTTGTTAATGTATTTGCTCTAATTACCAAACAATGAGGGTTCAAAGTGCCCCATTTTTGCCCTTTCTTGAAAAAAGTCGCGCACTTCGAGAAAGACTGGGGCGAAAGTTTGATGACGTAAATCCCGGGATGAAACGCAATGCAGTATCTGAGTTCCACACAAATACAGCGCAGTACACTAACTTCACACGTTCGTTTATTTGAAAAGTAGTAAAATGCCTGACCGATGTGTTGTGTTTGGCTGCGGGAACGAGAACGGCAAGGATTGTAAAGAAAGAGGAATCTCCCTCCACAAAATACCATTCTTTGAGGACGAAGAACCTGTCGCAAAGAGAGGAAAAAAGCTGTGGGTCGATTTCGTGAGGACAAGACGAGCCAAAGCTGTCCGTCGAAGCACTCCGTTATCTGCTCACAGCATTTCAAAGCTGACGACTTCGATAGCCCAACGATTAATTTTCCAGGTTTTAGAGGCCATATGAAAGCCGTTTAAAAGATAGATGGGTAGGGATTTCAGCAGTTCTTTCAATCCAGGTGGTTATTACTGACGAGAAAGATTCAAAGCAAGTCGGCGAATATTCTAGGCCTAGGCCAAAGAAAACATCGAGCACAAGGGAACATCGGAGGGTAATTAGCTTTTGAATTCTTCGATTTATCATTCTTGTTCATCGTCTTTTGACACATGAGTTATAACTATGTGGTATTCAACACTTCTCCAAGTTCTTTTATCCTTTTTGCAGATAATTCGTAAGATTGCACCAACTCAACGGCAAGCAGAAGTTCAAAGCCAAACTACTTCCGCATCGCATCCGCCCGTGGTGATGCTTGTGAATGGCAGGAAGACATTGCTTGTGACACTACTGATGTCAATGCACTATTTTGCGAGGAACAATCGCATACTGCTGTGAGTAAATTTTGATTTGTGAATGCATGAGAATATCTCAATGTCGTGACAGAGATGATTTCCATCTATTTGCCAAAAATCCATGTGACAGTATATCTTACTTAACTGGGTAAGATATTCTTCTCTCATTATTGTAGTTCAAGAATTCCCCAAATTGGCTCAAACAATATTAAAATGTGAGTTAAATGTTGGTGCCTCTACCAGCCTTGCAAGGCATCTGATCAATGCTTAGTTATGTCTTTTTCCTGTTTCATGTTAAACACACACAAATGAAAAAGTATTTTGCAGATTTTCCTTATGGCTTATTATGGAGTGGTACAACAAGCTTTGGATCAAAATCTATAACACATCATTTTGTTTGATATATTCTAGCCTTACCTGATTTTTTACCGTGGAAGGAACTTTTTTTAGGCAAAAGATGCTTGTTGCCAAGTCAATGAAGACTGCAAAAATTGCAAAATCTTGATGCGGCGTAACCGCAGGCTCAGAAACCAGTGGCTTGGAACAAAGCACAAACTTAAAAACGCTGAGTGTGAACTACGCAACATCTCAGGTATGTGATTAAGAACTTTCTTGTCAGCTCATAAGAGTGAAAACTTGATGAGAGTAAACATATTATTTCACAACTGAAAATGTCCATGAATTTTGTGCCAGTTTTTTCTTGTTTTACAAGAAAACTCTTCACATGTTTTGCATTATACAATTGGCCAACTTCTGCATTTTGTTTATTGTTTTACATTTTTGGGATTGTTTGTATTATTTATAGTAAGCTTTGAAAGATAGGCTTGAATAAGCAGAAATTGAATGTCAGTTAGTATAGAAATTAGCTAATATGTGAAAAACATTGTCATAAGAGTGAAATGTAAACTCTTGAAATAGAGAGAGTCTTTATTTCAAGTGCCGTCTCTTTCATCTTTTCTTAGCCCTCAGAAAAAATGAAGTATGAAAAAGTTGCATTTTTGTTATTTTATGTTCCCATAGCTCCATGTAAATAAAAACACACAAATGAATAGCGTGTTTGAAAGGAAAAACATTTGTAAATGTTTGGAAACTCAATCGCCATCAGCTTGCAAAGTTGATTGGCTAAGATTTCATATGCCTGGAAGGTTTCATTCTGTTGAATTTTTGTATTGATGGCACTTCCAGAGAATAACATTACATCTCTTTCAACAGCAACCGACAATCAATACAAACAGCCCGAGAAAAAACGAGCATCTCTGAAGTGCAGTGCATGTGGTAACCCAAGGAAAGGACACAAAGACAGACACAAAGACATTAGTGGACTGCCCCAAAAATAGAAAATGAATACACAGTACAAGCATTCTGCACATCAACACTGTTTTCTTATATAAAGAATTCTCAAGAAATTTTTTGATTTTTCAATAATTTGAAGAATAGACCTTTTAGCTATTCTAAAAAAGAATCTGAATCGAACGATATTTTTTATACATTTTGTAGAATTTTTGAATGTGCACGAAAGAGATCGAACCTTTCGTATAAAAATGTATAAAAATATCACTCGATCCAGACTCTTTTATAGAATAGCTAAAAGGTCTATTCTGAAAAATTGAGTTCCTATCACAGTTTTTGGCAGCCAACTTTTATGATAGAGTAAAACCGTTCACAAAACATACATTATTGCTTTTATTTATGCAAAGGCAGTTCCTGACAACAATTTTTGATATGGACATTAGTTGTTATTGTCTTCTTCCTTCGTAGCCAACCAAAACAGCTGAAGGAAACTTCCTTCTTATTGCATTATATGCGCAGGCTGGAAGTGGGATTCGGCTCCTCCCAAGTTTGCCATGAACCAGCCTCATAAACTCCCTGTAAGCAACAGCTTGTAGAAATCTGTTGAGAAGATTAAATACAGATCAATGTGATAACAAACTATTAATAGAGGATGGCTTGTCCTTGAAGTTTACAACTAACATCCTTTTCAATTACTGTTTCAAACTACAAATTGTTTCAATTGTGATCTTTGAAATAGTACTGTGGTTTCATCAATGTCAATGGGTGATTTTCTGGGAATTTTTACAATTTTTACCAACAACTCTGATTGAGTTGATTGGTTTATTTACCATCATTATAAAATCTTACCTGAGGCCATCTTTAGCACAACTATCCATTGTAAATCAAACAACTAAATACAAACAAAACTTCCATACTTACGCAGTTTCACTGTCTTTCTTGCGATATCGTTTATTCTGTTTCGTGTGGAACTTGTCGGCTAATTGTCTCAGAACCCAGGGCTCCAAGCAAACTATTCTAGAACCAGAATGTAAAGTTATACATCCTGGAGCATCACCAACTTCATCAATGACTCTCTCGTCCTGAAGTGCTTGTCCACAACCTTCAATCTCTGTGCAGCATGAACCTTCTTTTGAGTTTGAAAGGAGCTCAACTTTGCAGTTTCCACATTTGCACCTGTTAAATATTATGTTACTGTGTAATAAACATTGTTGCTATATGGGACATTTTATTGACATTAGTTGGCAGTAACAACCAGTGGCAATTTGCCTTGATTCTGTAGTGAAATAAATCAAGTGACGTTTTAGTAAACAGAAAGAGGAATTTCCCTATCCTGTGGACAGTGTTCGGGAGACAAGCAAGGGCTTTTATGCATTACACTTTTTGACAAATGGAGGTACACGTATTTTTTTTTATAAGAAACTAAGAGTTTGAGTCAGTACTTAAAGTTTCTTAAAATTATCGGATTTTCAGTATTCAGAGTTTCTTACGAGTTTCTTAAAGGTTCCACAACAATCTTCATGTTTACTATATGCGCCCTCGTGAACATTTCGAAACAAAGTTTTGAAGCCTTCCCAATGTTTAGACATTACTCAAGCACCTTCTGAGTAATATGATACAGGATACAAGTGGAAATAAAGTAAAAATATGCTAAGAATTTCCTTTATTAAAATAAATAGTTTCTTAAGTTATATTTCCCAGTACTGGAGTTTCTTAACTTTTTGGCGATCTGAGAGTTGAGTTTCTTATAAGCAGTTTCTTATAAAAAAATACGTGTAATCAATTCGAAGCAGTTGGGTCTATTCAAAATAAAAGTGCATTTTCACTCATAAAACTACCAGAAATAAAAGCCTCTCACAAGAGTACAGTAGGTGGTTTGGCTGACTTCTTGACTTACCAAGTTTCTTCCGGTTCATCCCCTCTGAGGCGACGCTGCATCTGCTCATTCATTTCTTCTCGTCGTTGCCTCCGTCTCTGGTAATCAGTTATCCACTGATCGACCCACATTTCTTCGATGCCAGCCCCTTGGTTTTGTCGTACAACTTGGCCTTAGGCCATCACCTAACTCGTCAGTCATCTTTGATCTCCGCTTCATAATCCGTCTCATCAGCGCTGCTGGAACTCAAACTGCTTTCGTAACTGGTTTCAATGTTAGCTGAGGCGAAGCTTGAGTCAGACATTCTCCAAAACAACGATTTAATTCTAAAATAACACAATTTATCTAAGGCGATCCGAAATGTTGTCAATGTGAACACGCACTTGCTATTGATAATGAGCAGATAACGAGAAGATCACGATTGCGTCATCCCGGGAACTACGTCACGACTTGGCTCAACCCAGACTTCTCATTGCGCGTTTCTCTCTCCAGAAAGGGGGTTTTCAAACGTAAAAAAACGGGGTAAATAATGAGATATCGATAAATTTGATTATTCATATGACTGTTTATATGATATAGATGTCAGACTGTATGATATAGATGTCATAAATGAAAAAAGTGTTGGGTTTACTAACACTTTAAGATTTAATGCAAATCCCAATAAAATCTGTCGGCAGCTCGCCACTCTATCATGAAAATTAAGTTCAGGGTGCATTAGAGAACTGTTGATTCCCTTCCAACAGTATATGGACAGATTCACNCGGGAACTACGTCACGACTTGGCTCGACCCAGACTTCTCATTGCGCGTTTCTCTCTCCAGAAAGGGGGTTTTCAAACGTAAAAAAACGGGGTAAATAATGAGATATCGATAAATTTGATTATTCATATGACTGTTTATATGATATAGATGTCATAAATGAACAAAAGTGTTGGGTTTACTAACACTTTAAGATTTAATGCAAATCCCAATAAAATCTGTCGGCAGCTCGCCACTCTATCATGAAAATTAAGTTCAGGGTGCATTAGAGAACTGTTGATTCCCTTCCAACAGTATATGGACAGATTCACTCTTTGTCTCTTTCCGTCTGATAATGGAATAGCAAGAATATTGATGGCAAAGCGATCTTACAATTTTTATTGTTTTGGCCATTTACAGTTTCATTGAAAGTTGAATTTATACTGTCGCTTATTTAAAACATTTGATACTGTTTGACAGATGCAATTAATCTTTGTTTCGAATCCAGAAAGCATGTTTGAATAACCCACTTCTTTGAATTTAAGGTAGATTTATTGATAGCTTAGCCACTGCCGCAAAGAATCTGGGTGTTCTTTGTTGCTTCATTATGGGCTCTCTCTATGACCTAATTTTGAAATTGAAGTAATGATAAATCGATGGCTTCTTGACCAGTTTTTATTGGGTACCGATTTTATTAAATTCTAAGTTACTGCCTCTAAATTACGTTCATTTAAAGAGATTTTCGATACTATTTTTTCAGATTTGCTGTCTTGCGAGGCAAACGGGGATACTTTCTTGGAGACACCCAGTAGCAATATTGATACATTCGTATGCATTTGCTATTCAACTCTTGATGTTTGTTTTCAGGTTGCACATTCCTCGAAACCAATTGGACAATCCACACAAGACTAAAACCTGGAAAGTCTTTGGAGATAAGTTTGGTATTACTATGAAGTTTACTGAGCCTGCTGTATAGGTGAGAATGCTCTTATATCGGTTTTCCAGTACATAACTATGCGAAGAACCTTACTTTTTGTCAGGCTATCAAGTGCTTTAACTCTTCCATTCCTGGATGAGCCCAACGGCTTAATTATAAACCAAAAGATTGCACATTTCTTCAGGTCTTTCAAAATTTTAATCCACTTAAGGTAACTTTGCCGCTCTGATGAACACGGAAAGCCGGTTTTCAGAAATCCTCCTCTCCAGAAATTCATTAATTACTCCAGAACCAATCGGTCTATCGAAATTCTGTAAAAAGCATGGTATTACCCATATTCTTGGCAATCGAAAGATATATTAAACGCATTCGTTTGCTTTCGCAGATTTTAAGACTGGTCATTTTAAAATATTTTGTAGGTTTTTCAGAAGAACTTCATTATACACTCCGCTAATCTAAAGATTTTAATCAAACTTTTGTTACCACTGACATGAAAGGTTCACGGAGACACATGCCAAATTTGAAGTAAAAAGCTTGGCTAGATTTTCTGCAATGAAATTGTAAAGTTTGGTAGCCTACTCGACAACAAACATTAGAAAAACTGGTCAGTCGATTATCGATAGGCAAATGCGAAAGAATTGGTGAAGCGCTTGCAAGCATGAATGAAATAGTTCGGCATTCTTTCAAGAAATCATTCATTCTTTCGGCATCACTTTCCTTCAAAATCTTGCATGAGCAATGAGGTATTTTACTTGATCCCCAGGGGAGGGAAAGAAAGCAATTGCGAAAGGGTTTTATGGATTGAAATATTTCTATGCATATCAACTCTTCGCTTTGGGCCTGAATCAAGATATCAAATAGGAAATTTGCAAGGAAACGGTTAGATTCTCTTTCTCGATCTCGAAAGAATGCTGACATTTTTCACACAAGTTCTCCTGAAACCTATAAAATATCAACCTCGTTCCCAGGGTGTTCTTACGTCATACGCTAGTCACGAAGCCGAGTGAACACCCTGGTACTCATTGCACAAATCTGTCCAGAAAATGGACAGATTAGCAGCCATTATGGATTTGCGGTTGGCAGGGTAACGCTCATTATGCGACCTCGTTTCCAAACAACAAAGTAACATTGTAGTGGTTGTTGCTTAGTGACTAGATTATATTGTTGTTATGCGAATAATTAGTAAGTTTTCGAGAAATAGTTTGTGTTATCTATTGTTTTCCAATAGCCAATCAAATTGCAGAACGACCACTTGTATCCCAGAGTAGAGGTAGAGCAACGAACTCACTCTGGGGACGAGATTGATAAAATATCTTAAAATGACCAATCTAAAAAGCTGAGTCTGTTTGCGAAATGGTTGATCAGTTGTCCTTCCGACATGGATTGATTTCTTAAATAATAGGGGCCACACAGTAAAGTCCCATACATATTACAAATAGCCGAGAAGCGGACTCTCCGGTGAGACCGAACTGCCCAACAAGAAAACTACCCAGTTGATATTTTGGCCATAATTAACAAAAACAATTCCGTGTCGGATGGACAAATGATCAACCATTTCGCAAACAGCCTCAGCTGCAAAAGCAAACGATTGCGTTTAATATATCTTTCGATTGCCAAATGATCTGACTATTACTGGACTTTCCTTTGCACCTATGGACTCTATCAAGCGAAAAACTCTAGAAAAACGTATAATATTTAAACTTGGAACTCTCATCCCTGCAGGACTTAATAAGCAGTTTTCGTATCTTTCATAGAATTGTAACTAGGTCTTCTTCTCTTGTTTTAGTTATTTTATTTATGCATCTATTTATTTATCAGTATTATTTCAATTATTTTATTTGTTTATTTTGTTTATTTTATAATTTTATATCTGTCTTTCTTGTATGCGTATCACCATAGTTGGTATCACGGCGCATTCTACATATTCTTTAGGCGTTCTCTTAATCTTGTATCCATCATTCGAACTTGCCATTCGAATCTATCGTTCTACGCTTGCTTCTTTACTTTACTTTCACACCTGATGAAGAGTTAAGCTCGAAACGTTGTGCAATTATCATATTCTAGTACATTGTCGTATTTTTAAATAGTTATCAGTTTAAATATGGGTAATACCATGCTTTTTACAGAATTTTGATAGACCCATTGGTTCCGGAGTAATTAAAAAATTTCTGGAGAGGAGGATTTCTGAAAACCGGCTTTCCGTGCTCATCAGAGCGGAAAGCAGAGTTACCTTAAGAGCTATTCAATCCCCAGCAAATTAGAGCCTGTGTTGGACTTTTTGTGAACGGTTGTTGTAGACTTACGACGTGATTCCTTGTATTCGTTCAATATTTATAATCTGATTTTTTCATTTTCTCTCATATAAGGACTCACTTCCAAACAGTAACAAATTAGAGACTAAATTTTATTGAAACTGAATGCCTCGTTCTGAATTCTTTTCAAATCGAATGCCTCGAGATCAAACTCGTTTTATGAAACCGGGGGTAAGTCCAATTCTGGCTGGTTGGAGAATCGAGGCAAAAAATGGCGGATGGAAGCTTCGAAATCGAAGCAAATTTCAACTCGTCTCTTCATCCTGAGAAACACTTCCAGTTCAGGGCCACAGATAGCAAAGACAGACTTGGCAAGGCAGAAATTAAAAGATTACCCAGCATGGATACTTATTTAATTGGCACAGCCATGTTTTCGTTGGTAAGTCATATCATTCATAG
>REGM01000057.1:310923-320993 GCA_004194415.1 Aurelia aurita | reverse complement strand
TCAGTTTACTAAGTCCTACGCGTAGCTGGGTGAGGATAGCAATACCTTTTGGATCATAAATTCCATAAACAGGTTTCTGGGTAGGGCGGATAAGAGAAGAGAGTCTATTTTTGAATGAGCTTACTGTAGGTGATTCCCTGATCTCAGAAGCAAGACTGTTCCATTCCTTTAAACAATTGGGATAGAAACTTGACTCAAAGCGCTCAGTTCTTGCATTTATTCGCCCAACGACAGCCTGATCTCTAAGAGCGTAATTTGACAAGCGAATTTGCGGTATAGGATATCTCGTATATTCCGGAGCAAGTTTATTGATGAACTTAAAGAAAAGAACGAGACGCCGGCTCCACCTTCTGTCGTTTAATGATTCCCAGCCAAGTTCCCCGTATATTTTGTCTCTGGAAGTACCTTTCCACGCCCCAGTTATAGCTAAGCCAGCCGAATACTGGACGGATTCAAGTCTTTCCATTTGGCGATGTAAGGTGATTTCATGGCTAAAGTCACACACTTTCTGCGGGATATGATAAATAACGTCACCATAGTCGAGATGTGGTCGAACATAAAGTTTGTAAAGTTCGTTTAGAGTCTGTCTTGGCAAGTAGTTAGATAAAAACCGTAGCATACCAATCCCACGTCTCGCCTTATTGATAGCAGATTGAATATGACTAGAAAACGTAAGTCGACTATCAAGCACAACTCCTAGATGTTTATGTTCGTCAACCTTCATAACGGTTACATCATTGAAAAAAATTGGCGGATGGTCAACGGGGGTCTTTTTCTTAGAAAATGTCACTTCGACTGCTTGCTTCGCAGGGTCGGGATTGAAAGACATCCTCCAGCTTCGACAGCTTCGACAGCTTCGACAGTTCGAGAGCATCTCCATGTTAACTGCCTGTTTTCGTCAATCAGCAAAAATTCCTACACGACCCCCAGCACGTTTTAGTGAAACGCAAGGTTCAGGAGGTTAGAAAATGCTCACATGCATCATTTGCCCTGACCCTGAGAAGGAGCATCTCTATCCAATAAGAATGCAGGATTCTGTGAGGATTCTGTCATGTGATTCGTATCTTTGATTTGATTGGATACGCGGGAAAAGCCGCGCTAATCAAGAAATTAGTCCCCGTTTTTTAAGCGTATGGTCATCAGTTTGAGCGATAACCATCCAATTCAATGAGCGATACTGAGACTTATGTAATGAGTATACGGTTGTTGCACGGGTTGTTTTCTTTGTGATGCCACCTCATCTGCTATGCTCGCTAGCAAAGACGAAAAATGTTTTAGCGTGTTTGTTTATATTTGTGCGTGCTTATTTACCGGGTGTCCCAAAGAAAAGTTCCGACGTTTGACTAAGCGCAGAGAAAAAAGCCCAAAAAAGTTCTGAACCTGGCAATTTCTATTCATTCTATTTACATGCTAGGCATTTCAACTTACAATTTGGCATATCGTGGGAAGAAATTAGTTATCTGAAAATGGAGTTATGAGCTATAATATTCCATGTTCATGTTGAAGGCCAAACCAGAGACGTTTGTTTTGTGCATCATCGCGGTGAAGTGGGACTCCCTCGATGAGCAGCACTAATATGGGTCTAAAATTCGTTTATCTTGACGACCAGCAAGAGTTTTGTTCACTGAGGATATTCAAAGTAAGGCCTGAAGAATTAAATCCAAGCTGTTTGCTGCTGCTATTATTGTATTATGCCAACTGGGAATTTCATTTATAGAGATGATTTATCTTTACTGTTTCACAAAGTAGAACAAATTTCTTTCTTAAAGTAAAAAATAGTTTTATTGCTTGTTCGACCTGTGATATTACGCAATAGTGCACTTTCCCGTGTTTCATAGATTCGATTCTTCAGATCTTACTTTGAATATGCTCATTGAGCTGAAGTCTTGCTCGTCATTAAGGTGAACGAATTTTCGACCCAATTTTAGCGATGCTCATTTGGGGAGTCCCCCTTCAATATTATAGCTCATAACTCCATTTTCAGATAACTAATTTCTTCTCACGATATGCCAAACTGTAAGTTGAAATGCCTAGCATGTAACTAGAATAATTAGAAATTATCAGAGTCAGTCCTTTTTTCTCTGCGTTTAGTCAAACGTCGGAACTTTTTTTGGGACACCCGGTACATTTTCAGAAGAACCAATCACAAAGCTCTACTTTCATGTGACTTTGTTATCGTTTTGCAATAATGGCGCCGTGTAAACACAGAAGCTGTGGGGCCGTTTAGAGCGAAAACCACTGTCTATTCAAGGGCAAAGGCACAATAACTTTTTCGAATTTTCAAAAATTTTAAGCAATGCATGAAAAAATAGTTTTTCTACATGTTCCTTGTAGCCGAAAATGATACCGTTTCAGAACTCAAAGATATCACAATTAGCTTTTTGCTTATTCGGTTCCCTTCATTCTGCCTAGCAAGGCCTACTTGACAGGTGTTGCGTTCGGTACCCTTCATTCTGCCTAGCAAGGCCTACTTGACAGGTGTTGCGTTCGCTGTGATGAGTTGTTTCTACTACCATTTGCAACACAATCTTCTACAGAAGGGAGATTGATATTTTCAAAATGTTTTAACAACTTTTTTCTTGCTTTAATAACGCTGCACAATTGTACTACCGGGTGAGTCAGAAAAACACTCCCCGTTTGAAAGGCCACTGTTCCCTGGATATCGAGTCAATAATATTGGTAAATATATTGTTTAATAGTGGACATGTTCAAATAAATTCTAAATTTTACCAGACTGAAATCGGCCACTCCCTTCTGAAATAGGAGGGATTTTCTCAAGAAAGCCCCTCCAAGAAACCTTCAAAAACGGCATGAAATCACGACCAAATTTTCGTCATATTTCTGCCTAAATAGCAATGACTTGTACATGCTGTAGCACGTTTTATCCCTTTGGGAGGATGAAAGTGCCATCCCTGGAAACATAACAACGATATTCTCGGAGATTTTATCCTCCCAAGAGGATAACACGTGCTAAAGCATGTGCAAGTGGTGCAAGTCATTGCTGTAAGGCAGAAATATTTGGAAAATTTGCTCGTGATTTTAGGCTTGTTTTGAAGGTTTCTTGCAGAGGCTTTCTCCAGAAAATCGCTCACAATTTCAAAACGAAGAGGCCGATTTCAGTCAGGTAAATTTTAAATCATATTTGAACATGTCAACCATTACATAATGTATTTGTCAATATTATCGTTTTGATATCCAGGGAGCAGTGGCCTTTCAAACGGGGGTTGTTTTTTCTGACTCACCCAGGAGGAGGCGGAAAGTTACCTCGAAATTTAGATTCAAAATCATAGGCCGTTGTTGAATGATAGAGACTCCTTAATTTTTCTTCGTTTTGAATTTTATTTTCACAGTTTGTTAGGTCATCGATAATCCAATGAAATGCAAACAAAACGGCTTGAGAGCACGAAAGATTATTGCAGAATATAGACCTTCCCTCGATTTTGAAAGTATCTCTAAAAAAGCAGATATATTCAGGAATATTTGCCTTGGCGTTGAAAATTCAGCCTGACCTGGCTGACCTCATCAGGCTGGCCTTTGTAACCCGAAGGCTAAAGTAATTTTTAAGATGTAAATAAGTCAGTACTCACCCAGTTTTCATTTAAGCAGGCCAAGCAATTCTGAATAAACAAAAATGCACTGGTTCAATCCCAAACAGAACAAATTTGGAATAATGAATGAAACTATTTGCACAACATACGCTTGACCAACTCAGTCTTGACTGCGCTAATATAATAAGGTGACGAAGATTAAATGTACATTCAGTTCAAAATCTAAGAAGAAATGGCGCAAAAATAATCTTCTCTCCAGTCTCCAAACATAGAAGATGTTCCCATAACAAAGTTTATTTCTGTTCTTTTGGGACACCATGGCGGGCCTAAACGAATACAAATGGCAGTTGAACTGATAGAGAGAAGACACGAGAAAATATGACACAATTATCTGGCAAGTAAGATTAAATTTTATCAAATTTAGAATTGTCCTCCGCCACCTGTGGCCGAATCAGTAAAAAGCTAATTGCGCTATTTTCGAGTTCTGAAACGGTATCATTTTCGGCTACGGGGAAATGTACAAAACTCCTATTTGTTCATGCATTGTTTAAAATTTTTGAAAATTTGACCAAATTACTGTGTCTTTGCCCTTGAATAGAGAGAGTGGTTTTTGCTCTAAACGCCCCCACAGCTCCTGTGTTTACACGTCGCCATTATTACAAAACCAAAACAAAGTCATGTAAAAATAGTGCGTTGTGATTGGTTCTTCCGAAAAATGTAAACAAACATGCAAAACCCAAAAAAAATTCGTCCTTGCTATGCTCACTGGCTCTCCAATAGACTTATTACCTGAGTTCCTTGTATCCTGACGGTAAACGTTACCAGGCTGGGACTAATGATAATGCAGTAGAAAGACTTGCCTTGTTTTTTGCATTCATCAATCCGAAAACCTTCAACCTTCAACCCTCTTCAACTGTCAACCTTATGAAATAGAATGCAACGTAATTAACTATCAGCAACCGGTTATCAATTAACTTATCATAAGAAAGAAAGTTCAGCTTACTTTCTCTGTGCTCTCCTATCTTCTGCCGCTTGTAGAACTTTAACGGATTTCAAACTGTCTCTATAGAATTAGAATTTGAATCACGATTGTATTCTTCGTCAAATCTTGGGATCTGATTGGTGCGATAGAAAATTGTAACAATGTCTAAACAGGGCCAGATTTTTCAGAGTAATATTATGAGTTGTAGTTAGTCAAGTTACATCCTTCAAGCTAAAGGTACTGTACCCCTTCAGGACGATACCTTTGATATTTCGATCAGTATTGTGATTTTTAGATATTTGGATAATGCCCACTTCTACCTAAAATTTCTGATCTTGTATCTAGA
Organism: Aurelia aurita; assembly: GCA_004194415.1. Lineage (NCBI taxonomy): Eukaryota > Metazoa > Cnidaria > Scyphozoa > Semaeostomeae > Ulmaridae > Aurelia > Aurelia aurita. The sequence goes on along the minus strand of REGM01000057.1, from coordinate 316,117 downwards.
TTCATTAAAAAACGTTTTTTTATCTTACTTAGCCAGATACACCGGAAAACAAGGATTCGGGCAACACATCTAGCTCTCCAGTGATAGTCCCAAAAAATTGTCTAATTTGTTTCATGTTTCAGTGTCTTATTTTAACTCTGATTTTTTCTAGTTCTCAAATCATGTACTAATGGTGGAGCTATTTGAAAGCTTTTTATGACAACTGTACAGAAGCAATTTCTTCATTGGGACATGTGATGACTAATTTGATTAAAAAATGGTTTGCACATCCATTGAATATCTGTGGGTAAAAATTAGGATTTTTCATTTTTACTTAAATTATTGAATTGATATATTCTGCAAGTGATTAAGAGCTATTTAGGGATTAAGGACCCATGTCCACCTCTCCTAGTATGAACGTCAATATTCTGGGTATAGGTAACTGTTCTATTTTTTATACCTATGAGTTACCGTTTCTGGATTTACGGCGATTTACTTCGTCAGTACTTACATTACCTCTTCGTAATTTTATTAAATCTCCACAATTTAAAAAAATGGATGATATATTTTCACATTGAATTGGACGACCCGAAGTCAAATAACTCAGATAACCCTGAAGTATTTTTGTGACGATTAATTTATGTTTAAAAGGTTTTGCGCAAAGACAGCTCAAAGACCCTGTCCAAAAACCGTTGATGTTTTTAGTTTCCGAGAAGACCACAAAGTGTACCAACTGAAAGAATGGAAATTGGGAGAATTTCATCAAGAGTCTAATGATTGAGCTCAACTTGGAAATTTTTAACTGTGTCAGTCAATAACAACGCGAAAGAGCGCAACAAATTGCGTCACTTTGTGCACCAAAAAGTCCATTTTTCTGCTGCTCGAACTTTTGCGAAACTTGTTTGCATCTTCCAACCAATTTTCACGATTCTTGACAGAAAACATCAACAAAACTATAAACAGGATGGCCGATTGAACCAAACATTTTTCCATCTGTAAAATCGTTGATTCTATAAAACGATTTGTAAGAGTTTCGCTCAAGTTCATAAATCCGTGAATGCATTTCGTTTTACTCAGCCGTTTGATACTTGATCACTTTATGATAATTATATTATTTGTGAATCTTAAATCACTGCTAACAGTTTATATACAACTTTGGTAACTCGATAGGAGTCTGCTAAATTACATACCCAACGTGCCCTCGTGCCTACTTGTCTTTTTTCGTACGTGCCCTCGTGCCTTCATTAAGTAGGGTAAGGCGGAGTAGTTTGGGTCTACGGGGTAATTTGGATCTATTTCCTTTTTCGCTGTTAAAACGATCGCAAGTTGAAAATTAGATTCATGGCTAAGCCGCTGATCAAATTTAGATTTTCAGGAGCTGTTAAGTGATTTCAAAGATAAATTGGATATTATTCAATGCTTCAATTTCCTGATTTTCCTCGGCCTAAAGTTTGATTATGATCTGACAGCATAGCAAACCTTGGATTCACGCCACCGGACGATTTCTGTTTGGAAAAGCTCAATCATTTTTTTATATCTATATATCATTAAAACTAACAACGCAAAAATTGCAATACATTGTACCATCCATAGCCAGAAAAGACACAGGGTCATCGAGTTCTGGCTATGAATGGTACTTACAATTTTCAACTTTAAATAAATTTCAACAAAAGAAAAGAAAAGTAAGAGAAATCAATATAAATCAAAAAAGCTAAAGTGTGTCTCAAAATAGATGTCAGAAGATTCCACAGAACAAGAATATACCTCTTTCGCAATGACACCAGCTCCGAAATACATCCCGGAATACCCCCACCACCTACACGACGCGGAGCCAAATCGCAAAGCCTGCACCACCCCCAGCAATGTCCGGCGCAGTTCTGCACATACAAAACTATCCCACTCACCCCCGAGAGCAGCGCACGCCCCGGGACCCAGCCCCACACCACACCGATGACGACGACACCCCAGGACGCACTCCAAAGAACCGACGCCACTGCGAAAAAGGCCTATTCTACAGATTTTGAATCTATGATTGATGATGGTGATTTCCGCAGACTTCACCAACATCTATTTTGAGATAGACCTTTAAGAGAGAAAGGTTAAGGGTTGCTGCTGTTTTAATCCCATTCATCTCTAGTCAAACCGACCCGTACCTTTAATAGAGGTTATGGTTGACTCCAGAATAATGCTATTTTCAATAATGGTACAACGGAGGCTTCCATATAGAAGAAGATTGCATTGCGAATTATCATCAAGGCTAGTAACATTAATTCCTGGGATATCTGAGAGCTGGCCAAAGAGATCCAAACGAAGGGCGTGATACTGAGGGCAGTGCAGGAGAAAATGCTCATTATCCTCATTTTCTAAACCGCAAGTGCAGACTGGAGTAAGGCAGTCAAATGCATGTCTGAAATGGTGTTCATTTAGGGCACTAAACTGAAGACGGAGCCTAGTCAATAATCTTATACCTAAAATATCAGATATGCGATATGTAGGTTTTTTAACTGGTCGAATAATTGAAAGCAATTTCTGTTTAAACTGTGCGATTGAAGTAGGATTTTGGATCTCGCTGTCAATTGAATTCCACGCGAACAGTGTGTTTTGAAAATACGTGTTGGAAAAACGAACCTTTGGAATCGCTGGAATGACTTTGAAATAAACGTTATTTCATTTTAATAGATCAACTTTCATCTCATGTTCATTTAATGGACCAGAAAAGCACAATAACAGTGGCAGGGGCAAGTTTTCTAGGCTTCGAAATGCTTACACGGTACGCCGTTCAGTAAAATTATTTTATGAAACGAATGAAGGTACATCTAAGACGAACGTTATATAAAAAGGCTTCTTATTGTGTAGACATTACAAGAAAAATAGCCAACCTTTCTTCAATTTGACGAGGAAGGATAGTTTTAGCAAAATGCTTAATAAACCCACTTTACCCCGTAGACCCANATAAACGTTATTTCATTTTAATAGACTTTTCTAGGCTTTGAAATGCTTACACGGAACGCCGTTCAGTAAAATTATTTTAAGAAACGAATGAAGGTACATCTAAGACGAACGTTATATAAAAAGGCTTCTTATTGTGTAGACATTACAAGAAAAATAGCCAACCTTTCTTCAATTTGACGAGGAAGGATAGTTTTAGCAAAATGCTTAATAAACCCACTTTACCCCGTAGACCCACTTTACCCCTCCCTACCCTACTCCAAGAAAAAATGCACATGGGCACGAAGGCACTAGGGCACGTACCAAGTGAGGGCATGAGGGCACGTAAGAAAAAAGGTACGCATGCATGTAGGCACTAGGGCACGTACTAAGTGAGGGTACGAGGGCACGTAAGAGAAAAAGGCACGTAGGCACGAGGACATGTACCAAGTGAGGGCACCAGAAGAGCACGTCAGAAAAAAGGCACGTGGGCACATAGGCACGAGGGCACGTACCAAATGAAGGCACACAGGGCACGTAATTTAGCAGGCTCGCCCGATAGCAGCTATTAACCCTGATCTTGCGGGGCTTTTTTTTACTTAACATAGCCGGTGTTTCCCACCCCCACCCCCATCTATAAATAGACTTAGACTAATGGGAAATCATTGACACTTGGCAAGGGAGAAGTACTAATCATCCTTAGCTAATTGGCAGTTTTGGGTGTTGCCAACTAATTAGATGACGTCACTAGGACATCATAATGCTGAAAAATGTCAAAATATATCGTTTTCCAGCTAATTTGTTCTAATGTCGTAGAATTCACTTGTTCCCCTCTTCTTTGCCGTGTTATTCATTTCCAATTCAAATATAATACCTGAAGATGTTTTAGACTGTTATTTTGGAAGAAAATGACAAAAATTGATGACGTCACAGCTACAAACTGAGTTTTCCCCTTCAAAAATTGATACTAACTTGCTCAAAAATAATTTAACTGTATTGCATAGCGCAATTCTATGCATTTTCAACAATAGCTCTTCGAAAAAATTCCAAATTTTAAAAGATTTCCCAAAATGGCGGCACATGTGACATCATCGTTTAGAAATGCTGATGTAAGCAAATTCCGTTGTTATTGATATCAATCGAACGCCCTTTGTTTAATAATCAACATTTGAAACTAATTCTGGTAGTAAAAATATGAAAAACAGTAATTTTTTCAACACCATCTCCCAAATATGGTAGTATCATCTGTCACGCGACCCCCGTTGTTCAAAATTTTATTTTCAAAATGTAGCTAATAGATAATTAGTAATTTTCAGAGAGTTTGAGAGTCATAGCTCATGCCGTTAATGAATGCTCTGCAAAAAACCCACAGGACCTCCCCCGGTAGGATTGGGGTTAAAGATCACATGATTCATGTTGGAAACTGAGTGTATTATAAAGTTTTTTGATTAGCACAATTAGCACAATGCACACAAGATTATATTTCAAATTTATTGAGGGAATCGTTATTAGCAGTAAACTTTAAATTATCGCTTTCTATTTTTCAATGAATCTAGAATGAATTCCTTGTACTTTTTGCTCGTCTTCTTTCTTAACCTCCATCTTTTTAAAAAATACGTTCTCACTTTCTGATTGCGCCGCTAACGAGGCTGTTTGTGAAATGGTTGATCATTTATCCATCCGACACGGAATTGTTTTTGTTAATTAAGGCCAAAATATCAACTGGGTAGTTTTTCTTGTTGAGCTTGTAGTGTTATCGTTATTAGAGTAGTGTTATCGTTATCGCTAGCGAGCAGACGTGTTGTTTCGAAGTCGCTTTCTATCCAAGATTATTTTGTTGTTACATGATTGATTATGGCTACTGAAGACGCTCAGGTGATTGTTCAAGCCTTGGAGGACTGCAGGCAAAAAAGTAAAGGTCAATACATCAATAACGTTCTCGCATTTTGTAAAAAAGAATTTGATTGGGATGGGCCTAAGACAATGGAGGCCATTGAAGCTGCGAAGTCGAAAGGCATTGTTAGGCAAGTAAACAATTCAGACAAATGCTTGCGTATTGTCGAAGGTGGCAGTGTATCCACGCCCTTGATCCCTGATGAAAGAATAGAAACTTCATCCCCCAGCAAACAAGTTGGTGAAGTTGACGAAGAGGATGATCTTATTGACTTCAAGAAATATATTCATTCAGAGCTTTTGTCGATTAAGGCCCATGTTTTCAATCGGTCATTATCAGAATCAGTCAACAATGGATCTTCTAACTTTAATTATGAAAAAATGTTTATCAAAA
>REGM01000057.1:205165-284207 GCA_004194415.1 Aurelia aurita | reverse complement strand
TCAACAACAGCAACAATCACGTAGGTGCTTCAAACATTTAGGCCTGTTGTGAAAAGAACGAACGAAATGTGATATGAATTCTGTAAAAACTCTTCAAAATCAGCCATTCTCCAAAAGAAGTCTGGAAGGGAAATTAGAAATAAAGCGTTTGGGGCCACATTGACCAGATTTGCTGACGAAGTCATCATGGCGTAGATTTACGAGGAGCTGGTGTTCTAGGTACGAGTGGCTTACAGGTTGTGGCGAGTCTGGGAAGGTTTACTGTTTTCCTTGCCTCTTGTTTGGCGAGTCTCAGCGAGAAAAAGCTTGGACGCAATCTGGTGTTAGCGACTGGAGACATCTCTCAGAAAGAGCAAAGAGGCCTGTAAAGTGTAACTGCCATGTCGAAGACAGGAGAGCAAAATTTCTCTTCAAGTAATCAAACTGACCTCTGAAAATTTTTACTTTTATCTGTGTGTTGTCTATTTTGTTGTGTTTTACAATGTTCTTTGGAGAGAAATAAAACTTTTTACAGAAATTTGAGAGCAAAGGTTTAACTCAATCAAGGCAAGAAAACATCTTTCAAGCCGTTCTGCCATAAGTGGGCGCTTGCAGAAGAAAAACTGGGTCTACCAAAAGTTCTACGCAAACTTTCTGGAAAATACATGAAAAAGGGCGTTGCCTGCGCTTTCCGAGCGTTTGAAGGGCGTGGCCACTAAAAATTTTCCTGGGGGCTCCGCCCCCAGACCCCCTAATTTTTCCACAGCTGCCCCACCAAATATTTTAATCACCAGCCGCCACTGGTTCTGTCACTGATCTGTGTTTGGGAAAATTTATTCAATGGCAGCTCGAAAATTGAATTAAACAATTTTCAAGGGCAATTTAGGATTCTGATTACGAGTTGCCCCAGTGCAGTGTACATTTTATTGTGGCCTTTTGAAAATGGATTGTTGTATTTGTGCGCTAAGTATCTTATGTTCTCCCTTTTTATTTTTCGCCGTAGTGACCTATCAATGAAGACTGAGAGTCAATTATGGCAAGAAATCATTGAACCAACATCATTAATCAACCATGAAGCATTGAAAGATGAACTGCAAATGCACGTTCTTTCATATGATGATGATGTTATCAAGCAAGATTCCTTTTCAGGTGCGTGATCAGAAATTTTTTTCTTTAAAGTCAACCAAACATAGGCTTATATCCACTTAAAGCAAAATTTGTGCGTAAGTCCACCAGTGACTAAAATTCCTAGGCAAAAATCTTTGACTGCCAATCAATCAGTATATACTGTATGTGTTTGCTCGTACTATTTTCGGTTGGCTACAAAAATATAAATCCCTGACTGTTATGATTTTTCCAATGACTATCAAGTTATGACTGTCTTTTTCCTAAGTATATCACTTCAATTCTGAAAGTTTTTTTGTACAAATGTGGAACCATTATGATAAACTTACATACATCAGATTTTTAGTCCTACTTTATGTATAATTCATAGCAAAAACCTTGCTCTTACTTGTTCTAAAGTACATACTTTATTTGATGCTGGTTTTGAATTCATTGTTATAAAACTACATATGTAACCCTTGCATTTCTGATCCTTACAGATGTGACAGCCGTACATTCGCAACCCATTTACAAAGGCGAGATTGAAATGAAAACAGATGAAGGCAACTGCCCACCCGGGGGACAAACAGCTGGCTTTAATGGTGGATCACGGACTGCTACTGCATAAATAGAATTTGCAAAATTATGCATGCTTTCATGAGTGACATTTGCGTGAAAGACATATGCATGTGTTGCACTTGCATTGTGTTTGTATATATATATATTTTATGTAGATCTCAACTGCCCATTTTGAAGTGAATGGGGCTGCTTTAAATTTATGAAATTTAAGTAATCTGTGTAATAAGTATTGAATGAACTGCAGAAAGTTCTATGACATTCTTGTCTCATTCTAAAAGTTATCATTCATTCCGTTCCTCTGTCTCTGCAAAGTTTCATTCTAGGAATTAGGAATTGCTTAGAAAATTGTAACATATACCTAGTGTCCCAAAGATTTATTAGCGTTTGCAAAATCACCATAATTTGCTTTTGCTACTTCTCTTTAAGGTTTTTTCTTTCAAAATTATTCTTTGAAATGACTTTGAAATGACAGCTGTGGAAGTCCCACATTTTGAGCCATAGGCTTTTAGAAGACATTGTAAATCGTGCCCGGGAATCTTATTACGATTTTAAATTGATTTTAGATCTGTACATTATGACAATATTAATTTCTTGTGCAATCAATCATTCAAAGGGACAACAAGATTGATCTGCGGAAAATTCTCTGCAATTTTGTAGCATGCTTCAAAACCAGGTAGCTAAGAAAACCAAATAAAGTATTTCGCTGCTTAGAAACCGTTGAATGGATAATCTATTTATTTTATTTAATCTTTCATGCAACACCTCAAAAAGGAATATTCAACATTAATAGACAACAACGCTAAAGATGGCGGCTGCGCAAAGCAGGCTGGTAAAAGGCTCCCTGACGACCACCTAACGACATTAAAAATTTGGTCTGCAGTTTTGACTAGCTTGCTGTGGTAAAGTTCAGAATAAGTATTTAATGTAAACAAATAGGAAAATTTTGCAATTCGAACACGAACTTTAATTGAAACTTCATTTCGAATCAAAACTTTACTTTTTCTGCTTTGGAAAGGTTTCCTTTCGAACTATGTTGCATTCAAGGTCGATTCGAATTCGAGCTAGCTAGTCGAAACGGCAGACCAAAATGTTTACGTCGTTAGGTGGTCGTCAGGGAGCTTTTTACCAGCATGCTTTGCAGCAAAACACTACAGAGTCTTTGGAGCTGCCATCTTTAGCGTTGTTGTCTATTGCATTTTCGAATTTTGATCATTTTTCAAACGCTGCTACATCATTTTGGGACACCCGGTATTCAGGTAAAATTTATCACTTGTAGTAAGTTTTATTTTCTGGTTATGATCTTATCGGTCAAGTTGTTTGCACTGAAATGTCACCCATTGCATAGTCTGTTGACGTGAGGGGACCAAAAATTGGATGTTGTTAACAAACTTTCAAATTTGATGTAGCAAGATCTATTCCTATGCAGTTAATTTCTGAGCACAACTAAACTCCTTGTTTTTATTAAAGTTGTATTTTTTATCCAAGCATAGCCGTCGGATCTTTAATACTTATTGAGGAAAATGATTACTAATTTTTTTCTTGCAATAGGAATTCTAGTACTTCATTGTAATTTTACTGTGAAAATTTGTGATATCTTAACTACTTTAAAGATTACAACACTGCTTTTTATCAGATTGTTTTGAAGTTGCAATGTCATAAAATTGATAAATCATAGACGAGAAAAATAACAGATGTGTGTTTACCATTAAATTATAGACCTTTGGGAACTGGGTTTCTTTTGAGTTTTACTATGTCTCTTTCATTGCTTTAGAAATTACAGTATTTCTACATTTCTTCAAAAATTCACTTTAATTCTTTTCATACAAGGAAAAGCGATGTAATTTAGAAAATAAGCAAGATATCGCAAATGTTTGCGGTAAGGTGACAATGAAATACACAATCTTCTTTTCAAGCAATTTTTTCGGAAGAAAACTTTCACAACAATTTGGCACAATCCTTTCAGAGATTCGACGCATATCCTGTTTATTTAGAGTTTAACACTCACTCTTCATCGAGTAGGTAGCATTGCCATTTGTGTACATATTTTCTATGAAGGCACTTCTCTCTTGTAAATTTTATTTGTGAATTAATGATGATGAATTGTAAATAGAAGCATTGACTTATAGTATGTAAAAAGAATATAAATGAAATTAGCCTTGTGTTTATAATTCTCTTCTTGTCACTTGCATGGCCTTGATATGTTCGAACTACATATGTTTGCCATAGACATGTGTGCATACTAGGTATTATTATTATTATCAATTTATTTAAAGTAGGCATACAATATATATAGCTATAAAATAGTAGCTAATGCAAGCCTACTATCTAACAAAAGTAAATTGCTTAAAAAAAAAGAAAAAATACAATACATAATAGTTAGTTACAAATATATACATATACGGATTTTTACAATGTTTACCATTTTCCCCAATATTTACAGTGTTTTCTTTTTCGAAATTTAATACAATAAATTTCTATTTGCTCAAAAACCCGACCTGACCCACGAAAGGTCTACGTATTCTACACTTGCAATCCTCTCCTTTCCAGATTTTGATTCTTCCTTTAAAGCTGGAGAGGGTATCTGACTGTTTTATGTCATTGGAAAGTGCCTGCCATAATCTACACCCAAGAAACGATATCGTTTCGAAGCCATAGCACGTAGTGCGTACTTGTGGCCAAAGATCTCCTTCGTGAAACTAGGATTAAGCTCCCATTTTATTTTATAGACCTCAGTCATCAGCAACTGTAAATAAAACTAAAGTCCTTATTAATCAAACCCCCCTTCTAAAGAACTTAAGGTCGTTAACAGACTGTTATTTTGTAGCGGAGAGGTTACCTTAGATAATAGAATTCATGTCACCAAAGTTCATCGTTGAAATGATACTGTATATAGGTATGACGAGAACGAGGACATTTCCGATGTTCTACCGTGTGTCCCTTAAAAAAGAACTCCTGTTTAAGAAATCAACAAAACTCGATTATCAAACCTATGATGAAATTGTCTTTTTGATTTGTTTTGTCAGTGACTCAAAAATATTTATAGATGATAAGATGTTTTTTTTCAATATCTAAAGGTAAAATAATGACAATTTGAAAAGCGTGAATTTTAGCTATACTTTTTAAGCAAATATATTAAAGTCCAACCAAATTATATATACAACAACTACAATAACACTACAATAGTCAGTCTTGCTTAAGAGCCAAAATATTCAGATTTGTTAGCATCCTTGAAGTCTCCAATCGTAGTTCGAGCTTCTTTCTGACATTTATGATCAAATTAAAAGCTTAACATACACAAATAAATTGACCTGATAATCATCATTGCTTCTTTGCAGCATGCTTCAAAACCAGGCAGCCCTAAAAAGAGCTAAATTTGCTAATTTTAAAATCAACCTCAAGATGAGCTATACCTGGGATAATAATTTGGTCTTTGATCTACTTGACAAAAAAAGAAATTTGAAGATCAGCAATCTAATCAAATTTTGATTATTTTTCAAATAGGACTACTTTTTTGAACACCCGATATATATCATACGCTACGAATCATACGGTACCCATACGTCGCAATATTTTCGTGTCATAGTAAAGACAGTAGACGATTCATCTTTACCCTAGAAACACATTTGCAAACCAAACTCGCAACTTAGAACTAGGAGCATCGAACAAAAAACTTGCACCTTTTGGAAAATCACCAACATTTGATTTATGTTACCGATCTTTAAATTGTCTGTATTTGTATCAAAGACCAACCAAATTTAATAGGTGATTGTTACTTGGTTCNGGCATACAATATATATAGCTATAAAATAGTAGCTAATGCAAGCCTACTATCTAACAAAAGTAAATTGCTTAAAAAAAAAGAAAAAATACAATACATAATAGTTAGTTACAAATATATACATATACGGATTTTTACAATGTTTACCATTTTCCCCAATATTTACAGTGTTTTCTTTTTCGAAATTTAATACAATAAATTTCTATCTGCTCAAAAACCCAACCTGACCCACGAAAGGTCTACGTATTCTACACTTGCATTCCTCTCCTTTCCAGATTTTGATTCTTCCTTTAAAGCTGGAGAGGGTATCTGACTGTTTTATGTCATTGGAAAGTGCCTGCCATAATCTACACCCAAGAAACGATATCGTTTCGAAGCCATAGCACGTAGTGCGTACTTGTGGCCAAAGATCTCCTTCGTGAAACTAGGATTAAGCTCCCATTTTATTTTATAGACCTCAGTCATCAGCAACTGTAAATAAAACTAAAGTCCTTATTAATCAAACCCCCCTTCTAAAGAACTTAAGGTCGTTAACAGACTGTTATTTTGTAGCGGAGAGGTTACCTTAGATAATAGAATTCATGTCACCAAAGTTCATCGTTGAAATGATACTGTATATAGGTATGACGAGAACGAGGACATTTCCGATGTTCTACCGTGTGTCCCTTAAAAAAGAACTCCTGTTTAAGAAATCAACAAAACTCGATTATCAAACCTATGATGAAATTGTCTTTTTGATTTGTTTTGTCAGTGACTCAAAAATATTTATAGATGATAAGATGTTTTTTTTCAATATCTAAAGGTAAAATAATGACAATTTGAAAAGCGTGAATTTTAGCTATACTTTTTAAGCAAATATATTAAAGTCCAACCAAATTATATATACAACAACTACAATAACACTACAATAGTCAGTCTTGCTTAAGAGCCAAAATATTCAGATTTGTTAGCATCCTTGAAGTCTCCAATCGTAGTTCGAGCTTCTTTCTGACATTTATGATCAAATTAAAAGCTTAACATACACAAATAAATTGACCTGATAATCATCATTGCTTCTTTGCAGCATGCTTCAAAACCAGGCAGCCCTAAAAAGAGCTAAATTTGCTAATTTTAAAATCAACCTCAAGATGAGCTATACCTGGGATAATAATTTGGTCTTTGATCTACTTGACAAAAAAAGAAATTTGAAGATCAGCAATCTAATCAAATTTTGATTATTTTTCAAATAGGACTACTTTTTTGAACACCCGATATATATCATACGCTACGAATCATACGGTNCAATCGTAGTTCGAGCTTCTTGCTGACATTTATGATCAAATTAAAAGCTTAACATACACAAATAAATTGACCTGATAATCATCATTGCTTCTTTGCAGCATGCTTCAAAACCAGGCAGCCCTAAAAAGAGCTAAATTTGCTAATTTTAAAATCAACCTCAAGATGAGCTATACCTGGGATAATAATTTGGTCTTTGATCTACTTGACAAAAAAAGAAATTTGAAGATCAGCAATCTAATCAAATTTTGATTATTTTTCAAATAGGACTACTTTTTTGAACACCCGATATATATTATACGCTACGAATCATACGGTACCCATACGTCGCAATATTTTCGTGTCATAGTAAAGACAGTAGACGATTCATCTTTACCCTAGAAACACATTTGCAAACCAAACTCGCAACTTAGAACTAGGAGCATCGAACAAAAAACTTGCACCTTTTGGAAAATCACCAACATTTGATTTATGTTACCGATCTTTAAATTGTCTGTATTTGTATCAAAGACCAACCAAATTTAATAGGTGATTGTTACTTGGTTCTGCCGGGAGAGAAACGACGAAATTACATCATGAAAGCATCATTTGGGCAATGGAATTTTACAAAACATGATGTTTTAGCCAGAAATCATAATTTGCGATTTCATTTTATAAAAATTTGAGTCCTGAGAGCTCCATCAAAGGACGTAACAAACCGAATTAGGTGTTAGTGCAACATAAAATTCAATTTTATAATCATTTTTTGTCACTTCAGGGTATGCTTCAAAACCAGGTAGCTGCTAATAGCACAAATTCCCACAAATTTAAAGCCGTTTCAAGTCTTTGCAATATGTTAAAATTTATTTGGTGCTTGAAGAACACAAATAACGACATACACATAAAGAAAAGATGCACATAAAGAAATTTTCATCATCGGTAATATAATCAAATTTTGAGGATTTTAAAAAGGTGCACGTTTTTTTACCTCCCCGGTAGGCACTGCTTGATGAATGAGTCGAACAGGCACTGTACTTATGAATGAGTCAAACAGGCACCGATAAAAGTCGTTTCAAGTCTTTGCAAATAAAAAAATAATGCACATAAAGAAATCTTCGTCATCGGTAGTATAATCAAATGTTGATGGTTTTTCAAAAGGTGCAAGTTTTTTTACTCACCCGGTAGGCACTGCTTGATGAATGAGTCGAACAGGCACTGTTGTTTCTGTCGTCCTGTTTTGTGAAAGCGCCATATACGTTGTGACCATGTGGCTGAATGACGTGACCATTATGCTCATCAGTATTACCGTTATATTTGACGGACACAAGCGATTATGATCATTAGAGGAACGAAACTGTAAATCCGTCCGTATGGCTTAACCAATCGTAGTCACATAAAAAAGGCACGTGACCATAACATGAATAGCATCATCACAGAAGAGAAGTTTCCTATTTCTCATGGTAGAAAATTTGCTTGTCCTGATACATATCCTTCTTTAAGGTGTTGTTACAGTGCACACTTTGCTTTCAACATAGGAACGTAGGTTCGAAAGGCATCAGTGTGCCAGAAATTTGTCTATGTCTTTGCGTCCGCCTCCTCCATAGTATATAATTTTTCTTTGCTTTCCAATACGGTTGCGATGTAGGGAACACAAGGAAACGATATTGTTCGTAAGTAAACGACAAGTATTGTTTCGTTTCTTCTTTTCGCAGCATTTAAATGGCATTTGCTGTCCATATTTAGTATTTACTTCTCTGATAACTCTTTTATAGAAGTATTTTGAAAATTTGTCCAACTTACCTTTTTAGCGCTCATGACTCCAGAGTCCAGAAAAAGTCACGGCTCCACGGCTGTGAGCCGGAGGAAGGTGTTTTGCTTGTTAATGTCATATTTGAGGGGGGTTTATTAATTTTTAGAAGCAAACTTGGAAAATTTTGGGTTCTTTTGGCAACAGCAATTGGATTATAAATTGTGGGGTTATAAACAACGCGAAGAGTTCGAAGAAATTTGGTTATTTTGACTTGATAAAACGAGGAAGGTTCAGCTAGCCGAACTTGGCATCCGGAAGAAGGTTTGACCTTTTTTGTGGCCCTGGACGACTCTTGGAGTCCTCAACGTAAAATTGACATCAAGATGCCAATATCTAAGTTAAACTACGAGAGGAATGAAAAGTAAATTTCAAACCATTGTGTCTCTCTTTTTTAAGAGATTCAATGTAACGTAGTGTCATTTTCATGGTACTCTGTATGTTTCACAGGAAGACAATCTTAAATCGCAGTGATATGCCTCTCAGGAGAAGTTTGAAAATGGAATTTGCTTCATGTAAAGTCAATCATATTGTTTAACATATTCACAATAATATCGATTTTCACTATTAGTTATGAAGTAACATCTATTTAAATTTAAGAATTGTCCCAATATTCTATAGCTTTACACAAGTACATATTTCAGTTCACATAATAACAATGTACATATTAAAAGTTGTAATGTTTATCCGCTGTACATATTTACAAAAGAAGTAAGAAGATATCTTCTAAGTCCAAGACCTTATTTTATAAGATCATTAGCTATAGGACACAATATAACTAAATTGTACTTACAATTTTTCTTCTTTATTTATTGCCCTCTCCTTCGAAGGAGTTATTCTTTGTTATCGGCACGTACCTGGCTGATGTCAGGTGATTATGCCACTCGCGAACTACCACAACTACTTCATATTGAATCAATCAGGGATGTGCCAATAAAAAATAGCTCCTTCACAAAAGAGGATGACACATAGAGAATGACACAAATGTACAATTTACCCTTAAAGTGTCCCCTTGCTCGCAATACGCCATAGCATACTTAATTTTTCTTTTGAACGTAACTACATATTAACCTAGCCCAATTGTTTCCCCCATTGTGGAGGCAACCAAAGCATGTGATGCCATCTCATACGAGGCTAACCTCTTCATCATATTCATCAGACTCGTTCCAGACCTCATCAAAATGTATTCTTTTGTCGTTCTCCGTCTCACATATATCACTCATCAGTGATTCCACGCTGCAATATCTCTTCAGTTGCTTTGGTGCATACCTGAATTTTGAATTTCTAAACTGCCTTTCCGAGTTTTGCAATTTCATGCGATGTTCTCTAAGTTCAGAATCAATCTTTTTCATTTCATTCACCGTGATTTGTGATTCAATTTCTTGATGGACTGAAATAACTTCCAAAGTTTGAAGAAGCATTGTTGTATTAAAAATCTCGTCTTCCAGATATTTAGATTCAACTTCCAATAAATCTTCCTCCACTGTGAAATTATCGTTTGAAAAATTTAATATCTCTGCTGTCAAATGTGCACACATCAATTCTTTGTATAATAATTGATCAACAGTTTCTGCTAACTTTATTGTAAGGTCATTGTAAGCAGTCCACATTTCGTCCCTTAGCACAAGATTCTGTAATTTTTGTGGGGCGTCTAGGGGTATCCCTTTTGGGCCAGTTCCTTTCAGGTAAGCCCTGTCCCTATCAGATGTCGATTCACTAGAGTGCGTTTTGCTTCGTGCCCGGTCCGATCTGTCGTACGTATCCGGTTTATGCTTTGGTTCCGTGATGTTTTGTCTTCTATGTTTATCTCCTTGGTAGTCTTTCGCAATTTCCAAATTTTTACCCGCAAGACCTCCCTCTGAATAGCTAGTACCTGTTGTGTTGTTATTATTAGAAAGCTTGTGTGAATCATCCGATTTCTTTCTACCAAAAACATTTCCTAATTTTTGGGTAATATTTGTTTTAGTCCAAGCACTTTTCCCATTTTCTGTGCNACCGTTTTCAGAATTTCGGAGTCAATCAAACGCGAATTCCGAATCTACCAAGTCTACCGTTTTCAGAATTGGTACCAATCAAACACACCCTGAGACCCGGAAACACCGAAACTGACTTGCGTGTTCCACTTTTCAAAACGTCAAATGGGCAGAAGTCTATTTCATTTCGTGGACCTAAGCTTTGGAACAAATTAAACTTGGATGTCAAACATGCACCCTCTCTTCCTACCTTCAAAAGAACGTTAAACGAGTCATTGCAGCAGAGGGTTTGATCTCACTTTTCTTTTTGTTTAGTTTCACTTAATTTTGTTATGGAAATTTTAATTTTTTCTTAATTTAGCAACATTTGTAAATTAGGTTTTTAGTTTGCAGTCTTTTGCACGGCCCCCTGTAAAGCAGTCTCGACAAGACTGACGGGGCTACCGTGGTTAAATAATATAAAAATGAAAATGGAAAATGGTAACTCTTTTATAGCAATATTTTGAAAATTTGTCCAACTTATCTTTTTAGCGCTCATGACTCTTGGAGTCCTCCACGTAAAATTGACATCAAGATGCCAATATCTAAGTTAAACTACGAGAGGAATGAAAAGTAAATTTCAAACCATTGTGTCTCTCTTTTTTAAGAGATTCAATGTAACGTAGTGTCATTTTCATGGTACTCTGTATATTTCACAGGAAGGCAATCTTAAATCGCTGTGATATGCCTCTCAGGAGAAGTTTGAAAATGGAATTTGCTTCATGTAAAGTCAATCATATTGTTTAACATATTCACAATAATATCGATTTTCACTATTAGTTATGAAGTAACATCTATCTAAATTTAAGAATTGTCCCAATATTCTATAGCTTTGCACAAGTACATATTTCAGTTCACATAATAACAATGTACATATTAAAAGTTCTAATGTAATGTTTATCCGCTGTACATATTTACAAAAGAACTAAGAAGATATCTTCTAAGTCCAAGACCTTATTTTATAAGATCATTAGCTACAGGACACATTTTAACTAAATTGTACATACACAATTTTTCTTCTTTATTTATCGCCCTCTCCTTCGAAGGAGTTATTCTTTGTTATCGGCACGTA
The DNA here is from genome assembly GCA_004194415.1 of Aurelia aurita. Lineage (NCBI taxonomy): Eukaryota > Metazoa > Cnidaria > Scyphozoa > Semaeostomeae > Ulmaridae > Aurelia > Aurelia aurita. The sequence continues at coordinate 272,619 of REGM01000057.1, read as the reverse complement.
CCTGGCTGATGTCAAGCGATTATGCCACTTGCGAACACTGTTTCAGGTCACAAGCAATTATGCCACTCAAACAAACCCCTTGATACACTTTTCGTGATTACCACAACTGCTTCATATTGCACCAATCAGGGACGTGCCAATAAAAAATAGCTCCTTCACAAAAGAGGATGACACATAGAGGATGACACAAATGTACAATTCACCCTTAAAGTGTCCCCTTGCTCGTGATATGCCATTTACAGGCATAGCATACTTAATTTTTCTTTTGAACGTAACTAATATTAACCTCCCAATTGTTTCCCCCTTGTGGAGGCAACCAAAGAATGTCATGCCATCTCATACGAGGCTAACCTCTTCATCATATTCATCAGACTCGTTCCAGACCTCATCAAAATGTATTCTCTTATCGTTCTCCGTCTCACATATATCACTCATCAGTGATTCCACGCTGCAATATCTCTTCAGTTGCTTTGGTGCATACCTGAATTTTGAATTTCTAAACTGCCTTTCCGAGTTTTGCAATTTCATCCGATGTTCTCTAAGTTCAGAGTCAATCTTTTTTATTTCATTCACCGTGATTTGTGATTCAATTTCTTGATGGACTGAAATAACTTCCAAAGTTTGAAGAAGCATTGTTGTATTAAAAATCTCGTCTTCCAGATATTTAGATTCAACTTCCAATAAATCTTCCTCCACTGTGAAATTATCGTTTGAAAAATTTAATATCTCTGCTGTCAAATGTGCACACATCAAGTCTTTGTATAATAATTGATCAACAGTTTCTGCTAACTTTATTGTAAGGTCATTGTAAGCAGTCCACATTTCGTCCCTTAGCACAAGATTCTGTGATTTTTGTGGGGCGTCTAGGGGTATCCCTTTTGGGCCAGTTCCTTTCAGGTACGCCCTGTCCCTATCNTGATGGACTGAAATAACTTCCAAAGTTTGAAGAAGCATTGTTGTATTAAAAATCTCGTCTTCCAGATATTTAGATTCAACTTCCAATAAATCTTCCTCCACTGTGAAATTATCGTTTGAAAAATTTAATATCTCTGCTGTCAAATGTGCACACATCAAGTCTTTGTATAATAATTGATCAACAGTTTCTGCTAACTTTATTGTAAGGTCATTGTAAGCAGTCCACATTTCGTCCCTTAGCACAAGATTCTGTGATTTTTGTGGGGCGTCTAGGGGTATCCCTTTTGGGCCAGTTCCTTTCAGGTACGCCCTGTCCCTATCAGATGTCGATTCACTAGAGTGCGTTTTGCTTCGTGCCCGGTCCGATCTGTCGTACGTATCCGGTTTATGCTTTGGTTCCGTGATGTTTTGTCTTCTATGTTTATCTCCTTGGTAGTCTTTCGCAATTTCCAAATTTTTACCCGCAAGACCTCCCTCTGAATAGCTAGTACCTGTTGTGTTGTTATTATTAGAAAGCTTGTGTGAATCATCCGATTTCTTTCTACCAAAAACATTTCCTAATTTTTGGGTAATATTTGTTTTAGTCCAAGCACTTTTCCCATTTTCTGTGCCCGAATTACTTTTGTCCCGTTTAGTGTCTGGACCCTTTGGATCTGAATTACTTCTGTCTCTCTTGGGGTTTTTATGTGACTTCGTGATATCTGTCCTTCGCAGTGTAGCGTCCTTCAAGTCCTCATTATGCAAATTAGTATGACCTGCTCTCCTAATAACACTTAAACTACTTGCAGGTCCTGTATTCATCAAGGCACTCACATCCACCTGCTGTCTTGATTCAATCCCTAGCGACCGTCTGTTATTTGTCGTTAAGGCCTCGTTTCCCAGCTGCCTTTCCTTCCCAAATCTCGACAAAGATGGCGGAGCGATTTCTGAATTTTCTGAGCTCAACCCGCTATCTTGTCGGGATAAGACCAATTCATCTTCAAGCATCAAATAACTTTTAAAATTCTTCTCTCGAGGTGTGTCTCCGTCGATCGAAGGCAGTCCACTGTCATTGTCTGTATCGTTATCATTCTTGTCAACTTTTCTTACTTCTTCGTACAAATTGTGATTTTCATCAAACATCGCATACATCGGTGATTTACTTCGCAGTTCGTTTTTCCATTCTTCTCGTGATAATTCAAAGTCCATCACGTTAATCTCTCTGAGATATGGCCTTTTCTCGATCGCAACTATATCCAAGAAACTAATTTTGTTTACCAGTTTGCTATGTCACTTGCAGGTGATTTACCCAATCGTTAGTTTCGTAGTATATAACTTCCTGTAACTACAAATTCAACTGTGACATCGATTTCCTCCTTGAAACTACTTGCCGTATCTATTCCGATATTTGCCCCTGTCTGGTCCGATGTTTGCCCTTTATTTTTTCACGAAGCAAAAGAATTCTCTCTTCGCAGTTTGGCTTCTTTAGAGGCGATTATCCGTGATTGTGGCCTCGTGAAATCCTAGTTTCAAAGTCTAGAACTTCCTACAAATTCAACTGTAACACCAGCTTCCTCATTGAAATTGTTCGCCGTCTTTCTTCCGTGTCAGTTCCGATATCCCTTTTACTTCACGATGCAAAACAACTCTCTTTTCGCAGTTTGACTTCTTTGGCGATTAGCTGTGATTGAGGTTTCACCTTCTTCTCTTCTGCTTTTAACCTCCTTACTTTTATGTTCTCCGCTTGACGTTTTTTTTTTGCCCACTTCTTTTCAAAGTAATATCTCGCCTTTTACGTTGGTTCCTTTTGTTCAGAAACAACAAATCCTTCTTCGATTGAAAGAAATTTGATTCCAAGCTAACTTAAAGCAGGTCCTTTAACTCGCTATGCTTGTAATCAAAACCCTGGAACGTTCACTTCGTATCCCTGTGCTCACTTAATCGCGTTCTTGTGATGTTATCTGACTAATTTCCAGGCCCTTCTCTCCAAATCTATTTGCAAGTTTATTTACGTACACTTCGTATCCCTGTGTTCACTTAATCGCTTTCCTATGATTTTATCTAACTGATTTCCAGATCCTTTCTCTCCAGATCCATTTGTAAGTAAATCTAGCTTCCTTTTGTTCATAAAGCAAAAGAAGCTTTAAGGTGGTTTCACTTCTTGTCTCCCTGTGTTCACTCAATCGCTTTCCTATGATTTTATCTGACTGATGCGATGTCCAGGCCCTTTCTCTCCAAGATCTATTTGCAAGTAAAATCTAGCTTCCTTTTGTTCAATAAACACAACAGACCTTACAGTGGCTTTCTTTTAATCCTTCGGTCTTGGTCTTCTTTTCTTATTATATTTCTCGCGTTTCGCATACCTTCATCGTTAAATTATGCATATAGCAAGCGAGCGAAATGTTTGACCGCTGCCATAATGTTCATGTTTTATTCACACCGTTGCATTCAATAATTACGTGGATTTTATCATTTTAGTTTGAATATAAGGTGGTTCTCAAATTGAGATTTTGTTTTCAATAGAATTTGAGCCACAGTAGGCTGTGATAATTACAGCATGTGGGTTAGGCAATGTTGGCCTAAATAGTAAGGCCTAACTGCTACGATTGAAGGCCTAATAGCTAAGATAATATGCAGATATGTACTTCTGGTATATATCAACTGTGATTGAGAGCTTAGGAATCTCCTCTGGGGTTTTGAACAGCCGGGCAGCTTGCCCAAGTTAGGGCAATATCTAATGTGTGACCCAAGAAAATGAAACTTCTTGAAAAATTGTCAAAATTTGATTATGTTATTGATCTTAAACTTTTATTTCCGTGCATTTGTGTTAAGAAGCAAATTAATTTAAGAAAGATTGCAGCAAAGTCTTTGAATGGTTTTGAATTTGTGGGAATTTGTGCTTTTAGAAGCTACCTGGTTTTGAAACATACTCCGAAGTCATAAGAAATGGTTATCACGTTGAAGTGTTGTCCCGCAAGGCCGCTTGANCGCATACCTTCCTCGTTAAATTATGCATATAGCAAGCGAGCGAAATGTTTGACCGCTGCCATAATGTTCATGTTTTATTCACACCGTTGCATTCAATGATTACGTGGATTTTATCATTTTAGTTTGAATATAAGGTGGTTTTCAAATTGAGATTTTGTTTTCAATAGAATTTGAGCCACAGTAGGCTGTGATAATTACAGCATGTGGGTTAGGCAATGTTGGCCTAAATAGTAAGGCCTAACTGCTACGATTGAAGGCCTAATAGCTAAGATAATATGCAGATATGTACTTCTGGTATATATCAACTGTGAATGAGAGCTTAGGAATCTCCTCTGGGGTTTTGAACAGCCGGGCAGCTTGCCCAAGTTAGGGCAATATCTAATGTGTGACCCAAAAAAATGAAACTTCTTGAAAAATTGTCAAAATTTGATTTTGTTATTGATCTTAAACTTTTATTTCCGTGCATTTGTGTTAAGAAGCAAATTAATTTAAGAAAGATTGCAGCAAAGTCTTTGAATGGTTTTGAATTTGTGGGAATTTGTGCTTTTAGAAGCTACCTGGTTTTGAAACATACTCCGAAGTCATAAGAAATGGTTATCACATTGAAGTGTTGTCCCGCAAGGCCACTTGAATTGGTTGCCTATGTCCTTTGTAAAGCTCTTATATCATGTAAGACTCGAAACTCCGTATAAAAAGGCAAGAAATAGTTTTTCGCTAAAAATTCGATATTTTGTAAAATACTGTTGCTTTTCTTTCCGTAATTTCGTCTTCTCTCTCCTAAAGGAATAAGATAAAGATCATCTATTAGATATATTTGGTCTTTGACACATACTCAAAAAGAAAATTCAAAGATCGGTAAAATAGTCGAATTTTGGTGATTTTTCAAACATTTTCACTATTTATTGGGGCATCCGGTAATATTTCAGCTGTCGAACAGAAGTTGATTTATCAAAATCTCTCAAGTAACCGTTGTAATATGGAGTTAAAAACCTTGAACTTTCTTGGCGTACTCAGTAGTTTTTATAATGATTGTTATGAGTTAAGAGCCATTGTCACCCAGGATCCTTTCCGGGCACGCTGCAATTTCATACGGTCTGAAAATGAAATTTGGCCCACGCGGAAAATATGGATCCACACTGCAGTAGTTGAACTGATTGAAAAGTGAACTAAAGTCAAACTTTTCTATCAGTTCAACTACTGCAGTGTGGATCCTATAGTTTCCGCTTGGGCCAAATTTGATTTTCAGGCAGTCTGAAATGCAGTGTACCCGCAAAGGACCCTGGGTGACAATGGCTATTTAAGTTCATGCTCTATCGAAAGTCCTTATTATCATAAAATTATGAATTGAAACAACAGTAACTGTTTTGATAATGTTTGTTATAATATAAGTACATTCTAAGTAAGTCCTTATTATCATAATGTTATGAATTAAAACAACATCAACCGCTTTGCTAAATTGTTTGTTTGAAAACAGTCGTAGAGCATAATAATTGATCTGCCTAATAAGACTCGATGAGAATTTCAAACAGATAACAACGTTATTTTGTAAATACACACAAATAGATTAAGTATATTTGGATATCAACATGGTGAACACAGCGTTGTTCAACAGCGAAGGATATGTTTGTTTATTTTTGATTAACTTTGATGTTTATAATGCAATTGATAATTTCTCATGGATATGTTACTGGACTATTTTTATCCTGGACAGAAACAATTGAAAGAAAAATACGAGACAAAATGTTTTGCAAAGCTGCCTTTCTTAAAAAAACAGTTAAAGCTACTTCTTTTGGCTCTGTTGAAAATATATCAGGTCATAATATAAATACTTCCCGACATGCTTGCTACTATTTTCAGTTTTTCAGTCATATTCTAATTGTTTTGTTTAACTATATACGGTAGATGTTTATAATTCAATTGATAATTTCTCATGGATATTTTACTACCCTATTTTTACTCTTGAAAGGATTGAAAATTTCCAACAGACATTGCTCCTTATAATAACAAAACAGTTAACCCTGCGCTCATTGATAATTATGTTGAATGCATAAACTGCTTATCAGTTTGTGCTGTAATCGAGTCGTTGTCGTTGTTGTTGTAATTTTATTTTAATTCGATATATACAAAATAGCGAACATTATATACATAATTTAAATATATACAAGTTAACTAATCAAAATCGAATATACTAATATAACAAAATAAATGTATTTTTCCTAAATTTTATTTAAGATAGTAGGCACTGATAGGCACTACATTTGCAGTTGGGACCGTCCCATTGTTTTCAAGTTTTCTGTTGATTTTAGTTCGTTTGGTAAGCCATTCCAAGTCTATTGCCCAGTGGACTTTTGAACCCGAATATTGATTGATTGGGCCTAACGTTGGACTTGCCCAAGTCGTCTTGTAAGAAAGAAAGAGGCCCAGTCTCTTTCTTTCTTACAAGACGACTTGGGCAAGTCCAGCCTAACGTCGGCTAAGTTATTTAGATTCCTTAACGAATAATTTGAAGAACGTAATTCAAAAACGCATCGACACATTTGCCACTTTTTTCAAGCATGGGCATCCAGGCATTAGCATGTATCGAAAGAGAAATGATATCCAGTCATCTGCGGGCGACATTTTATTGGTCTAATCCAGAAGCTAAACATTACTAGCCTCGACAGGGCCAGGTCGAAAACGCGGAACTCTCGGAACTCTCGGAACTCTCGGAACTCTCGGAACTAAGTTATGTTAGTTCCGTGACTTCCGAGAGTTCCGAGAGTTCCGTGTTTTCGACATGGCCCCTCGACAGACTGCAACAATTTATTTGCTGTGATAGAAGCTACGAATTTTAACGTTAGCGACCTGGGCTCTATCATCTTCTTTCCTTTGTTTCTTGTGTCCTCTAAACCAATCACCTACGAGTAAACATGCTTTGAACTTTTCTTTTAATAGTTGTATCATGGAAACCAACCATATCGCGTGACAAATCTAAAGTTATGGGTTTGTACACATGTTCTAACTTGTACTTAAACACAGCTGATTTCACCAACGACCTTTTAAGAATAAAAGCTTCCTATTTCACAAACGCGTCACCTGTAGGCTTGACATGCAAACTTTGTTACTCTGCAAACGTTATCTAACGAGTAAAGGCTTCGATAAATCTTATTTGTTTTGCTACACTTTAATGAATTTTCCTGTAGACCAATTCTGATCAACCATAAATGAATTTAATGAGCACTGTTGTTCCTCGTTGTGTCATCCTCTTCCGAGAAGGCGCTAGATATGCTATTGCCGCGCACGTTATTGACGTTACCACAAGCGAGCACAAATGATAATAATGATAAAAATTATAAACCATATTAATACAGGTAAGACTTGTTGAGTAAAATGAATTTGCTGCTATCAACCAAGTGTACCCTAAGATATATATTTTGCAGCAACATAGTTAAAAAGCTATTTTGGTTGATTAGTACCCAAATATGGTTCGGCACGTGTCACGGCCTATTGTCTTTGCACAGCTATTTTTATCGAAGGCTTACAGATGCTTAGATTCCCTTTAAGACCAAAACATCGACTGGGTACATAGTCGTGATGGACATTTAGGTCTCACAGGACCAAATTCCACTTCTCTCCAGACTCTACTGTTATCACACACATGATAACATGAATTGCGCCTTCGCGGCAGATGATATTATTACTTATAGTTGGCCAATTTTATAGCAGGCTAATCACAATTATTCTTAGGTACAATTCCAGCCGCTCAATTCTGCAACTAATCTTCAATTTGAGCGAATAGAGCAACAGTAAGCAAAACTTATTCGTTGTTAAATAAGTCTTAAACAGAGTCAAGAAAAAAGTCAAGCCTTCCTCCGTTAGTTAAACCTTCCTCAATTTATCAAGTCAAAGTAACAAGATTTTTCAAACTCCTGGCATCATTCATAACCCTGAAATTTATAAACCAGTTGCCGTTGCCAAAATGATCGAAAACTTTTCCTAACATCTCTTATAAAATCTACTAAACCTTCCTCAAATATAACATTAACAAGCACAACCTTCCTCCGGCTCACAGCCGTGGAGTCGCGACTCGTTCCGGACTCTGGTTTTAAATATCCCGACCACCCGTTAACGTAAGCCAACTGAAGCGATTTAGGTAGTGGTTACCGGAGCAGCAACAACCAGAACTCATCTTTTGTCAACATTGTAAAATCAATGTAGCGAAGAATAGGGACATGAAACCTTGCTACTGGACTATGCTTCGAGTGCTGAATCCAAATCCGGAATCAAAATCTGGAATCGAAGTTTCATACTATGAAATCTGGAAAAAATACATAATTGCGGCCGTTCGTCCAAGTGGTGTGTAAAATACGATACCACGGGGAGTACTAGAACTCATCTTATAAGTCTATCCTGACGTTCATCGTAGAACAGATGAAATAATCTCAAAGCTAACGAATACGTCAGCGCGGTGAGATATGACACGTGGTTTAAAGTTTGCATTGGCTTACAATGTTTAACTAGATTATAAATAGTAAATGAGAAACGGACCGAATTGAAGAACAATCAAGATCCAATTTTGTTATTTGCCCTCCTTGGGTTTATGAATAGGTATAAAAACAATGGAGCAAGTAGTAAAGATGCCGCTTTGCGCAAACTCAAATACAACGGTAGTGATGCGGAATGATTTTTCTACTTGCGAAAAGGAGTACAGAAAAGAGCGGGCAAATAGAGAAAGAATTTCATTCGGTTGTTGCTTTCATTGCGAGTTTATCATTGATCACAGAAGTACGTATCTGCTTATCCTGTTTATCTTGTTATGATGCTACACCTAGATCTTGCTAATAGACCTATTCGTGATTAGGAAAAGGGACCAATGGTCCGAGAAATCGTTTAGAAAAGAGCGACCAGCTAGAGGTAGAATTTCATTCAGTTGTTCATTTCATTGCGATTGATCACAGAGGTACGTATCTGCTTATCCTGCTTCATCGTGTTATCATTGTAATAGACCATTTGGTGATCAGGGAAAGGGTCCGAGAAAGCGGGGCCCATTCGTCTTTGAAAGGGCCGAAATTTTGAAAGTTTTCAGAACACTTTGAAAGCGTTCATGAAAGAGCGACGAAATAGCGGTAGAATTTCATTCGGTTGTTGCTGTCATTGCGAGTTTGTCATTGAAAGCAGAGGGACTTATCTGCTTATTCTGCTTCATCTTGTTATCATCGTAAGAGGCAATTTGGTGATTAGGGAAAGGGACCGAGAGAGCCGGGCCGATTCGTCCAAGAAAGCGTTCAGAATGCCATTGTTGCTGTCATTGCGAGTTTGTTATTGAAAGCAGAGGTACCTATCTGTTATCCTGTTTATCTTGTCTTTGAGTTATTGAGAAACCATTTCGCATCTAGGCAAGTGGATCGAGAAAGCGCAGCTGATCCCTTTTTAGACATAGCAGCAAGCCAGCTTCCTTTGGATGTATTATTTTGTACTTCCTTCATTCATTAGCTTTATGGACCCACGTATACGGTGAGTACCTCATTAGAATATTTCTTCGTGTTGTGCTCCTCTCTTCACTCTTTTATATTCTTTGAGTTATCTATGATTTGTAAATGGCTCAAAAGGGCCATCTTCATTCAGCCTTTCCACCACCGTGCGGGTCAGCAAAAGTTTCAGCGTTTGTCGAGATGTATGATCATTATTTACCCATCAATTTCAATGAGCGTTGATCATTTCATCATGAGAATGTTCACTTCTTTCTTCGTGCGGCGTTATAAAGATATGAGTGATTTTGGCTTGAAGCTGTTTTGAAATTGCTTTAAAAGGACAAGAATTTTCGATCGAATTTCTTCCAGTTTTGTGCCCTAAGTAGGTGATGAAAATTGCATGATTTATTCTCTAAGAATTGAGATTTGCTATGCTGTTATCTTTTTTTAGCCAATGCATACATAATTTATCATCAATTTTCCTCTCTGGGGTATGGTCCTGCTCGTGATTATTTTGCAGGCAGAACATTTTATATTTACCTTCTATTTACGAATATTTCGCATTTTTAGCCCCTTTTCACGCATTTTTAGAAGGGGCTTCCAAGCAAAGTCATCCATACTATTAGAACGGTAGAACCGATTTTTTAGAAATAAAATTTTAACCGCAAAGTTTTTCTTTAACCCTTGAAATGAGTTATGTTATTTTTCTTATTCAAAGAGATCCGGGCCGGATTGCTCCGAACTATGTATGGTACGTTTCGATTGGTGGATGATTATGATTATACGTTTTGTTAAACAGTGAAATTTATTTTTGACTCACCGGATGTTTATTAAATCGCAGGCATCTTTGAAAGGGTTCAGATCTTCGCTGGCATTTTCTATTTACAATTATTATATTCATTGAATTGCAGGGCTCTTCGTTGAAATTTGGATCAAGCCAATTCATATCATTGAACATGGAGACCACACGATCAAGCCCTTACTCTTTCAAGCAGACAGCATGATACAACGGGTATGATCAACAACTTTCTTTGAAATGAAACTTTGTATTCATTTCTTGACATAAAATGACACTTACCGGATGAGTAAACAAATGTTCCGTCGCTTGATGAAATGAACAGTCATGAAATATGGGTCAATCTCACCAACTTATATCTTATTTCAAAGGATCAAGGCTAACTTAGAAGTGAAAATCATTTTACTTGAATCTATCATAGTCCTTTTTCGAGCTTATCCTGAAAAAAAACTTCAAGAAAGGATCACAAGAACTTTACAGCAGTTCGATCTATTTAGTGAAATATAATTAACAAATTTTAAGTCTAGCCTTTCCACCATGTGCCATAGTTTTTTTAATTGGTTGATAATTCACGGCTGTACAGTTCAGCAAATGCCAAAAGTTTTCACTCACCCGGTGGAGTTTAATTACACAGAAATGCTCATCAGTAGCACTCCTTCACCCGCCTTCACCCTGCACTAGCTTTTCCGTCACAGTACTTATAATCCACATTCCTTCCTCTCAAGGAAATGTTTCACAAAATGGCGCAAGGTTGTTTTCTATTTCAGTATTATCAAGATTCCCTAACGAGCAGATTTTGAAGACGTCTTTACAGAAAATCGCTCTATTCTTTAGAACGAGAGGTCTAGCTAAGAAGAGGTAATATTAGCAGAACGTGGGAAGGTCCAATCGATTGACTGAGCGTTTATTAAAGACCTGTGGATTATAAGAAGGGGAAAGACTGAACTAGGGAGGTTGTTCCAGAGGAGAGAAGTTCTAGGAATGAAAGAGCTTGAGTGGGAGACAGTGCGAGATCTTGAGATGAAAACAGAGCAGCGATGGGAAGTAAGAGAAGGCTTGAGGGAAGGATTTGCTCTCACAGGCTCAGGCATAATGCTTTTGAGCTTCTGGGAGCAGTGGCCATGGTAGTTTCGATAGAAGAGGGAGAAAGTGACGAGAAACAGTCAATCAAAGTGAATCAAAATCTAAAAATTATGACATTTGATTTGACTGACTGAAATATGTTGCTACTTAGGAATGAAAAGAACCAAGCTGTTTAACCTGACCTAATGTTTCAACTTAAGTTGGAGTAATGAAATAGGACCTATATGGTTTAAAATTTCTTGAGTACGTCAGAAATCAAAGTTTAATCTTCACATGATTCCTTCTTAGTAGAAAACCAAGAATAGTCATATCTTTGTCATGTGCATACTAAGATATGACAGGTCACACCTAAATTTGATCCGTTCCTTTTCATATAGGAGACTGCGATTCTTTTTTCAATTTCGATACCTATTGTGGTTTTTTTGTTTTAAGCACGATTGTCTCAATTTTCCTTACCCAAATTCGTTTGGGTAGAGAGAGACATTTTTCATTTTCGTTTTCATTTTCAGTCATTTATTGGAGGGTAACCCTTCAGCAGAGGCTGATTTACAAGGGGCCCTCCGTAAAACATCTTACAATTTAAAGAATATATTTATTCAAAATACTTACAATAGTTAAAATTAAAGTCTAAATTATTGGGTATAGTACCAGGTGGGTCAGAAAAATTGTTCGATGGTTGAAAGCCTATAGTTTGTGTCTAATCGTTCTCAAGTTATAAACAATTTTATAAAAACGTTTCAGCTCGAAATCCTTTACTACTACTACTATGACGTCACACGCAGTTAGTACTGCACAACGCGTTTTACAATGCTACGCCAGTTTTTCCTATCTTGTGTTAGTTCCAATAATCTGTTAAATGTTTTGGTTGCTTTAGAAAGATCTAGTTTCATTCCGATGGTATTCAGATCTTGCCGTATGGTTTGCATCCAGGTCATCTTTGGTCTTTCCCGTGGCCTGTTCACTTCCCTGAGATATTCTCCAAGCGCTTTTCTTGCTGGGGTTTCAGGATGTAATCGCATCAAATGTCCTAGCCATGTTAGTTTTCTCGCTCTTATTATTTCACTCCATGGCTCGCATTTCGTTCTGGCGTAGAGCTCTTTGTTGGTAATATAAAATCCTTTACAAATTTTCTAAAATTCTTGATCAAATTTGCAAGCTATCCAGTCTCGTGATGATAGAAAATAGACAGAAAAGGCTGCGTGATAGTACCAAGTGTATAAAATTGTGCAGAAGCCTCTTTATTTACCCTATACGATGTTTGATTTTGATAGCTGTGGAGCTAAATTGTTAGCAAATTTGATCAAGGATTTTAGGCCTGTTTTTAATTATTTTGAAATGTAAAATGATTTTTAAAAGCGTATAACTTGAGAACAATGCTACTGACTTTGATAAATTAAATTTCTAAATCTAACATGATATTTTAGGTACGCAAATATTATCAGTTAATAGGCATCTAATGAATAGTTTGAAAACTACAGACTTTGAACTTGTAAACATTTTTTTACTCACCCGATAGAGGTCATTTTGATGCACCCTCAGATTCTATATACATCAATAATGATTTAGGAGGTAACGTTCATCAGAAAAATTTGTTTACCATCAAACTATTCATTTCATGTTTTAACGGAATTTCAAAATATTTTTGGTTTTGCAATAAGATAAGACAGTTTCGTTGGGATTCAGCAACTTATGTTTGCAATATATCAGAGGTTATATATAGATCATCTGATATCTCATTTTCCTGCTGGTTTCAAATAAATTTTAGCCATATAATCTAAACATTTTCTTCGCCAAATATTGCTCATTGTTTAACAAAATAAAAGTCGTTAGTTTGGTCTGTTCATGATCGAACAAGCTCAAACTTGAATCGATAAAAACGAGGTATCAAGGGTATCAAGTTACAAATGGCCTTAGCTGAAATATTTTCAAATTCGTTTGAAAATAACAACGTAATTTAATAATACGTAGACTGCCCGGCCGGAGAGTGACCCCAACCCATAAAGTAGCAGAGATGTACAATTTTTCAATTGGGAAAATAACCGTGTATAATTTGGGGAATTATGTTTCAATGGATCTGAAGAGATTATGAGCTCATAATTTCTGGCAAAATGTAGGTATATTTCAAAATGCGTATGAATTTTGCGCAAAATTTATACTTATAATTTTGGATTTGGATGTGAAAAGCCACCCCTAAGTAATGAAGCATATCTGGCTAGCAAATATATGGTAAGGTAGTAATGATCTTCCAGAAAAACTTAGATTAAATACTGCAGATAGAAGTTTCATCTAACTTTGAGGAACGATTTCGTAATATCTGTTTGTGTTCGTATTTCAGACTTGTCCTAAAGCACTCAGTCAATGCTGCTCTTTCAGAGGTTCAAAGTAAATGATACTAAAGTCACTTTCAGAGGTTTGTCCTAAAAATATTACTTTCACAACTCTAAATTGATCGTTCCTCGTTGCTGGAAGGAGAACTGGCAAAGATAGTGCAAGTTTTACTAATATTTTTCCTAAGAAGTAAATTCTCCCCCTGAAGTTACTGCTTATGAAATTAGATTCATTAGAGTTTTGTCCTTTCATGAAAAGTCTTTGTGACAAATTGTTAGATGTAGACTGCACCTAAAGGACCAAATATTTTGTCAAATCCCATTCGCTATCGCTTGTGACGTTTTAGGACACACCTTTCGTCAAAGCAGCCAGGGGCTAGGATGGTTGAGCACCTCCTTTGAGGTTTTGCGCAACGATAATATTTCTCCAAGGGTTGTAGCAAAGGGGTATAATCATGCAGATGCAGAATTAATAAACAAATATAGACAGTATTTACGTACCTTGTATTATCCGACTAATAGCAATGCATTTTGAATGCAGAGACATAAAACCGATTGACAATTTCTACCATAAACTGTATCTTACGAATAGCGATGAAAATTACTAGAATCAAACGAAATGATTATTCACAACGGAAATAGTACGATCAAAAATTTTAACACAATATTTCACACCATTGAATAATATAAGAACCACAATAAAATTCATCAAGTGTATTTATATTTACATCTGAATTATTTCAAATAAGGATAAGATTGGATCATGATTTCTAATTCAGATCAAAATAGCTTTTTTGGTAAAAGATCAGTTAATTCATAATTTATAAATCAATATCATCATCATTATGCAGTATATACATGTGGGTGAGCCAAAAATGTATCCACTATTTGAAAGTTCATACTGCCAAAACTAAGCCCGTGTCCTGAGCTTGTTCTGGGTCTGTACGGAAAAATATTAAGCCTGAGGTTGCAGTATATAGGGAGCTTGCGAGGAACAGCACATATCCAAGAAACTGTGTGTATATGGTTTATTACTCGATCACTGATTTTGTATTAGTTTGGCTTTCAATCGATTCTAATTTCAACAAAGTCATCTACAGTATATTATCATGTTTATGCTTTGCTCATTCGTCCAGTGGGCATGACATCACAACAGCAATGAAAACACAACTCCATCTTGTTTTGGGGTAAATTTGCAGAAAATTTCTGTGGTTTCTATTGGAAATATGCCAAAAATTGCGTGAAATTGCTCTTATATTCTCCCTCGCGATAATGAGTAGGGGAATGTTATGTAGCAATTGCCAGTAACACCTAAACCATTAAGATACTTGCACAAACAAGCTGACGTCGAAAACAAAACAGAAATTTTGTCCAGGAAAGCTGTGAGAAACTTGCCTTTCCGAAGATAATTTTGTAAACAGCACCACAAACTCCGACCATTGTAAGTTGCCCGTTGCTTCTTGTAAGTCAACCTTCCTTTCCGATGTTCGCCTATCTATCAGCGAAAGTTTTCAAATGATTTGAACAGCTTCCCAGCTTTTTAAAATTGATTTACTTCAATAATTAAATAAACGAAAAATCGCAGTGCGACGCTATGTTTTGTAATGGCTTCATTTACCCCAACTCTGATTTTTGAACGCCAATTGATAATGTCACGTGACATGCCGTCTGTGTATGAATTGTCCTTATGTTAATGTAAAATCAGGGTCAATATACATATAACGAATCACATGACTATAAACATTTAACTGATTTATACCTAACTTATTGACACAGAAAGTAAGACCGGGAGGCGGTAATTCCTACAGGGGGCATGATATGTATGTGCCTCCCCGGGTTATGGGTCGGTTTTCGATATTTTCCTGGTCATGTTTTGTGAGGATTTGCCCGGGCTTATGGGTGTTCGATTTGTGAAGATATGCTATGGTTCTGGGTAACGGTTCTGAATACAATTGATGAAATGAAATTGAATAAAACTGATCATTTTATAAGGTAACTCAGGTCTGTGATGATATTGCTAAGGAATCAATATTGAAAGAGCTCTTTTGCTCAGGTTTTGTGCTGTATTTCTGTGAAACAATTTTGCCCTGGTTTTTGTGTAATGTTTTAAAGGCGATGTCCTGATTATGGGGTTACACTTTCGAGATAATGCCCTGGCTATTGGTCCCCCTTCTGAATTCCCAGAGGGCTCCCTTCTGAATTCCCGGAGGCACATGTATACCATACCCCTACAGGAGTTACCCACCTCTCTCCTCTTATTGAACCTAAATGGCCAGATGTCCTTGATTATTGACCACTTCGACAGGGTACGTACTCCATGCGTTTTTCTTCAAAATGCTTTTAATGTAGTCCTCCATTTCAAGCATACGTTTTTGCATCTCACGCTGCGTTTCAAGGACTTGTCTGTGGCAATCCTGTACTTCTTGTCTCATGCGACGCCATTCGTTTCCCAACTCATTTTGTGCTATGGCTCTGTTCTCATCATTCTCGGTAGGCCAGGGCCTATTATTCTGAACTTGCACAGGTTCTGGTTGCATTTCATCCAAGCGGAAGAACTGCTTTATGCATACAGCTTCTGTAATTCCTTCCCGGTTCATCAGTTGAGCCAAATATCTTTGAAGCTCTTCTTGCCTTGCGTCGAGGAACGCCATTGACAAGTTATCCCTGACGAAGCGTTTACCAGGCAACACCACCCTTGAAAAGAACCCTTGGGGTAATACATCCCCTTTCTGCAATTTTTCTTTCAGAAACACAAAATCAGAATATCTTCTAAAAATATACCAGGTATCTTCTCCTTGTGCCACTCTTATTTTGTAAATTACGAACTTCTTTCGTGAACGCACTATTTCTCTTCCGTCTATATTTGCTGTGACGTTGGCTCGTCGACGATCATTTTGGATATTACAATTTCGCCTATCAGCGTCTCCTCTACCTTCCATTGATGCTGGAAGTGGCAGTAAGCAACTTCAATGTAATCGTAGTAATCGCGTTATGCTGCTCCTTGTACTCAGCTGATGGTTGTGATACTAGGCCGCAAGATGGGAAACTGTTCTCATCAGCCGCCTTTGTGTTCTGTTCTACTATGGTCATGACTCGTGAACTATTGTTTTGCCATTTGATTGATTCAAAGGGACTTCCCTCTTTCTTGGAACTAAATACAGATCATAGACGTCACTTTCAGTTCCAGTCTATTAATATAGGAAATTTTCATCCCACACTACCGGGATCCCGGGTTTTTCATCTGAGATCCCAGCAACTGGAAATAGTCTCACGTAGCCGGGATAGGATTAGATTTCCATGTAAACTGATAGCTATAAAAATACAGTGTTTGGAGGGTTACAATGTTGGGTTTACTGCATGCCGACATCGAGGTACCGGGGACCTTCTGCTCCATATAAACAGATGGCGTACCGTAGCCTGTGACAGTTGTTCATTTTCGTCCCTCATTTGATGGGCATAAGGATTCATTGAATTTTTATTAAGATATGATGCAATTTCTGCATATTGTTGAATCCTGATGTGAAAGTTATTGCTCAGTCTCACCTCACGGCTTAATGCTTCTTCGACAACATCGCTGTGGCCGCCATTTTGAAATTGAAAAAGAAAGAATTCGTAAATTTTTGGATCGTATTTTGATAAGCATTCAATGATTCACTACGCCCATGCTTCTTCTCTGTGTCTTCCTAACAAGGAAGGATGTTTTGACGTGTCAGATGACTTTGGTGGCATTCTTTGTTATGCAACTTGAGCCACGGGAATTCCCTCTCCTGAAATTGAGACTGCTCATTTCTTTCTTTCCCGCACCAGATCAGTGCCCGCACCTCGTTCTCACTGCTCGTTCTTCATGATAAGACCAAAGAGAGGCCAAGTAAATATGTCTCGTTTTTCGTTTTTCCCGGAACACAGGCACACTGTTGTGAATATGATTGTTTTGCGACGATTTCATGATTATTTGATTTTTCTACGAATTATTTCCTGATTATTGTGATTAGTAGATTATTTGAAAATTATTCGATTATTTTGTAATATTTTGTGCTTATTTTGAAAGTGTACGAGATTATAATCAGTGATTTGTCCCTCGGGATTTCTTTTCACAATTTTACAAACTGTACAAGTTTTTATTTTTGCTCAGTTGGTACTTGTCTTACGTCTATAGTGACCATTTCAAAATATGGCCAACAAATGCATAATACTTTCAAAATACGCGCAACTGGGCTTAATACTCTTCAAACCATCAAACTGAATTATTGACACGGCATTCTCCCGTTGCTGCAGAGCCTAATCAATAGATCAATTATTTGATTATTTAACCAAATTGCATGTGATATTTATTTATAAATATCTCAATCACTGTTAACCACAATTTTCATTCCACCTCTTCAAATCTCATAAATTATTTCTGAATGGAGTGAGTGGAGTTTTTCGCCGCTGCAGAAACGTTGGTTGGTTATTTTGAGATCGTTTTATTCAACTGTGCAACCCAACTGACTCAGGGGTCCCTTTGTTTCTGTGGTTATCAGTTTAGTTTATGTAGCTAAAACCCGGACTGTTTAGGCAAGGATATCTTTGATAAATCCTTCCAAAAGTGTTCGTATGGCTTTGGACATTGCACTCATCTTTTAAAAGAAACTTGGCTCTGAAATTTGTAGTCGGGCTTCTTAAGTTTGGGCCCAATTTTAATAGTAACAGTTTCTCGTAAAGTTCCTTAATTTCTCATAAAATTGAATTTCACAATTTATCAAAGTTCAGCGGGCGCTCAGCGAAAAGAAAGAACCAAGTCATAAACAGAAAACACACTTTCTAGTATCATTTGGGTTGGTAATATACTTTCTGTTTAAAAACACTTTGCAAACCATAACTAAAATTTGGAAAAGCTTCTTTGCTTCGAATTGGCATCTGATCGCTTCTCAGAGATCTCAGATGCTTCTCAGAGCAGTATTCTCAGTGAACCGGGGGCACTGGGGGCACGTGCCCCCTCCAAGATCTTCCAATAAACGAGAAATTGCCCTTTTTGTTTGAGGAAATGCCCCTTTAGCTTAATGAAAAAAGTGCCCTTGAAGTGTCGTGCCCCTCCAAGTTTAAGAGGCTTCCTACGGCCCTGTCGCTTCTAGTAGAGTGTCTTCTTATGATCGGTTTCTTATTAAAAAAATTAGTCTATCCGACTTACCTGAAGTTCTACTTGTGTAAAAAAATCTTGAAAATGATTGCAGATACAGT
Source organism: Aurelia aurita (assembly GCA_004194415.1). Taxonomy (NCBI): domain Eukaryota; kingdom Metazoa; phylum Cnidaria; class Scyphozoa; order Semaeostomeae; family Ulmaridae; genus Aurelia; species Aurelia aurita. Next base: position 253,864 of record REGM01000057.1, on the reverse strand, counting down.
AGCATAGGCGTCAAATCTTTAAAAATGATTATGTAAGGTTACTGAATATTTCTTTGGATTAAGTGGTTAAGTAGCCTGCGTGCAGACTTTTTGTCACTGGGGAGGAGGGGAAAGAAAGGAGTTCCTTTCTTTCCACTCCTCCCCAGTGACCAACAAAGTCTGCACGCAGGCTAGTGGTTAAGTGGATTGAAAGGAAGTTCAGGTACTTTGCTGCAATTCTTGTTGAAAATTTTATATCGTGATTATTTCATTTCGTCATCAAATTTCTAAATCTTCCTCATAAAGGCGACAGACTTGTGCTGACCACCAACTTGTAGGCCTTTATAAATTTTCGTTTCCTTAGTAATTGTGCCATTATTTTCCATTTTTACGATTATTTTACTGTCTTCAAAACTTTGCATTGATCATGCAAAGACTCTCTGATTTTGATAATAATCAAGCTAGCGACAACCTTGACAGTAAAATTGCAATAAAATATTTCACAACGGGATGTGTTTTTGTTATATTAAGTTGACAGCATGAGTCGTGCAGTTGAAATAGTCATGGATTCCCGAGTCCTGAGTACTCCATTCTCCTTTGACTTCATAGTCCATGGTACCCCATTCTCCTATGTCTAGTTCTTATGTCAGTTGGTAACAGGAATTAAATGCGTATCGAAAACTTTCAATTTTTGTGGCGATGCTGTTGTGCTTGTCTTTTTCTTCTGTCCATGGTCATAGGCTCCTTGGTCCGCATTTCTCCATTCTCTCTTGTAATTCCGCTGTTCCAGTTTTGGAATTTGGTTTTGTTTTGTCAGTTGGTATCAGTAATTAAATGCGTATCGAAAGCTTTCAAATTTTGTGGCGATGCTGTTGTGCTTGTCTTTTCCTTCTGTCCATGGTCCTTGGTCCAGATTACTCCATTGTAATTCCGCAGTCCGAGTTTTTAGGTTTGCTTTGTTTTATCAGCAAATAGCAGTAGTTGTGCAGTTGAAATAGTCAAGTGTATGTTATGGGTCAATAGAGAAACACCAGATCTCGATCTTTCAGATTATCAACAATTTGTTTTGGATACAGTGGTCAAATATATCACAGTCAAGCTTGAACAGATTCATGGGAAATTCTTACATCAACTTGAAACTTATTTTGATGCGACACGGAGTAAAATGTAACTACGCATTTTGTTCATGATATGAGTATTCTTGGAAATAGCTATTGGATTTTGAGGTATGGATGAATTAATTCATGATAGTTGTTTTAAATACTCTGAATGCCTGGTTAAAGTTTCTTGATATCTAAGAAATGATAAGTACCAATGAATTTTTATAGATAGTCAATGAAACTACGCAGCTTGCTCAAGATATCGTTATCTTCGCAATAGCTATTGGATTTTGAGGTATAGATGAATTAATTCATGGTGGTTTTTTTAAATACTCTGAATGTCAGGTTAAAGTTTCTTGATATCTAAGAAATGATAAGTACCAATTAATTTTGATAAATATTATAATGGAACTACGCAGTTTTCGATATCTTTGCAAACAGTTATTCGATTTTGAGGTATGGATGAATTAATTCATGGTAGTTTTTTTAAATACTCTGAATGCCTGGTTAAAGTTTCTTGATATCTAAGAAATGATAAGTACCAATGAATTTTGATAGATAGTCAATGAAACTACGCAGTTTGCTCAAGATATCGTTATCTTCGCAATAGCTATTGGATTTTGAGGTATAGATGAATTAATTCATGGTGGTTTTTTAAATGCTTTTAAGGCCTGGTTAAAGTTTCGTGATATCTAAGAAATGATAAGTACCAATGAATTTTGATAAATATGAAAATGGAACTACGCAGTTTTCGATATCTTTGCAAATAGTTATTAGATTTTGAGGTATGGATGAATTAATTCATGGTAGTTTTTTTAAATGCTTTTAAGGCCTGGTTAAAGTTTCTTGATATCTAAGAAATGATAAGTACCAATGAATTTTGATAAATAGTAACATAAGACAATGCATTTTGTTCATGATATCGTTATCTTCGCAATAGCTGTTGGATTTGAGGTATGGATGAATTAATTCATGGTAGTTTTTTTAAATACTCTGAATGCCTAGTTAAAGTTTCTTGATATCTAAGAAATGATAAGTACCAATGAATTTTGATAAATAGTAACATAAGACAATGCAGTTTGTTCATGATATCGTTATCTTCGCAATAGCTGTTGGATTTGAGGTATGGATGAATTAATTCATGGTAGTTTTTTTAAATACTCTGAATGCCTGGTTAAAGTTTCTTGATATCTAAGAAATGATAAGTACCAATGAATTTTGATAAATAGTAACATAAGACAATGCAGTTTGTTCATGATATCGTTATCTTCGCAATAGCTGTTGGATTTGAGGTATGGATGAATTAATTCATGGTAGTTTTTTTAAATACTCTGAATGCCTAGTTAAAGTTTCTTGATATCTAAGAAATGATAAGTACCAATGAATTTTGATAAATAGTAACATAAGACAATGCAGTTTGTTCATGATATCGTTATCTTCGCAATAGCTGTTGGATTTGAGGTATGGATGAATTAATTCATGGTAGTTTTTTTAAATACTCTGAATGCCTGGTTAAAGTTTCTTGATATCTAAGAAATGATAAGTACCAATGAATTTTGATAAATAGTAACATAAGACAATGCAGTTTGTTCATGACTTCGTTATCTTCGCAGATAGTTATTGGATTTTGACGTATGGATGCATTAATTCATGGTGGTTTTTAAATAGTCTCATTTTCCGGAAGAAACTTTCTTTTGCTGTTAAAGTTTCTTGACATCTAACAGATAGCAGATACTAATATAATAAACAGGTAAAATGATACTGTTCGGTTTGTTCATAGTATCGATATCTTTGCAAAGAGTTGTTTATTTATTTTGAGGTATGGATGGATATTGATTCTCGGTAGCTTTTAAGCATACTCATTTTCTACAAGAAACTTTCGTGCTGTTAAAGTTTCTTTATATCTAAGAAACATAGGTACAAATAGATTTTGATAGCAAGTAAAATGAACTATACAGTTTATTCATAATGTCAGTATCTTTGAAATGAGTTATTAGATTTTGAGGTATGGATGAATTGATTCATAGTAGCTTTCTTGATACTAAAAGGGAATAACCTGAGTTCAAAGATGATATCTCATAAGTTTATAAATAGCCTATTGTATTTTATAATCCAACAAATGGGCAAAGAAAGAAAAGCCAAACAAAACAATGGCGTGTTTGTTTTTCTTTCTCCTATTTATAGACGGGCGCCTTATAGCTCAGGTCCTTCTCTTTAATTATATAAGAAACTTTCCTGATTTTAAAGTTTCTTGATATCTAACAAACTATCAATGCTAAAAGATTTTGATTATTTTCTTATAAAGTGATTACTTGCTAACTCTTTGGGAATCGGTTCATCTTCAGTATTGGAGTTTCTTTATAGAGGCCGATATAATATGGGAACAGGGGAACGCCGTTCCCAGGAAATTTTTGGCAAGATTTTTAGGCCGCCGGAAATGTTTTGAAAAAAGGCTAGATTTTTATGCTGCCCATCAAAACAAATGAACCTGTCATAATAAATATAAGTAACAGATTTCGTCCAGGTCAACCGATCATCGAGATTGTTGAAAGCCTAATAACAAACAGTCAGATTTTCAGATGAGCGTAATATTTTTCAATGCAATTGAGTAATATCTCAAAATCTAAAGTTACGTCTTGCATACCCTAGTTTTTTGAGCTACCTACCTAGCATTCATTCTTTTACTCGTATGCAATATAAGTATTTATTTTATGTTATGTTGAGTTTTTAAACCTTAAGTTGTTGATTTATAAACATGTTAAATTTCACCAAGTAGCATGTGAACTATATTCTACCTACAACTTGCACGAACTACGCTGTACAATCCACTAAATCAATGTCGAATCAAAAACATTTTCGCAGGATATTTTGACGAAATTTTTGCCGTTCCCAGGAAGAAACAAATTTTATCGGCCTCTTTTTCTTTATATTTAGACTTTAATCTCTAAATGTTTATAAGAAACTAATGAATAAGAAAGGTTGAATTCAAATATTATTATGTCATCGCTAAAGCTCAGGGGTCATAACGCAATTTTCCCACGCGCAAGCACTGCTATATGTTGCATTGCGTGTGCGGGCAAAGTTTGCAGTGTCAACATACCTCATTTTTCAAGCAATGCAGCAGATTTTTGCCAGGAAAGTTGATGCACTGATGGTACATTGTTTTGTTTCAATTCTGTTGCGAAACGTTGCAGGTTGCATGCAGTAAATTTGCAATGTGTAACACCACCTTGCAACACCGTTTTGCCTTTAGCGCACTTATTAAATGTCTTGCGTACGCATTATGGCAAACTGCATTGCATGAGCGCGAAAATTTGCAAAATGCCCTCTGAGATTAACTTTCTATTACTGTTAAATGCATTTTTACTACAATCGTATGTTTTGTGCTTATTAGCCAATCAGAGCTGTGATTTCGCGAAAGTTTTAATGGGCTCTCTGATCAGCTAGTGTTATTAGGGTATATGTTTATGTTCTCATCTTTGCCTTTTTGAGTCATATCTGACGACTTTCTATACCAATAACAATAATAATATTAATACGTTATTTATACAGGGTAATTCTATCAGCTACAATACGTTAGCTGCTATCAAGAGAAGCCCTGTTCTAAAAAGCAAAAAATAAAATTGACAAATCTAAAAGTTTACAATTAAAGACAAATGACGGATATATAGCGCCTAGTTTAAAAATAGGACAGAAGATGTATGAGTGGCTTCATTGTCCAGTACGTTTGATAATCTCTCGAGGTCATCAAATACAATGGAATACAATAGGCTATATTTGGATTGCCCAGGCCCCTGATTTAAGTCGCCTTATATCTCCGTCATTTGTCTTTAAGTAGCTACTATGAACGGTGCTTAATAAAAATAGTACAATGTGATAAAATACTTTGATTGTTATGGAAGTCATAAGAAACTCGTAAGAAACTCCGAGTACTAATAACAATAATAATAAATATGAGACGAAAAATACAGCAGATTATTTTGCTCTGCTACTCGACGCAGTTTTAAGCCATAACCTTCATCTTTTTTCTGCTGTAAATGCAACACAGAACAAGGAAATATTTCGTTGAATTTCAGTTTATTTACCCATTAATTGGAGCCCTGCATGGAAGTTGAATGTTCTTTGGACAAAATGGGGTTTCGCTGTTGTCTTCACTACCCAGGCGGCCATATTGGACTTGTGTGAATTCAATAAATATAATCTACTCTAAAACAGCTTACTCAACAAGTACAGACCTGTCTCTGCTATTTCTGGGATGTCAAGAAAGGCTTTCACTATTCGGCTGTTAAAGCTTGAAATGATATTCCCATTGATATCAGAGAGCTCCTTACAATTAATGGATTAAAAAAGCAACTTAAAAGGTTATTTTAAGAGCTGAAATCAACTCCAAACATGACTCCCTGGAAGAGCAGGTGCCATGTAGATAGACTACTGCACACAATGTTTAACTTTAACTGTACATAACTACAATATTCAATGTAACTAGAATTGTCTATTTTTAATTTTATTGAGTTTAGATAGCTGAAGGGATTTTTGTGTATAAAGAATTTGAAATTAAATGAATCAATGGGAACATATTGCCACGAACTAAAATTCTCTCAGAATTTGACCACAATATTCGAGTAAAATTAATACGTTGCAATCCTTGTTTAAAAGAAACTCAATGAGACAGTTAGAGTTTTCAACTCTCGAATGAAAAAATCAGAATTTAAATGTATCCTAAGTCCACGACGCAATTCCGTCAGTCAATGTCGAAAATTCAGTTTTCAAGTAGGGGGGGGGGGGCCAAACGTCGAAAAACGACCAAGTTTTCCGACGCGAGCCTAAAATTGCCGACAAATCCATTGTTTTTGCTAATTTTTTCAATTTTTTCGCGGGATTGTGGGAGGCACAGTCGCCACCCCAACCCCCATAATTTCTTTCTCTGCATCAATTAGTTAATACTGGTTTAATCAAGGGAAAGTTTCGATGTTTACCGGAACGTACATTCGTGAATTATCAACAAATTCACAAAATCGTAAGCAAAACCGTTATTTTGCTAATCACAAAAGCGCCGAAAAATTTCAAATTGAATCAAAAATTAATTCTACTTTTTTTTCCGTCGAATTTCCACTGCACTCTTAGCGCGTTTTTACCAAGTCTTAGAAAACTGATATCCCAATAGAACTAGAAAGGCCTGTTATCAACTGCTGTTCTATAATATGCTTCTGTTTGTTCCCATTGCTTAAATCTCCGCATTCACTAACTTTTGTTATTTCTAGTTTTAAAGGTAAACTAGACAGAAGACGTTGATTGCCTTTTCATGTCTTTTTTTCTATTTCTAAGTTGTCCTGTTCTGATAGAGCCTTTTTCGACTCGATTATTTCTCATGACATCGTCATTTTATCAACAACATTCGATATTCACCTAAGCCATATCTAAAAATCTTTCTATCAAATACAATGAAATGACCTATTTGCCTTCTAGTTTATTAATTTTTCGTGTAATAATTAAGCCTACGTAATTTTGCATAATTCATATGTTTTCATTCTTGGCTTAAAAAAGTTTTTAATTAAGTTGCTACTAAGTAAATACGAACGTCAAATTAGGCTGTGAGAATATTATCAAATTTTATGAAATCTTTTGCGAATGGTCACGTTAAGATGTGGGACGTTTTTTGAAGGCAGATCTTGTACAAAAGTGACAAAGTGACTGTAACAGATGAATTGTTAATGACAAGTAAAGTTTTGGTGACAGAAGGTTATTATTATCATTATTAGTATTGTTATTTATTCTTGACTTGTGATGAACTATGAAGTGTAATCAAGGCCAAAATTAAACCTTGATTGTGAAGAGACAATCATGCACTTTTTATACTATCATGTTCTTTCCGATTATGCATTTTCTATCCTTTTGCTTTCCAATCATACATAATGGTGTGCGCCATACGTGTTGTGTATCTTCATCCTAGCATAAAGATCCAATTTATAAAAATAATTACATTTATTTGCTTGATATTATTGCCCCACGATCCTCTCAAGATATTATACATAGCGTACATTATTGTTGAATATGTTATAGATAGTACCCATTATTTGGAGTGGACAGGATACAATATGGTCTGTAATTTATTTCAAATCTCAGAACGATTATTTCTTTAAAGATGTAGGATTGTTCAATTTTAAAAAGACGAGAGAACAAGAGTACCCCGAAATTTTCTCCTGAAGTCAAATAGAATTGTTCAATGCAGTAAATATTTTGAGTGAAACTATTACGATCTGTTCTGATGAAGTACTGTGATTACCGGGTGAGTCAAAAATGGTTTGACGTTTATCAAATTATACAGTCATTAATTATCCATAAATTTCAACGAAACAAAAATCATTTTGATGTGAAAATGTATTTCACTAAAATCATTCATACTGCTGTAAAGTGTTTCGTCATGTGCTTGGAACTTGTTTCTAAGACTACCCTCACATGAGCAAACTCAGACCGGTCTGAGTTTCAGATCGGTTTGAAATTCGTTTCGGTCTACGGTCGAAGCCCTTGGAGTGCTCACATGACGAAGGCGAAATGAAACTCAGGTCGACCTGAAATTCGTTTCGGTCTCTCAGGTCGGTCTGAGTTTTCAGGTCGACCTGAAATTTTCATGTGAGCAGAAATTTTTTCGTTTCGGGGCGAAATGAATTCTCAAACCAATTGGCGCCATGTTTTTTTATGTTCAGGAAAGATTTTGTGAAATGCGCATGTGCAGAGTAAGTGAGCTGAACTCAAACCGGTTTGAAAATTTTCATGTGAGGGGGAGGCAAATTAGCAGACACTACCCCGATCTGAAACTCAGACCGGTCTGAGTTTGCTCATGTGAGGGTAGTCTAAAAGCATTTTAAATAGCAAAAACTAAATATTTATCAAATTGTTTTCAGCACGAAAGAAAAGCCTTTATTTAGATTCGTAGAGAATATATGATGCATTTGTCATCATAAGCTCCAAGCAGGACACATTTGATCAAAATTTGTTTGTCCTCTTTCACTGCTTTTCAGAAATTTCATCCATCCAAAAAGTTGATAGACATTATAACCGATTTTAGTGGAACAAATTTTCGCATTTAGTTAGAGTTTCCACTATAAAAAGATTTAGGATTCAGAAAGATTTGCTAATAATCAACAGCGATACATCTTAGCAAACGTGGACACTTTTTGCGACTCACATAGGTAAGACAAGTTTGAAATAATTAAGCTGAATTCACACATTTTCTTGACACTGCACAAGTAATGCTTGCATCTGCTCGCGTATATTTCTTGTGCTTCGCGAAGCGCGAGCCCTACATTTCAGCGTCAAAAAAGCTTCAAATGGCTACTCAGCTTTAAGTAGGGCAGACATCTTGCACAGTAGAAAGAACATCTACTTAGCATTTGTCATAAATTTTTGTTAGTGATCTAAAGAGTCCGCTTTTCTGGTAACTTAGAGAAATCACAGCGGGAAATCTGCCCAAAGTTTTACGATTTCAGACACATGAATCTGAATTTATTTCATATAAAAATTCAAATAAACGCCAAAACAAGGAACTCCTCACCGCAGTGTTCTTCATTAAATTTTAAGCACAAGTAAATTGCCAGATTACCATGCATAGGTATGAATAAGTGAATACCTACTCAGCTTGCAACTACGCGTTTCAAACCGAGGTTAGCCGACAGGTGCATGGTCCGTAATCTATTAACACAATGCATTCATGGAGAGCTGTTAGAGATCTGTATACGATGACCAGTTTTATTCGTTTAGTTGTTTGTTCTTTACGTTGTTGTTTCTCAATAGTTTACCCAACAATTTGTTAATTTGAAAACGCAGTTTAGCTCCGTGAGAACTTATGATTGTTAACCTCGTAATGAAAGGTAGGCTTGTCTCGATGCCCAGTCAATGACATTATGGAGCATTTCTTCATTCGTAGTTGTTGTAAATCTTGAAATCGATTGTTTCTCAAGGTACGATTGGTCACCAGACTAATCATTTTAAATTGGCATGTCAATCAACAGTTAGTGAGTCTATTGTTACAAGATCCTCCCTTGTTATATGGGACAAGTTTGCTAAAAAAATTGAGAATCTAGTAGAAACTTGTGCATTTGTTGTGGGCTTTACGCAATCTGATTGGCCCATTTCGCAGAAATGTTTCATTTTAGCAGCCAATCAAGATTTTATACCTATGCTACATAGCCTACATAGCCTGATGCACTAGAAATAACAATCAAAGCTTTATACAGGAATTGTTGCTTAAAGGCTCTTTGGCAACCGGCATGCATTGCAGCGCTATTTGTAAATGTGGCCTAACTTAATGCTGGATGAAAATAATTGTGTGATGTCGCTCAAGTCAGCAGCACGTCGTGGACGGAGAAGACCGCTTCATACAGAATCGCTAACGTCGATATACGTGTGTTAAACATTGTACTTGAATTGAATGAAATCCATGAAATCCACGAAACAAAACAAACGATCGCAATGCATGCCGGTGTGCATGAGCCTTTAAATCAATAGGATAAAAACATATTAGGAATTAGGTGCTCCAGTATGATACAACTTCAATATTCATAAACATCCTACCCCCTCCTGCTTGCACGTTATTTTTTTTGCGTTTTATCGAACACGCGAAATGTTTAGTTTCTAAAACTCACCATGGTATCATTTCCTCTTGATGTGAAAAATATTTTAGGAACGATTTTGATCATCTACTATAGGTCTTGCTGGTTCCAATCTGTTTCCTGCAAGGTTAAAAGGTCGATGAGTCTTTTCAGCAATACAACACACTTTTGAAGAGGAAGTGGCAGAACGAATATCATCTATCGACGGAGGTGTAACTTTTATTTATTTTTTCTTTCTTATTTTCATTTTGGTTTTTGGAAGTTGTATAAATATTGTAAACTCTAGACTTTGTAATTTCTTATGTTCTTAATTAAATGATTTTCTTTGCTTTTTGTTAACAGGTTAGTTTGAAAAACATTTACATGAAACTATATCAACCTGTATAAATATTTTAAAATGAAAAAATGAAAATCTACCACCTTCAGAATCGGTTTTGAAAGTAAATAAGTGCTTCCCAGTATTAGGCAGCATTTCATTTTAAATTCAAACTACAGTTTAATCCTGAAATAACGAAGCCTCTATTTAATGAACCTCCCGGTATAACGAACTAAATGACTATGGTCCCTTGAATAACAAACTCGTTATAAAATCTCTCGGTTTAACAAACTCCCGATATAGCTAACTTTTTTTACCCGGATTCAAATGTATTGACTGTGGGAAATTCTGTAGGGTATAAAGGTGGGAAAAATAGGTTGGATTGGAGCAAAAAGGGGCATTGAAAAATTGGTTGATTTCACTGTTAATGTGATTTGGCTGAAGAAAATTAGTTTCTGTCATGAGCAAAGACAATTTTATTTATTGAAAAAGCTGCAAGTTTACAATCAAAAACACTTTGCCTCAGCTTTTGAAGAAAAGAATCAAGTCTCCCATTTTCCCTCATCTTGCCCCATTCCATCCTTCTGAATTCTTGTCATATTCTGCCAAAGCAAGAACGCCAATATTTGTTTCTTGAGGCTGATTTGAGATAATATTGGGTCCATACAATACTTGTTTTCTTGGTATATAGATCAAAAAGGAAAAAGGAACAGTGAAAAACCACGGGCTTTTCAACGAAAAAAAAATGTCGGCCATTTTGACGTTTCTGTATTAAATTTTATGATCATCAAAACCCATCTTGACTTTCACAATATACGAACGAATGCTTATTTTTAAGGTAAAAATACAGAGAAGGGAAAGTAGAAAGAAGAAATTCCTGCACGTGTTTTCTCTTTTTCATTGAAAAAGCGAATTATAAACGCGTTAGGAAGCTAATTTAAAGGACTCTGCTTGATATCAATTCCTGTTGTGAAAGTCCATGTGATGACAGCTATGCTCCTTCTTAGTGTCCGTAATGCGCTGGCTGAGTCAGACAAGTTTCGACGTTTGAAAAACCAGAATAAAATTGACTTTGCTAGGTTTTTTCTTTTGAAGTTATTGGTTAAATTTGTTTAGCAATTATAACATTTGTACTTCTACTCTCGAAAGCTTTGAACTAGCAGCTTGAAGATCCTTAGTTTGAGCCTTAGGTTTCATAAGACATCAACAATCTTGCCCATGACTCTAAATTTTATGATTTCCCGTTACCTTCCGTGCGTAATCACGAGATTCCTTTATTTCTTGATCAACCATGTTAAAGAATTCGAATAAACAAAAAGACAGTCTTGCTAAAGTTTTGTGCATTTTTGTAGTATGCTTCAAAACCAGGTGGCTGACAAAAATTCATAATTCAGCCATTTTGGATACATTACTAGAGTAATCAATTTGGCTAAATCAAGTTGATATCTGAGAAAGAGATTTTGAAATTAGTAAAAACATCAAATTTGGTGAAATCTCAAACGCCGGCCGAAACATTCTGTTCACAACCGACTCATACCTTACTCTTCCTTATTCTCACGACATCCTTCGCGCATTTCAATGCGCTCAATACATCCAATTTATGCTGCTCAGTGTGATACCAATTCCTTTTATGAATGACTACGTTAAATCATCAATGCTCCTTCACAGATTTCTCTTCAGACACTCCTACACTGATTCATCGTCAACACTGTTTTTCTTTGACAAATCAAGACAACCAGCAAACCCCCTCCCCCGGAAATCCAAAGAAACGTCGGATCAAACGCAGTCCTGAAGTAGAGACAATTTCTAGGTGCAAATATTGCTTTATACGAACTAAATCAGTGTAATCAGTCGACTACATTTTAGTGAAGTTTACATGTGATATTGTGGTGAAGGAATCTTATTTGCTTGCCAGATGATTTTGTCGATTGAACGCAAAGACGATATTGACTATCGGGAAGTGATTTTGTAAAGGAATTCTAAAGCAAGTCACACTTAAACCAGTTATACGTTTTATAAATAAAGCGTCTTTTAGTGGAGGGTCTAATAGAATTTGTTTGGTTGCAGGATTTCAAGTGTTCATCACAGATGTCTGTGAACAAGCGTGGGGACTGATTGAATTTAATCGGTGAGTAAAGTTCTGTTTGTCGCCTTATTTACTGGTTGATTTAATTTTGAATATAGCTGCGCTTTTCAGACCAATAAAAGGTATGTTTTCGAAGACTTCAGATTTCAGTCTTTTACCAATTGAATAACCTTATTATAGGAAATTAATTGGTACATTAAATGTGCGCTACTTAATTTAACGCAAATTGAAGGGAAAACACATTAAATTAAAGTAACTTATACCGCGTAAATTTTGAAAACAAAATGTACGCGACGTAAATTGACTCGAATTTTCAAGATTCGCGTTCATTTCTTGCATCGTTAATTTCTTATAACAAGGTACCTCAAGTATACTGACAAGGATTTAGACCCGCCAAATTTACAACCAAATTGCGATGAGGCGAATGATTATACAAATGGTAAGTATTATGACAGTTGTTCCTTGTTCCGCATGAGCGCTTGTCTTTCGTTACTTCCAAATTATCACTTTTCAATTCGATTTTAATTAAATTGGCTTGAGCCGACATTAGCGAGGGAAACCTTACACACGAAAAGCTATCTTTAGAGCTTTGAATAAACTTTTGAATATCCAGTTATCGTGCAGAATTCGATGTCAAAACTGCAAACCAATTTTCACATCGTACAGAACGCTGTCGAGCGTTGTAGCGTTGTTAAAAGGCTTCGGAATGAAATTCTTTTATCAATAACTGTAGCCTTTTGACAAGTAAAACAGTACTTAGATCATAGTCCTAGCAAATCAGTTAATAGCAGAGGTAACGGATTGCAATATTGTGAAGCTTAGCACTGTTGCTGATAGTGAAGGAATGATAGTATATCTAGTGTAGAAACTCTAAGCACTGTTGCTGATATCATGTAGTGAAGGAATGATAGTATATCTAGTGTAGAAACTGAGTTTTTGATCACAGTTATTTGCGGATGATGATTAATAGATGCGCGAAATGCAGTGATTCGATATAAACAACTACACAAATTATTTAAAGTAAAAAATATAAGCGCTTACATAAGAGGAGAATAACTGAACGGCGTTTTGAGTTCGGGGTAACTCCGTTCAGGATTTTTATTAGTTTGTAACGACATAGCAGAAACTGCGTATAATGAAGTCATCACGCAATCTGACATACGTAATCATACGTACGTAATACGTGACATACGTAATAGGAAGTGTGTGGCTGCATAAGCTTTTTAAAACGATAAATCAAGAGTCATTAGGTCATTAGGAAGAAAATATCAAGTGTTGCTTTATTTGCAGAAATGTTGCAGAGAGCCAGGGAGGCTCAAAGTTACGACGTTTCGCGCATGCTCGCACAGTTGTTGTCGTTTGTACTGACAATGAAGTAAAGCTTGCATGAATGTTTGAATTTTTCCAAAATATACAAAGTGTTGTGATAGAAGCATGCGGCCTTATTTTCATTAAGAACGCTCCTTTGAAGGAACTCTTTAATATGAATGGATGTAATGATTTAGGTGGTTGAAGCTGGTAGCAAACATTCCAGATTTCCTAATTTAATCATCATCTACCGAAATCAATCTATAGATGTCTTGGCATATGTTGTCTCTTCATACTTTACTCTTCACTACTTTTTGACTTATAAAAAGGCAAAAGATTGTCTTGGATTATATTAGAAATATTTTCAGTTTCCCGAAAGTTGATATAATGTATTTCAATAATTCTGCAGAGATTAATATGCATCAAAAATTTAAATAGTAAATCCTAAAACATTTTAATTTCCTGCAGAATTTTATTTTCTGAAACCAAGAGTCAAATTCTTTGAAATACTGAGAGCGACTTCTGTTTTCATTGTGAAGGATTTTATAGTTCTTAAATTTCAAAGAAAATTCATAACTGGATCAGCAATTCTATGTTTTTGGGACAAGATGGGCGAGGAGCTGCGAGATAATACCATATTCAGAACAAATGAAGCATCAGAAAAGATGAATTATAGACACTTGAAAACGGTGAAGATGTTATGAAATATTCGCTTCTGTTCTGCTATGTCCATTGTCACTACATGAATCATTGAAAATATTCCTTTTATCGTCAATGTTAACCAAATTTACCTCGCTCTGTTTATCTTGTCTCTAATTTTTCCCGCCAAATGTTTGCCCAAAACATTCCTCTCAGACCAAAAGCCAATATAGAAATTCTAATATAGAGATTCCATAGGCAGAAAAAGCCTGCCATAGTACCAGAATGAATAATCTTTTTCCCTGTTGGCTAAGAAAGTCACTGAGTGATTCGGGAATGGTGAATGTGCAGTAGGAAATACTTTTAAAACTCACGACCTTTAATTTTTCAAATCAGTCGCAGTCTAACTTAGGTTCTCATGTAATTAGTATTTTGTCTTGTAAATCTTTTAAAGGGAATGCGCAATGGTAAAAAGGCTTGTCTATAAATAGAGCAAAGAAAACACTTAGATACAGCGTTGTTTCTTTGGTTATCTATTGTTCACGGCGCGTGTGCAATGTCGATTTGAATGGGATATTTTTAGATTGTTCTGGTCTTTGCAAGTGCAAGCTTTTAACCTTGCACAAACCCTTTAATGTAATATAAAAGAACTGTCTTCGAATGTTACGCTAGGTAGAAAACCCCGGCAACCAAAACAAGACTGTTCTGCTGGTAATTAGCGCTACATATATATATATCCAAATATTTGCAAAAATTGAACAAATCTGGGGACTTCTAAAGATTTCTAAGTTAAATATTAAGATTTATAAGACCTGATAGAACCATCTGTGTTCTATATGAATGGCCTAGGGTAGTCCAAAATGTCTTATCTTAAAAGTGATAATTGCCTAAGAACATTATTGACAAGAGAGGTGGAGGAATCTTTGAAATTTTATCATAGGTTAATTTATTAGTAGAACGTTTAGATTAAAGTAGATACCATAAGGTGTTTTCCTTACTCATTCATTCATAAAGTGATTGCTTTGTGTTCGTTCTATCTTTAATTCACGATCTGTTTGGCCTCACCTGTCGTCCAGGGCTCATACTGAGCTAATCAACAAAGCGCTGCTTCCGATAAAAAATCATCAAGAATCTTGCTTGTAAAAGATTTTCATAAACAACACTCAATGGTTGCTATTTATTTATTTGGAAGAGTCCCATTTTTGTTGTTGATATTTCTACAGCCACTGCGTCAAAGTGAAAATTATTTATAAGATTTTAGGAGAAATTCTGTTGAACGTGATTTAGTGCCTTTTACTGCTCAATCGAATAGCGTTAATTTGTTGTGAAAATTTCTAGGAGCCCTGCATCTAACTGAAAGTTATCTAAAGGATTCTTTGGTGGAAGTTCGTTGGAAATAATGTTTTAATATTTGCTTTCTTTTTGTTTGTTTTTTGTTTGTGTAAACAACTACATTTGTTTGTCATAGCATTTCTGCAGCAAACAGCGCAAACACTATGACTCTTAGAACGAGGCGAAAGCAATAGAAATGTGAATGAACCTATTTTAGTCGTTCAAATACTGCAAAGAAAGGTCCACGGTCTATTTTTAGAGAGATATAAATTGTCTAAAGCTGAATTTCCACAAGGTGCAAAATTTCACGCATGCTACAATTGCAACTGAGTTGATTGGCTGACTCAAAAGCAACATCATTCAAAGAGGAAGATCTTCTGTTCCTAACAATGGAAGTTTAGCGCTCGCAACAATATGCTATTCAACCTGGTTTGAATTTTGAAACAGCCTCTTATTTTTACTTCGTTGTACGATAAGTCAGTAACCACTTGTGAGATTGACTCAAACAAGATCTTAAACTCTAAGTTGACGCCTATCCTATGCATCTATAGCAAAAACTAGACAATCTAGGTTACAGCTCCTTCACAGCAGCCAAACAAAGGGGACACAGTTTTATTTCTATTCCTACCTAGAGAGATAAAACTGTCTACGAGAGACTTAGATTTTCAGTGAGTGCAATGGGTGCAATGCCGTTGTGCAATGCTTAATTAATCCAACGCTTGATAAAAGCATTCTGCTGAGAATGGAAGGCTAGTTATTTGATCACGATTCATTTATTTCACTTGCAAAATTTGCAGACATAATCTGATGAGGCTCAGCTTGCGTCCTTTTAAAGACTCCTGAGTTAGATTATGGATTAGACATAATCCTTTTTTGTGAGTTGCTGGATTACGCATGATCTTTAGCGTTTCATTTGTGATCTTTTGTCTAAGGCCTAGGATTACAATTTATCGTCTTCACATGAATTGAACAAATCGAAAATAGCATTTCTCATTGAATAATATGATCTATTTGATCTATTTGTTTCAGTATATTTGGTTTGCTTTTATGATACAGAGCGACAAAGCGTTTAAACCCGCTTACCTTTAACCCCTGTGGTCATTATCTTATCAATAATTAATGATTTGAGCATTTGAGATAACATAATGAATCGTAGGGATCTGCGCCTCAACAGTGGATACTCTATTAGCACCATCGCAGTCACCTTCTCGGAACCTTTGCGGAACCGAATTCACTTGAAGGTGTTGTGGCGCAGTGGTGTAATCCTCTGACTTTGCAGCCAGAACAGTCAGGCGGACAGGGTTCGATCCCAGGTTGAGCCCACCATTTGAGCGTCATGACAAGGGGTCGCGGACTCGATTAGGTCTTCTCTACTTCTGCGATCCCAGCGCTTGGCGCTAAAAACGCAACTTCACCCTCACCTTTACTTCTTGCCATGATCATCGTATACCTTCTTACATCTAGCTCAATTGCAAACTGCCAAGTTTGAAAATGGATTTTCACCAGGTACAAAATTTCGAGAGCGCTATTGTTTCAACAAATTATTGATTGGCTAGCTCGAAAGCAACGTCAATCAAAGGGCGAGATCTTTTGTTAAAAAACAATCGATTCTAGCATTCTGGTAAAACACAAAGGTACTCCCAAAAACCAAATGGACAAAGGATGTTTTTCGATATAAAGTTTGCATTTCTAATCAAAGCATTGTCAAACAGGCATCACTCGAAAGATCTCACATGGCGGAGTTTGAAAATTGAGAGGATTTTAAGGTAAGAAAAGGGGGTTTGGTCGCCTGGGAACATCAATCTTACATTATCTGAGAGCCCATTTCCTCCTGATGTCAAATCCGACGACTGCATGTTCATATCGTGTGTGCGTCCAAGGTTACAAGTCATATTTAGCAGACGGGTAACAGATAAAATTGTTAAATGTTGTAAAGGATGTATAGGGACAGTAACCTACACTAGGGTTCAATCTTTGACAAGGTAAGGCATTTTGTGCAAATTAACCTTTGGTTCCTATTATCTCGCATACTCATCTAGAAGCTTCTCAAATATCACATATTTTTCATTTATGAATCCTCTCTACTCAAAATGTGTAATAGTAGAACCAAAGCACGGTGTGCGAAAGTTTGTGTGCCTGTCTATTGGCAAGACAAACTTCCAGGAGACCAGATGAACAGATAAACAAAAATTTTCGTCTGAAGAATAGTTTCGTGTAACTTTCAAAATATTTTGAAAGCACACTTTAGTTTAGTTTAGAAAAAACGAGTCTGAGGTTAGTTTCAGTTTCATCCAACAGCCTTGACCCAAATCAGACAGATAGATTAACTGTTGTGTCATCTTGTTCTGTCAAATAGGGCTTTTGACGTTGCCTCTGTTTTATCGCTCATATTTTCAATATCAATCCGTCAGCCCATGAGGCAAGAGGTACGTCATCACCCTGTATGACGCGACGCTATGCCTTGCAAAACATTGAAATACTTTGTTATTTTATGTTGATATATTTATGAAGTTAGATTGTTGTGATAGAATATTCTGCGTCATAGATCTTACAAATATTTTACGTCACGACATTAAGCCCTTTACGTAACGAAAAACAAGTTATTTCAAAAATGGTTGCCTGCTTATTACCTTTGTCTCAAACAGTATGACAAAAAGCATACAAACATCGGCTGTCTGATTTTACAAAAGCTGGCTTATATTTCATTTCCATCAATGGCCATTCCATTGTCATATCGCTTGGGACGAGGTCATGTGACATTTACGTCTGTATGGAATGACGCTAGAAGAAAAGTTAAAATATTGAAGCTTTCCTCAACATTTTCGAGATTTTTGAGGAATAATTCCTTACTATTTTAAACCATGCAAAAAGTTTTCTGCATGTCTTGTCTCATCTTGAAGAGTTTTAAACAAACACGTTTAATCAGAGTTGGAAAAATCACGCTGAAAAAAGTTGTAAGTAGTTTGTAAGCAAATACGATTATTTGGGAAAATTCTGAAATTTTTTAAGAAATATTTCTTGAATATTTAAATTTGCGTCCAAATTTTTATCTTGAGAAAATACGGTTAAAATCAGAGTCAGAAAATCACAATAAAGGAGTTGTAAGTAGTAGCAAGCACAATCTATTTTGAAGAATTTGAGATTTTTGATGAACAATTCCAGAATATTTTAAAGTTTGCTTTGCAGTTTTCTATGTCTATCATGAAGAATTTTAAGTAGTTTGATAGCAAATGCGATCTATTTTGGAGAATTTGATATTTTTTTAGGAACATTCATTACTTGACTATTTTAAACCGTGCCGTATTTTTTCTGCCTTTCGTATCTCATCTTTAAGGATCTTCAACAAACACGTTTAATCAGATGGGAATCCAGCATGCGTGCTCATATCTTACGCCAGAATAGTCGAGCCAAATAATGATAATGAGCTAAAAAGCCATTGAAGAAGGATTTTCATTGCAGGCTGTTGAAAAGATGTGTGGTGTTCCTTTTTCTTTTTTGATAAGAAATAGCGATTAACAGATTGTTGCAGGTGTCAAGTCGTACGCCTTAAATTCCGCAGAAGGATTAAAGCATTTCTAAAGTATTTTTTGTTAACTTTTCAGGTTTTGGTTGGAGAGTGTTAGCCTTATTGTCACCTCAGAGAAGTTGTGGTCGTTTGAAAGGTCGATTGTGCGTCAATCTGGAGAGCAGAAGTGGCTGCTTGGATAACCAAACAAGAGACCGAACTATTCTGAAAGAAACCCTCTCGTTAAATTTAGTTCACCGCGAGCTGAGGAAGACTGTGTATCTATGAAGTGATGTAGAGGTAATTACAAATTTAATTTTGTTTATCGTTTGTTTGTTTCAATTTGAGCGCTTTGTTTACCTTCCTGTGGTCCTGTTAGTCCTTTAAGATAAATAGATCGATGTATCACTCACAGATAAAACGTCCTAGAAATCCTACAGATTTTTCCAGAGTGATATGCCCGTTGCATACCTCGCATAAAATCATGAAATATGCTATTCCTTCCGTAAACGTATTTTCTATGAGAAAGTCCTTATGATATAAGAAACTCAACTCTCAGATCACCAACAAATTAAGAAACTCAGATACTGCAAAAATATTCCTTCAGAAACTTTTTTATTTTGTCTGAAGCTTTTTTCACCTGAAGCATACTTCTGGTTTATTATTCGGTACCGCTTGAGTAATGTATACACAGAAGCGTGGTTTCATAAATTGACTATATAATGTTCACAAATGCACAGAAGATCCCCTGCCGCTAGATACAACGTGAATTTGAGGAACCTTCTGAGAAACTGCTAAGAAACTTTCAGTAATCAAAATCTGATAATTTTAAGAAACTGTCAGTACTGGGTCAATTTCTTAGTTTCTTATAAATCAATATGTACGTATACTCCAATTTCAGCGCATACAATAACAACGCCCGGGCACTTCGATGATTTTTGTACGGGTATGTGCTGCTGGACAGGGCGGGACAGTAAATCGTTTTTTAGCGATTTTGCTCCCAAACAGGGTATCCTTTACAAAAGTGCTCCCAGAGGGGTGTCTAGTTCTGAAATAATTGCTCTCGTGCAGGATTTTGACAAAGAATTTGCACTTTTGCTTTTGTTTTTTGCCAGTTTGCTCCCAGACAGGGTAATCAGTTTGAAAAATATTGCTCCCGCACAGGGTGGAAATTTCAATATCCCAGCGGCACACCCCCGTACATTTGAGGTCAAGTGCCCCACCCCCCGGGTAACAACGCTCAAGGGGTGTCGCTTGGTCCTAGTTTAATTTCTATTTAATTCCTAGTTTAATTTCATTTCATTCTGCAATGTTTTCTTTTAATGACTGACCGTAGACGGGTCCCACCAGGTGCTAACTTGCGTCAACTCGGGCTAAACCAAACAGGTCAGGGGCGGTGCCAGCCCTGAAAAAGTGGAGTGGACAATTGAAGAGAAATGATTGCCAGAAGGTTTACCTGACGTTTTTTACATCTTGTTGGTTAAGAATAATTACCGACCTGAGAAAAGTGGGTGGACATGTCTACCTCCCAGCCTTTGAACCAGGTGCGAATAATTGCGTTAATTTTAACCCTTGTGTGTCTCTTCTAAATTAAAGCAAGAATCTTACCGCCAGTTAGCGTGAATGGAATTCTCAAAGTTGGAGAAAAACTTCTTGATTACAACTTCCTAATTAATGCCATGTTAACGCAATTTTTATTAATTGCAAGCCATTGGTAAGTTGATCAATATCTTTAAATTTAACTTGATCTTTGATGCGACATTTCATACAGAAAAATTTAATAATAATTGAATTCCTGACCAATTGGTGATATTTCAAATGCCGAAACTTTTTTACTCGGCCGCGGTAGAGAAATACAAAAGTGAGCGGAAGAGCCGGTAGAAGATCCAGTTGCATTTCTCTATCTAAAGAAGAAATTTTTAAATCCAAAATCGACCCTTTAATTTATAAGATTTTAGTGAAATCTCCCAAGAAAAGCCCCTCGGCCGCAATTTCATCAAACCATGCAGGTTGCATTCCTGACCTTCATTCATCGCTCATGTGCCACGCCTAGATCACATTACGAATTACGATCAATCCTAATTCTTTCTTTCAATTGCCAGCCTGTCGCATATTAAAACGAATGGTTAATGCATCATTTCTTTTTAACATGCAAATTCGAATTAAATTAGAATTCGAAACATTTGTTGTGTGACATTCTAAATTTAAATATCAGATCATAAAAGAGGGATTCGATTGTTTTTATGCTCCATAACCAGAAAATGAAATTCATTCTGCAGATTTTCAACATAGAACTATGATTTTCAGCCAGGTCATTTATTGTTGAGTGTTTTAAGCCGTAGTTGCTTTGCAATCCTTTATGTTGAACACATCACAGTGCTGTCACCCCCTCCTGAAGAATAACGTTTAGTGAGCTCACCATGAGTTTTCAATGGTTTCAATAGACTTAACAGGTTTCGTGCAATAGATCTAACAATTTGACTAGGCCAGTCGATTGCTTGGGAATAACGAATTTGCAAAACTGTAATGTGTTTTTGAAGCTCTTTGTAAATTTAATAACAAGAAGGTCAGGTTTTGTAGAAATACAATAATCCATCTTTGGTATATTCAATTTTTGTTATCCTTTCAACAGGTGACGACGGGAAAATAATGTCGAATTTTGCATTAAAAGTTAACATTGATGGGACGAGATATTTGATCCGGGGAGTCGAGAAAGAAACATCACGAAAAGATGTCCTATGCGCGATTGCGAAGTATCGTTCGAAAGAACAATTGCCAAACTTAAATGCTGCATTGTCGAAGTCCTTGGGGAATCTCAGTATTGTTGAGTGCAGGAAATCAAGTGAAAGATCTGCCACATCCTCTGGCTTTAGCTCAGGAGGGTCGGATGCGAGATCAAAAAAGTCGGATTCAAACAGAAAGTCAGGACGGCGACACAAGGGGNTTTGACGTCACTACATTAAGCCCTTTACGTAACGAAAAACAAGTTATTTCAAAAATGGTTGCCTGCTTATTACCTTTGTCTCAAACAGTATGACAAAAAGCATACAAACATCGGCTGTCTGATTTTACAAAAGCTGGCTTATATTTCATTTCCATCAATGGCCATTCCATTGTCATATCGCTTGGGACGAGGTCATGTGACATTAATACGTCTGTATGGAATGACGCTAGAAGGAAAGTTAAAATATTGAAGCTTTCCTCTACATTTTCGAGATTTTTGAGGAATAATTCCTTACTATTTTAAGCCATGCAAAAAGTTTTTTGCGTGTCTTGTCTCATCTTGAAGAGTTTTGAACAAACACGTTTAATCAGAGTTGGAAAAATCACGCTGAAAAAAGTTGTAAGTAGTTTGTAAGCAAATACGATTATTTGGGAAAATCCTGAAATTTTTTAAGAAATATTTCTTGAATATTTAAATTTGCGTCCAAAGTTTTTATCTTGAAAAAATACTGTTAATCAGAGTTGGAAAAATCACAATAAAGGAGTTGTTAGTTGTTTGGTAGCAAACATAATCTATTTTGAAGAATTTGAGATTTTTGATGAACAATTCCAGAATATTTTAAAGTTTGCTTGCAGTTTTCTATGTCTATCATGAAGAATCTTCAACAAACATGTTAAGAGTTAGAAAATCACCCGAAAGAAATTTTAAGTAGTTTGATAGCAAATGCGACCTATTTTGGAGAATTTGATATTTTTCTAGGAACATTCATTACTCGACTATTTTAAACCGTGCCGTATTTTTTCTGCCTGTCGTATCTCATCTTTAAGGATCTTCAACAAACACGTTTAATCAGATGGGAATCCAGCATGCGTGCTCATATCTTACGCCAGAATAGTCCAGCCAAATAATGATAATGAGCTAAAAAGCCATTGAAGAAGGATTTTCATTGCAGGCTGTTCAAAAGATGTGTGGTGTTCCTTTTTCTTTTTTGATAAGAAATAGCGATTAACAGATTGTTGCAGGTGTCAAGTCGTACGCCTTAAATTCCGCAGAAGGATTAAAACATTTCTAAAGATTTTTTGTTAACTTTTCAGGTTTTGGTTGGAGAGTGTTAGCCTTATTGTCACCTCAGAGAAGTTGTGGCCGTTTGAAAGGTCGATTGTGCGTCAATCTGGAGAGCAGAAGTGGCTGCTTGGATAACCAAACAAGAGACCGAACTATTCTGAAAGAAACCCTCTCGTTAAATTTAGTTCACCGCGAGCTGAGGAAGACTGTGTATCTATGAAGTGATGTAGAGGTAATTACAAATTTAATTTTGTTTATCGTTTGTTTGTTTCATTTTGAGCGCTTTGTTTACCTTCCTGTGGTCCTGTCAGTCCATTAAATAGATCGATGTATCACTCACAGAGAAGACGTCCTAGAAATCCTACGGCTGTGGACGAGATTTTTCTAGGGTGATATGCCCGTCACATACCTCGCATAAAATCATGAAATATGCTATTCCTTCCTTACACGTATTCTCTACAAGGAAAAGTCCTTATGATATAAGAAACTCAACTCTCAGATCACCAACAAATTAAGAAACTCAGATACTGGAAAAATATTACTTCAGAAACTTTTTTATTTTGTCTGAAGCTTTTTCACCTGAAGCATACTTTTGGTTTATTATTCGGTACTGCTTGAGTAATGTATACACAGAGGCGTGGTTTCATAAATTGACTATATAATGTTCACAAATGCACAGAAGATCCCCTGCCGCTAGATACAACGTGAATTTGAGGAACCTTCTGAGAAACTGCTATGAAACTTTCAGTAATCAAAATCTGATAATTTTAAGAAAATGTCAGTACCGGGTCAATTTCTTAGTTTCTTATAAATCAATACGTATACTCCAATTTCAGCGCATACAATAACAACGCCCGGGGGGGAGCACTTCGATAATTTTGTGTACGGGTATGTGCTGCTGGACAGGGCGGGACAGGATATCGTTTTTAGCGATTTTGCTCCCAAACATGGTATCCTTTACAAAAGTGCTCCCAGAGGGGTGTCTAGTTTTGAAATATTTGCTCTCGTACAGGATTTTGACAAAGAATTTGCAATTTTGCTTTTGTTTTTTGCCAATTTGCTCCCAGACAGGGTATCCTTTACAAAAGTGCTCCCAGAGGGGTGTCTAGTTTTGAAATAATTGCTCTCGTACAGGATTTTGACAAGGAATTTGCAATTTTGCTTTTGTTTTTTGCCAGTTTGCTCCCAGACAGGGTAATCAGTTTGAAAAATATTGCTCCCGCACAGGGTGGAAATTTCAATATCCCAGCGGCACACCCCCGTACATTTGAGGTCAAGTGCCCCACCCCCCGGGTAACAACGCTCAAGGGGTGTCGCTTGGTCCTAGTTTAATTTTTATTTAATTCCTAGTTTAATTTCATTTCATTCTGCAATGTTTTCTTTTAATGACTGACCGTAGACGGGTCCCACCAGGTGCTAACTTGCGTCAACTCGGGCTAAACCAAACAGGTCAGAGGCGGTGCCAGCCCTGAAAAAGTGGAGTGGACAATTGAAGAGAAATGATTGCCAGAAGGTTTACCTAACGTTTTTTACATCTTGTTGGTTAAGAATAATTACCGACCTGAGAAAAGTGGGTGGACATGTCTACCTCCCAGCCTTTGAACCAGGTGCGAATAATTGCGTTAATTTTAACCCTTGTGTGTCTCTTCTAAATTAAAGCAAGAACGTTACCGCCAGTTAGCGCGAATATAATCTCCAAGTTGGGAAACAACTTTTTGATTACAACTTCCAAATTAGCGCCATATTAACGCAATTTTTATTAATTACAAGTCATTGATAAGTTGATCAATATCCTTAAATTTAATTTNGTGCTAACTTGCGTCAACTCGGGCTAAACCAAACAGGTCAGGGGCGGTGCCAGCCCTGAAAAAGTGGAGTGGACAATTGAAGAGAAATGATTGCCAGAAGGTTTACCTGACGTTTTTTACATCTTGTTGGTTAAGAATAATTACCGACCTGAGAAAAGTGGGTGGACATGTCTACCTCCCAGCCTTTGAACCAGGTGCGAATAATTGCGTTAATTTTAACCCTTGTGTGTCTCTTCTAAATTAAAGCAAGAATCTTACCGCCAGTTAGCGTGAATGGAATTCTCAAAGTTGGAGAAAAACTTCTTGATTACAACTTCCTAATTAATGCCATGTTAACGCAATTTTTATTAATTGCAAGCCATTGGTAAGTTGATCAATATCTTTAAATTTAACTTGATCTTTGATGCGACATTTCATACAGAAAAATTTAATAATAATTGAATTCCTGACCAATTGGTGATATTTCAAATGCCGAAACTTTTTTACTCGGCCGCGGTAGAGAAATACAAAAGTGAGCGGAAGAGCCGGTAGAAGATCCAGTTGCATTTCTCTACCTAAAGAAGAAATGTTTAAATCCAAAATCGAACCTTTAATTTATAAGATTTTAGTGAAATCTCCCAAGAGAAGTTAGTGGCCCCTCGGCCGCAATTTCATCAAACCAGGCAGGTTGCATTCCTGACCTTCATTCATCGCTCATGTGCCACGCCTAGATCACATTACGAATTACGATCAATACTAATTCTTTCTTTCAATTCAGCCTGTCGCATATTAAAACGAATGGATAATGCATCATCTCTTTTTAACATGCAAATTCGAATTAAATTAGAATTCGAAACATTTGTTGTGTGACATTCTAAATTTAAATTTCAGATCATAAAAGAGGGATTCTATTGTTTTTATGCTCCATAACCTGAAAATGGAATTCATTCTGCAGATTTTCAACATAGAACTATGATTTTCAGCCAGGTCATTTATTGTTGAGTGTTTTAAGCCGTAGTTGCTTTGCAATCCTTTATGTTGAACACATCACAGTGCTGTCACCCCCTCCTGAAGAATAACGTTTAGTGAGCTCACCATGAGTTTTCAATGTTTTCAATAGACTTAACAGGTTTCTTGCAATAGATCTAACAATTTGACTAGGCCAGTCGATTGCTTGGGAATAACGAATTTGCAAAACTGTAATGTGTTTTTGAAGCGCTTTGTAAATTTAATAACAAGAAGGTCAGGTTTTGTAGAAATACAATAATCCATCTTTGGTATATTCAATTTTTGTTATCATTTCAACAGGTGACGACGGGAAAATAATGTCGAATTTTGCATTAAAAGTTAACATTGATGGGACGAGATATTTGATCCGGGGAGTCGAGAAAGAAACATCACGAAAAGATGTCCTATGCGCGATTGCGAAGTATCGTTCGAAAGAACAATTGCCAAACTTAAATGCTGCATTGTCGAAGTCCTTGGGGAATCTCAGTATTGTTGAGTGCAGGAAATCAAGTGAAAGATCTGCCACATCCTCTGGCTTTAGCTCAGGAGGGTCGGATGCGAGATCAAAAAAGTCGGATTCAAACAGAAAGTCAGGACGGCGACACAAGGGGAGCATCAAAGAGTCGAAAAGAGAATGCGGCCCTTCAACATTGATTTCACCCAGCGAAAAGTGTTCGTTGGATCAAACTCCTTCTAATCTTGAAAAACAACCGAAGAAATTGCACAGAAGAAACTCAGAACGTCGTAAATCCTCGCGGTTAGATCAAGAAACGGAGAGTGGCCATCCGAAGCATAAATCGTTATCTCGAAGTAATTCTTTCAGCGAGAAAAATGCAAAGATATCTCAAAAGTTGGCAAAAGAAAGACCGAAATCTTTTGCAGAATTTGACAGGATTCATTTGAAGTCGAAAGGTGAGACAGTAACAAAAAATCCTTCAAATGAAAATTGCAGTGGTCAAAATACGGAAAAGCGAAAATGGATAAAGCAAAAAGCTTTCGATGATTCTGATCTCGAAATGTCGAAGAGTAGTAATCGGAAAATTAGGAACTTGATTGCAAGAAAGCATTATGACGATTCGGACATCGCTTCTTTATGTGAAATTCAAAATGAAGCAAAAACTGTACTTAGACGAGCAAAAACTTCAGCGAAGCGGAATAAATTATCGACTTGGCTGCAAGGCCTAAAACGCAACTCAACTACATACTTTCTCGATAATAGTGAAAACAGCGAGCTTAGGCCGATTGTTGTGACTGGTGAAGCCGATGTAAACAATAATGGTTCGAAGAAAGGCAAGGAGGTATTGGATGATAGTAGACAAATAGATAATGAAGTAACGCGCAATGATTCGATGAACGAAATATCAAGTAAGCAAAGCGAAGAGTTGGCAGAATATGCTGAAGCCGAAACTGACAGTGGGTTGCCATCTTTAGACTATGAGTCGTCATTGGATACCATATCACGTGATGACCGAATCAGTTTTGATCAGAGTTGTGAGGAAGAGAAATTTGAACAACAGCGAATTCAAAATGACTCTGGGTTCAAGTGCAGAAGTTGCAGTCAATCTGATTGTGAGACTGATAGCCATGTATGGAAAGCGAATTCGAGTGACGATATTGTATGTGAAGCGACAGTTTGTGATTTTATGTATTGCGGAAAAGGTGAATGCGAGAACTGTAGACATTTACGATGTGTTGAGGACCAAGCAAATGCTATTAGTTGTAAGTGTATGGAGATCATTTGCTCTTGTGATAAGATATCGAAGGCAAAACTATCTGATTTTGGGAAGACTGAGGCTATTTGCAATTGTGCCGAGCTAGCTAAAGACGAAAACCTAGGCTCCAAGGAAGCAAATATTATTTGCAGAAATTGTGACAAAGCAGCAAAGGTTAGAGATCATGGTTCAAAGGTTACTGATGTGAGTTGCGATTCTTGCAAAGTACCGGGTGTCGAAGTCCATAGTTGCAACAAGTTAGAAGACACTGTTGAACATTTTGCAACTGAAGCAAACTGCATGAGTGTTGCTTGTGAAACTGGTGAAGATTTTGCTGAGTCGCCAGACTTTTGCAGCGATATTTCACAAGCATGTAAATTGATGCCATTAAATGACACACTTTGTAAGGATGACACTTGTAATAGTGCTGAAGAATTACTTGATGAAATAAATTGCATTTGCCTCCAGATGACAACAATAAACGAAGAACTTTTACGCAAAGAACTTTCAATAGCACAGTTGGAGCATCAAATTGGATTTATTTCGGAAGAAATTGAACATTTTGATGACCTTGAGATGGAGGTAAATGAAAAGAAACTTATTTCTGAACTGAAAGATCTTGAAGAATTCTTAACTGCAATAACAAAATTGAGTCATTATCAGAGAGCAAAACAAAACGAAATTTTATCAGAACTTGTAATTCTGGATAGTCAAATTAAAGAAAGGTACAAAATATTACATTTCCTAAATAAACAATTGCTTAGGAACAAATACAAAACAATTCCGAGGCATTTGAGTGTTCTTGAACAGAAGCAAAGACATGTGAACAAATTGCCGTTGTACGAGGATGCTGAAACGATCAATGACTTCATTATCGAAAGACATTTTGGAGAAGAAAGTGAGAGAGATTTTGAAGATGAAAGCAGTGAATGTTTAGATGTAAATAGTTCTGTTAGTTTAGTATAAGTCATGGGCATAGGGGATGCCCAACGTTTAAGGGGGCTTAGTATGAATCTTGCCCGAATATGATGGCTTTATTGAGATAAGACTGCCCGAATGGAGCCTGAAATGCNAGACAATTGCTTAGGAACAAATACAAAACAATTCCGAGGCATTTGAGTGTTCTTGAACAGAAGCAAAGACATGTGAACAAATTGCCGTTGTACGAGGATGCTGAAACCATCAATGACTTCATTATCGAAAGACATTTTGGAGAAGAAATTGAGAGAGATTTTGAAGATGAAAGCAGTGAATGTTTGGATGTAAATAGTTCTGTTAGTTTAGTATAAGTCATGGGCATAGGGGATACCCAACGTTTAGGGGGGCTTAGTATGGATCTTGCCCGAATATGATGGCTTCATTGAGATAAGACTGCCCGAATGGAGCCTGAAATGCGATGAAGTTTGCCTGACTGGGGGGCTGCAGCCCTCCCAGCCCCTATGCCTCCTACGCCTATGAGTATAGTGGTATATGAAGACACAAATGTGCCGTTGTAGTGCGTTGTGTGTGATTAGAAATTTGCCATCTGAACATATTACAAGAGTTTCTTGTCCCCTGTGGTGAACTTGCTCAAGTTAAGACTTTGACTAGACTGATTACATAGTCGTTGTTATCACTATTGATAGACTGATAGACACTCAAACTACTCAGTTTGAGCAAACAATTCAATTCAATAAAAGTGTAAAGAAAGTAGAAAAAGTGTTGTTGTTGTTGCTGTGATAACTGGGACTTTGTAGTGAGTCTAGACTTGGACTTGCTACAAGTCTCACTTTTAAAAACCTCTACTATAAACCTCTACCTCTCCGGAGGAGCGAGTGAGACTTGTAGCTCACTCGCTCCTACTGAGAGGTTTTAAAAGTGAGACTTGTAGCAAGTCCAGTCTAGACTTTGACCGGATCAAGAGAATAAAGGAAGGCAAGAATTTCTAACGAATTTGAGTTATCTAGGTACTGAACCGATTTGATGCAATCGATCATGGAATGACAATATAATTTTACCTCTATAATCGAACGCAAGCGTCATATTTTGGAATGAAGTTATGTAAAAATCTAATGCAGAACTTATTGCTTCAAAAGCTTGAATTTCTACATCAACAAGAGCAGATTTTGTTCAATTGCTTGCTTTTGTTATACTTACCAGAACAATACCATTTCTACTGTATGTAAGTCAATTTTGTATACGTCAAACCGCATGGTATAAATTGAAACTTTGATGCCTAAAGGAGCGTACTTTAAGTGAAATGTTGAGTTTGCCGGTAGATATCAAGTTTTATCAAAAGTAGACGCATGAAGCAAAGTATCTATTGCGGCCTTTTTCTATTTCATGTTTAGAACCCAAGCAATAGCAGCTTCAATAACGTCATAAAAGTTCGAGAATTTAAAGGGGCCTTTGCAACCGGCATGCTTTGTGAATACATCATTTTGCGGTCTCTTTGTTGACGCCATTTTCATGGTCCATGAAAATGGCCGCCAACAAAGAGATGGCACGTGCAAGGTATGCTGGTTGCAGGGGCCCCTTTAAGTGCTATTTTCTAGAGTTCTGAGCAAGAAATAAAAGAGAGCTGCAGCAGATCTTTTCAGATTATTTATCGACTTCTATAAAACATTTCGTTGTGTACTAAAATCTTCTTTTCTCCTGAAAAGACCGTTCTGGGACATTTCAAATAATTAAGGCAGTCAAGCAATGCCTGAGGTGGGCTTCACCTTATGGACCAGGTTTGCTGTATCTTGAAATTGATCTTCGCAGTCTCAGTCTGAGAATGTCGAAAACATTTCAGGTCACGTATTTGGTTACAGCGAAAACTTTGACAAAACGATTGAAGACCACTAACTGACATTATGCAATTAGCAGAGATTTCAGGCTTCTCAACTCCTTAAAGGTTTGAGCTTTTGCACTGACTGACGTATGTGACTGACACCAGTGTTGCTAAGGACGTTTTGGCAATGAAGATTATGCTAGAAATGAACTGCTGTTCCCTGAGTGGAATCTATTATCACCACGAGCTAGAAAAAATATCGCTCGATTTTCGGTTGTAATTTGTGATGGCATTTTGCTAACAGGATCATAAGAAAACTTAAAAGTTAACGAATTCTTTATCCGGTCGTAAATTTTAGAGGAAGCTTGGGGTAAAATGGGCAAGAACGAAAATGTAAATAAATTTGGTAAAAATCATGATTCACAGATTTTCTTTAGCTACAACTGTTTGTACTAGCCTTCTGGATTTTGCGATTGTTGATTCAGCAGTTCACGATCTGCCATTGTCCTGCAATCAAGGTTAATCATTTTACCCTGAGCCTACCCATTTTACCCGTGCAGACCCGATAAATGATTCGTCAAAACATAAGCATACGGGGAGAAAAAATCTAGGGGGGCTGCCTGATGAAAAGTCTATTGTTTACGAAATTTTGTGCCCGACTTACGGCGGATTATTGCCCGAAATAAGCAGATTTTTATAAATTTTTCGAATGTTGGGGGGGCTGCCGCCCCCCAGCCCCCCCGGCTCGTACGCTTATGCGTCAAAACTTAAAATGGAAACCGTAACCGGCTATGAGATAGAATCGAAAAACAATGTTCAGGCACACATGCGCTCTATCGCATGACGTCAGTCTAAGCTCTAGGAATCCCAAAACAGTTCCTAAGATTGCAGAGTTATAGTGGCGTATAGCTGTGATTTTAACATTTCCCCCATGGACTTGATTGCGACAGAAAGGCTTCAACTTAATCTTTGAAACCCTGTTTGCAAAAATCATGTGATGTTAACATTTCCACATGAACGTGTGTGTGACAAAAAAGGCTTCTACTTAATCTTTGAAACCCTGTTTGCAAAAATCTACTAAATTATTAACCAGAGGGTTACGTGTAAAGTGTAAACTGCTAAGCAGGAAACCCTCTTTTTTAGAGAAAACCCTAAAATCTGTTATTTTGATGTATGATGTCTCTACAAAAAAACACGTAGATTGCTGTAAACAATGTGTGAGAATTTAAGCTGAAGCATATTTCTTCCTTGTCACGTAAATCTTAAAATATTGAAATAACAACTTTTCTACAGCAACTCTGCAGCACCCCCAGTCTAAGAACCCCGGTGAGAGGTCAGATGTTCACTGGGGTCCTGGTTATCGAAAAAATTGTCAAATTTTCGTCGGAGAGCTCCAATTTTGGACGGAGGACAGCATAATTTTTGGCGGGGAAATATTTCTGGGTGGTAATAATTTCTCAACTTTCTCCTCATGATTTTTCCGATTTCCAGCTGAGGTTTCACTCGTGGGGCGTTTTTTACCGGAGGAGATTTACATCTTGTCCGGGGACAGATTTTTTTTCATTTTTTGTTCACTGGGGAAGTCACCGGGGTAGAATGTGCGAAGACACTTAGATTAGTGTCTTCTGCAAACGTAGAAACATTTTGCGGCACGCGGTACATCACCGATACTCATCTCTAGCTGCAACGGGAAACGAGGTTATCTTCGAAAATTTTAAAGTCTTGTTGAATGGGCCTAAAGTTATGACTGTATCGTAACATCCATCTTGGTAATATATTAGCCCTGATTTTATTCACAGAATACGCAAGAAATACAACTTTATTGCATGTATTTTTTTTTTATGTTCTTACCTTAGTTCATTGACATTACTTTACATCGAATAATTATTAGTGATACATAAATTATCATACACGTATCTACAATTAACTACACTTGCTTTGCTTTGTAAGTATTGTAAATTATGATGAATATTTATTATAATTTATCGTAGCATATATAAAATAGCCTACTAATCATTGCGTTTCCATAAATTCGGCTTGACAATGGGTAGACAAACTCAAAGATGTCGTCTTGAGTCTGAGTTTAGCAAGCAGAGGTAGCGAGAAACGGGCTGAATATAAGAACTGGGTGGTACCACCAGCTTAGGCTTATTACATGTCATAGTTTCGCTCCTCCGCCGAACTGATATACCCCGCTACAGTTTGAGCGGTCTCGGTTTGGCTGGCGTTAGTCTCGTGTTGGTGAGCGATAACTGGGACTCAATGTAATCAGTCTACCGCCAGCTGCAGTTCCTTCTGTCATAACTTCGAATTCAAGTCAGCGTTTTTTAAAGCCAGGGTACTACCGGGTGTCCCAAAAAATGTATACAGATTTGGTTGACCCTAGTGATGAGAATTTAGGGCACATCAATCCGAAAACATTTTTAAAACATACCTCGATAGTCAACTTGAACATAGATACCTTGTTTGTCGATATTGATGCTTTGAAAGTTAAAATATTAATCTTCAAAGGACAAATTTGCCTCAACCTCGAAACCAGAGCTTTGGCGTTTGGGCCTAAGCAAATTCTTAAATAAGTCAACAATAGACTTGAAAAAAATTGAAACAGGAGGAGAAAAATTAAAAATTGTGAAACAGATACGTTTTAAAAAGTATAATTTACGTGACACTTATCATCAAGGGAGCTCCATAGTAAACTTCAATCATTTTAATATCAACAACTGATTTCACTACTTTGGCCAAAACGCCAAAGCTCTGGTTTGGAGGTCGAGGCAAATTTGTCCTTTGAAGATTAATATTTCAACTCTCAAAGCATCAATGTCAAAAAACAAGGTATCTATGTTCAANTGGGAGAGCATCATACTAAAAATTACCAATTAACTCAAAATCTAGTTTAGGCTTCATGAGTAAAACCCTTCATCTGGAATTTATCAAATCCACAGCCCGGTTTTTGCAGTACGATTTTGCAAACCGTTGGTACATTTTTTCACTCACCTAAGATACATATTCATAAGGCCTCTATTCCCACTGGTAAGCTCATTTTAAAAACATATGTCTTGGCGTGTTTTCTAAGCAACTGTCTTGGAGTTTCGTGAAACCTTTTAAACATAACCATATTTTCAAGTGACTTCAGCGTTGATTGTTTTTTACGCAGGATTCTATCAAGTTTCTCAAGCTCTTGTTTATTCTCTTGTAATTGCTCTCTCTGCCGCATTGAAAACAAAGTCACAGTTTTGAGATATTTTCTGAAATCATTGATATCTCTCACAATTAATTTCTCATCATGATCCAAAGCGCCATCTTCGTATAAAAGTTCGTTTGCCCGAATTTCTTGCAGTTCATGTTTCTTCTGATTCAATATCAAATCAAGGTACAAAAGTTTCTCAGCAATTTCGATGATTTTGTCACAAACTTCTCTGTATTCTGTCCAGAGTTTCTTCCTGTCAAGATCTTTCGTATCACCAACAGCCATATCTTCAGAGTTTTTATTTTCAGTTTGTTCCCCTTCCACATAATTTTCTATTCCCACTGTGCAAATTTTCGTCTCGTCGGTATCACTCGTCACTTTTACTGCCATATCGCCAGACGCTACACCTGTATCACGTTTCTCCTCTTCGCGATTTTCATCTATAACTGCACAATTTTCCATAATTTTCCTCCCATCAATTCCTTCATCACCAGTTTTATTATCGTTACTCCTTTGTTTACAAAGTGCATCGCATACTCCTCCCATCGATGACCCTGTTGCAACAATATTCTTTACAACACCTGCTGTTTGCAGCCCTTCATCATCTCTACAAGCGCCTTTATTCTCCTTAGTTGTAGACTCTGCTCTCACATGCCCCGTGATCGACTCACCATCCGTACTATCTCCTTTCAATCGTCCTCCCATGTTTTCAATCTCTTCTTCAAATGTTCCCAGTTTCTCTTCAATAGCTTCCTCTGCAGTTTTAACAGTCTCTTCAGCAGCTTCTCGTTCGCATACACTTCCCATCGAGACTTCTTCTGCATCAATATTCTCTTGATCAACTTCAAAAACTTCGGGAAAAACTTCCTGGCTTTCTGACGATTCTCTTCTGTTGTTGTTTTGATCGAAATCATTTCCACAGCTGCATTTCTCACCAACTATTTTGTCTTCCTTTCGAACTATTCCTATTCCCGCCACTTTCGTCACTTTTTCATTGGCTATCTTTCCTTGAACAGTCAAACTTTCTATCAACTTGTTATCAGTTACTTTTGCAGATTTTTTATCCTTCTTCTTGAACCAAGAAAACAATCCTTTGCCATTTCCCTGCTTCATAGAATTCTCATAAAGTTTTCTAAAATCTTCTATTTCATTGACAACACTATGTTGTCTTTGGTATAAACCGTTCTTCTTTTCGCTTCGTTGTTCCTCGACTTTATCCTGCTTTTTGGAATCCTCCGTTGCTGTCTCTTTGCTGCTTTTCCTTGAGGATTTCTTGCTCGCCTTTCTTATTTGGAGATTATTTGCTGCACTTTGAAAATTGTCGATTTTTAGCAAAGCACTATCCATATCAGTTGAAAATGCTTCCAAACTTTTGCTGAGTCTATCAGTGTTGCCCATTGCGGCATCCCTACTTGTTGAATAATCGCCTTCTGAGATTTTCCTCATCTCTTTTGATTTGCTATATTTCTTCTCCGCTCTCTCTGCTTTACTCGTTTTCTTCTGAGGCAGTTTCTTCTCTCTTTTACCAGCAGTTGTTTGCTTAGAGTCCCCCGCCTTCTCGCTCAATTTCTCAACATATACGATCCTTTTATTCCTTATAACAGGCACATTGTCTGATTCAAAGCTACTACAACTGCCCTCTCTGGATTGCGCCTTTCTCTTCATCTCAAAATCTCCAAGTTCACTGCTACTAGCAGTCGATCCACAGTCCGATTCTCTACTTAATCTACTCGATCTGTCTAATTCATTTAAAACCTTGGAAGTAATTTCTCTTTCTTCCTCTTTACACTCTTTGATATTGAGAAGAGCGCCATTTCCTCCTAGTGCTCCTGATGAGCACGTCTGCCCCATGCTTTGTAAGTCTGATATTTCTTCCGACTTTTCCCTAGCCCCTTTGTTGTCACTGAATTTGCTTCCGTTAGAGCTAGTATCTTTTTGGTTATTGCAAACTTCTGATTTGAACAATGGAGGTGTCAGTTCTGTTTCATCAAAATCGATCAAGAGGAACGAGCCACGGTTTTCATAGCTCAAGTTTCTTTCGCGATCTCTTAGGTTAACATTTTCTTTGGAGTCTACAATTTTCTTTATTTCCTCGATTCTGCTCACTGTATCCCTGTTGCGTTCTGGTTGCTGTTGCTGTGTAGTTGCTTTATTTTGACTTTCTTTAATTTTTTCACCAGTCAGTTCTTTAATTCCCTTCTCGTCGTTACTGTCCTTAGGCCCTCTTTTACCAACGAAAATGAATTGACCTTTCATATCAACTTTCTTTGCATTTACCATACTCGTTTCCTTCTTCCGTAAATCATTGTTTACAGACGAGTCTGAGGGAATCCTAATTTCCTCAAAATCTGAAGGAATCTCATCTCCTTCCGTATTCTCGTGAATGAAATTTATCAACTCGATTTCTGGGGCATTCTCGCATTTCGAAGGCTTCTCAATCGCCCTTTCGTATAACTCGCTGTTTTCGCTATTTTCTGAAGTCAGTTCGCCAATTTTCCGTACACAGAAGTCATCCTCGACTTCCACAACAGGTAGCAATTCCTCGTTAATTTCACATTCATTGCCATTGTTATAGACTATCGAATTCGAAGATGACATTTGTGGCATCCTCTTCGATCCTTCAGTTCCAGTTTCAAACAAGCTTGGACACGAACTCCCAAGTTTTGATGCTAAATCGCTGTGCAAATTTCTTTGAAATTCAACAAATAAAGATCTCTCAAACACTTCCGATAGGCGTTCCTCTCCTCTTTTATCCACCCCTTCAGTTGAGCTTTCTCCCCTTCCATTTCTTTCTATAGATGAACGTTCCTTTTGCATTGTCCCTTCTTTGGAGCAGCTTTCCTTGCTATTGTTCCCGTCCTTAGAATGACTCTTCTCTCTTTTGTTCCCATAGTTAGAGCAGCTCCCTTCCTTTTTGTTCCCATCTTTAGAAGAGCATTCTTCTGACTCCCAAGACGGAATCCCACTATCCTTATCCTCAGTATTTTGAGGTTCGTTGTTTGTCTGGCCTAAATCTTCACTACGATCTAATTCCGAAACTGAGGTAGCAGATTGACGACTTGAAGACTTCTTACGTTTTGCCAACAACGAATCCCCTCTGCAAGCTTTTCTCGCAATATCATCATAATCCAGAAGTGATTTATCGATCTTTTCATCAATGTAATAAATAGATATTTTCTGGACGTCATCATTACTTCGATATTTTCTGTCTCCTAATTGTTTCTTTTCTTTTGAATTTTGCCTCTTCGGCGAAGTTGCTACCT
This sequence comes from Aurelia aurita, assembly GCA_004194415.1. Taxonomy (NCBI): domain Eukaryota; kingdom Metazoa; phylum Cnidaria; class Scyphozoa; order Semaeostomeae; family Ulmaridae; genus Aurelia; species Aurelia aurita. Next base: position 217,269 of record REGM01000057.1, on the reverse strand, counting down.
TCTGTAAGTTTTGATACGCCATTACATCCGAGTCTTCTCTTGCTTTCCGTTTGATCTGGTTTTTCAATTTTCTTCTTGATCGGCGAAAAGTCTCAATATCAGAGTCATCCAAAGCCCTCTCTCTCCTTCGTGGCGACGCTTCCTTTTCTTTCTTTGAAGTTTTCAGCCTTTCCTTGCTGCTGCAGCTCTCCTTTCGTCTGCGAGAAATTCTTTCCACAGATTGCCTAGGCCCTATTTTATCTTCCCCAGTCTCGTTCATCCCCTCATCAGTCAAGCTAGTTTTCCTGCATATCCGAGGCGATCGAATTCGTTTCGCGTTGATTTTGTTCTGCCTCATTTCGGTTAACGTTAACAGTCCACTGCAAGCCTCGTCTTCAGTTTTACTTTTAGCGATTGTGCAAAGTATATCCTTATATGCAGTACCATCAGATATGCCAGTTACTACATAATTTGTGCCATTTACATGAAGTCGAAGTGATCTTGTTGCCATGGTAAATCTGAAGGATGAATGATATAAGTCTTGAATATTAATGCAATTATAGGCTCTTGTTGATTCGTGAACTCCTTACGGAATTCCAAATTCATCAGATTGGGTTGATAATTTACAACCAAAGCAAAATAGATTCTCGTCAGTTTCTAATCAACAAGGGTATATTTTGTAACGATAGCATCTATTTCTCTTGATTGACAACCCAGGACAAAGCGCTTGTCAATCGCAAATAAAAGATTTCTACGCCGCCGCAAAAGATGCCCTGAAACCTGGATGGCTAACTCGTGCATTCTACATGCGAAAAGGGATTGTTAAGAGAAGCCAGGAGTGTGTATCGAAAGGGAAGGGATAAATCTTAACATCTACCGCGGGAATTTTGTTTATTTTATTCAAAAGCCGTACAGTATGCAATACAATCTTGCTTTCTTTATTTGTGCTATTCAAAGAATTCTTCCGTTCTGAATTGCATAAGATTCTGGCGGTAGATGTTAATGTTGAGATTTATTCTTCTTTATACTTTTTATTCAAACTCACTTCTCTTTGCGACACCTTTTCGCATGCAGCTTGCAGCTAATTAGTCATATAGGTTTTAGGTAATCTTTTGTGGGTTGCTTTATCTATATTTGTGGCTTGACTAATCGATCGCAAAAATCGTCAATCAAAAGCAACCGAGCGATGCTTTCGTTACAAAAATTTGTCTTTGCTATAAAAGAATAATGCTTGTTTGCATTGATTTTTGTTATATTAAAAGCTTTAACTGAGATTAGAAACTATGAACTGCGAAGCCTATCAACAATTTCAGTTTTTGCTTTTACTGCATTTGTTTCATAGTTGTTTTGTTTTCTTGGCTGACACTTGGCTAACATCGTAAGTAAGTTCACATTCTTTAAAATGTTTCCAAACTTTAGTTATCGTTGAGGACCGTTGTTGAGTTGTTGAAATGTTGAATTGAAGACTGACTGCAAGAATGATAGTATCGAGAATTGAGGGTGCTTTTCTTTGGTCTCATTGTTCAATTTTAAAAACAGCACTAGATTTATTACAGTTACTGTGTTCGGGACTATTTTGTCTCGTTTTTGTTGACAAATCATTATATGTTAGAACATTAAGTGCTACATAGAAAATATCTAAAAACTTTTCACAACTGGCTGATTGCAAATATTGAAATTACAATCCATAGTCGATATGTTGATGTAGGCTATTTTATTTATTGTATTCACCTGCCCTGGGTACCATAGAGTCCTGTTCAAGTGGTTCAAGGTACTAGTGTTCGCGCTACTATTTACATGAGCAGTTTTTGAAAACATCTAAAGCCTGTCTCACATAAGATGTCAACTTAGAAAAATGTTGCAAACTCCAAGTTAATAACTTGGAATTAACATAACATCACCATATGATCAATTCGTGAAATAGCACAATCATCTAGCAGCTCCCCTTTCTATCTTCCAGGCAGTTCCACACCAAACCATCCAAATTTCCTCAAAGTGCTGGACTTTTATCGTCATTGTACGGTGTACCATCAAGTTGCGATTTGATGGTGCTAAACTGATGAAAATCTATGATATATAAGGGTTAGACCCACTGTATGGTTTGGTGTGGAACTGCCAGTCTCTTCTTTTCTTAAACCGTTTGTGTGTTGTCTCTTTTTTGTTTCTTTTTGCTTGGAAGTTGGATTTGTAAAATTGTAAGTACCGTTCTTGGTGGAGGCCAGATGACCTTGTGTCTTCCTACGCCAAGAACGTTACGGTATTTGTATATTTATATTAGTTAGTTTTAGATTATTATGAATAGAAAAAAAAACTTAGTAACTGGAATGTAGATCAATTCAATTCTAATCTCCAAATTCAGCGAAGTGCATGATTTACTTGGCCTGCCAAACATCAATTTTTGGCGCTTACTTTTGTCGCTACAGGTACCAACTTTTCCCGTCTAATTGCCATCCTTGACTAATTACCTAAAGCCTACCTTGTCATTGCTAACGCTAAAGACATGCTTGTCAAAGTAAATTCCTTGACCATCTTGGCTATAAATTTTACCTGAGGATAATAACATGACCAATGCTTTCCCTGACTGAAATGCCTTCCTTTTCAATGCCACATGAACTTACTAAAGCTAGTGAAAAACTATATCAAAATCGTATTCTTGACAAATTTTAACTTGGAATTCTTTTACTTTGAGTGCAAACCGGACGATAACTAAAATTCCACTATACTTAGGTTATGTCTCCTTGGTTTTGAGACCGCTTGTGACTTCCTTGTCAATGCCAATACCAACTTACAAAGACTACAAACATTAGAAACATGTCAAAATAACATTCTTGACCAATTTTTCCATGTTTGTTTAGTATTAACACGTTGCATACCGAAGAATAGCTATTGATACAGACGGCATGACGTCACAGCAGCGTTGAAAACACGACGCCATCTTGTTTTGGGGTAAATGTTCAGAAAATTTCTATAGGAATCTATAGGAAATTTGCAAAAAGTTGTATAAAATTGCTCCTCTATTCTACCTCGCGATAGTGAGTAGCAATTGTCAGTCAGACTTAAACCTATGAAATAAACACACGAACATGCTGTGTATAAAAGCAAAACAAAAATTTAGGCCAGGAAAGCTGTGGAAAACTTGCCTTTGCGTCGATAATTTCGTAGTTAGCACCACAAGCTCTGTCGTCTGTGAGTTGCTCGTCACTTCTTCAAAGTCAACCTTCCTTTTAGACATTCGCCTATCTATCTGCTAAAGTTTTTAAATAATTATAGCAGCTTCCAAGCTTTTTGAATTTATTTATTGCGATAAATAAACGAGACAGTCTCGAAATCCCAGTGCGACGCTATACTTTGTAATGGCTTCATTTACCCAAAGTCTGATTTTCGAGCGCGAATTGATCAAATCACGTGACATGTCGTCTGTATGAATAACTCAAGCTACCGATGTCATTCCTGTTTGGTTGCTTATGACTTGCAAACCCTTCCTTGTAAACAGTGCAACATAAACTCATGAAGATTAAAGACGAGCATGTCAAAGAAGCATTCGTAAGTTGAATACATACCAGAGGATGTAACCTCCGCCATCCTTGCCTAGTTGCGAATGACTTGTTACAAAGCCTTTCCTTATCAATGCCATAAGAAATTTATTAACATTAGAGACATGTCTAAAAAGCTTTCTTGACCATTATACCCTAAACCTCGGAGGATAACTATGACATTAGTGAAATATGTTATCCCTGCCTTGTTGCTTATGGATTTAAAATATGTCCTTGTCAATCTTACAAACATTAATAATATATCAAAATATTATTCTTTGTAGTTACAATAAGAAATGGTTCAAAATAGCATTATTGACTGCTGTTGCCTTAAACTTTGTTTAGTTCAGATACATACCAAAGGACAACTCCATTTACGTACGACCTCCCTTCCTAGTTGCTTGTATGCCTTGCAAAGACTTCCTTGTCAACAATACGATAACAGCATTCTTAACCAATTTTATCGTAACATTTGTTGAGCATTGGTCGGCATTGGTACGTGCAACTTCAACTTGTATAACTAAACTCCAGTTAACCTTGCCTGTACTTATACAAGTTGAAACTCTAGTAACATATGCCTATGTATCCCTGCTCTATTTGAAACTCCAGTTATTCATGTCTATCCCTGTCTAGTTTCTTGTAGTTCCTGTCTAGTTTCTAGTTTTTAGAAACGATTCCACCCTTTGAGCCTAATCCAATCCAGTGTTACGTATTGTAAATGCATGTATGACTGTACGTAGCTGCCCCAGAATGGGGATTTGGAATTATTATTATTATTGTTACTTGCAAAGCCTTCATTACCTTATCAACAATACCATAAATACTTACAAAAATTAGAGATCTGTCTCAAAAGTGTTCTTAGCAAATGTTACCTTAAAATTAGTTTAGTTTGATATCATCATTCCTCCCTTCCTAGTTGCTTGTCACTTGAAAAGCATTTCTTGCCAATGTTGTCTGGGAAACTCTATTGCGAACATGAGATCATAACAGACATTTCAAAGTAGCATTGTCCACCATTTTTACTTTTAATTCATTTGGTTTGCATACATACCGAAGGGTAACTCCATTTGACGTAGACTGCCAGAGAAAACCGTTCGACTTCCTCCAAAGTATGAGTGAAAATTATGATAGAAGAGCTGATAACGTTTCGAGGTTATTCAAGGAGTGCTATTCAACTTTCGTCGACCACAAAACAAAATCAGATATGTTTTAGGCCTAAGAAAATTTGACAGCAAACAATAACCCACAGCCACAATCAACTGTGGTGATGTTTCCTAACAGTTATATTTTGGACTTTTGTGTAAAGAGTTTATTTTTGAAGCACTCTCAAAACATTGAGTTCTGAATTGAGAAACTTACATTATGAAATTAACCACACTAATAGATTAAATTTCCAACAAGCTGTGACCTCAAAAATAATCAAACATAGCAACAGTAATAGATATGTGACATTTGACATATAAGTTTACTCAAATTGAGCATAGGGCTTAAATCTTTAAAATCTGCAAAAATGTGGGTGTAAAATTCTATTACATTTTTGTTTGAATTGAATGGCTTGAAAAGAACTTAGAGTACGTTGCTGTAAATCTGCCGTGGAAATTTTTTTGATATCTTTATTATTTTCAAAATGGCAGCATTTATTATATTTGAGGCTGTGACGTCATCAAATTTCTAAATCCTAAACCAGAAGAGCGAAAGATTTCTGCTTGCCACCAAATCGTAGACCTTCATAAACCATGGTTTTCTTAATGATTGAATCATTGTTCCTCAATTGCTTTAGGATTTAGGATGATTTTAATATTTCCAAAATTTTCCATGAATTCTTTCAACAAAATTAAAAAGCCATCCATTTTGAATATAATCAAGATATCAAATAATTTCCACGAACGGTTTTCAGAAAATTACCCTAAGTTCCTTTCAAGCTATTCAATTCAAACAAAAATGTAATTTTACACCCACCTTTTTAAAGATTTGAAAGATTTGAGCCCTATGCTGACATGTGACATTTGACATATAAGTTTACTCAAATTACAAAATCCTTTAAATCACAAAATTTGATAGGATTAGAACGTGCGATATTCAAATTATTTCATTTCCACGTGTCAATTTCTAGCGTGATCAGACAACCATATTCAGAAGCAGACCTGTCTATAGTTAGGGGGTTAGAATTCAATCAAATTTGAATTTAAAGCTTGCTTTGTTTCGTCCACAAACGATTCTGACCATTTACAAACATTTGGGGGTGAAATTGTTACGGTCACTAAGCCGTTATAAAAACAGGATTATGAAAGCAAAGAAAGTTGAAAATCAAAAAGATTAATTTTTTAATTCTTTAATATTAACTAATTTAAAGTTTAATATTAAACCTGCAGCCCTAATCATAACATTACGATTGCAAATGTATCTCTGTAATGTAAGCGTTTAGGAATTAATCTGTTTATATGTGTCTTGCTTATTTACATTGTATAGCAGTTGTCATCAAATCGTACAAAATTTGAAATCATTTAGGATCGCGCTGGATCTTCCTGCTTTCATTAAACGTGGATTTTACCTAAAGAAGTGTTTTTTTTTTCGAAAATGCTCTATTCCCATCAAAGTGCCCTTTTAGTCAGTTATGGGAGCCATATTTTCTCTTTCGATACCCCAAAAAGTAGGTTCAAAAGTGCCACTGTCGTGTTCTAAGAACTAGTCTTGAGACTGTCATTATTTCTGTTATTTATTGCAATCGTTTACGCTGTTACCAGACATTTGTCGAGACTTTTAGAAGAAAGAGCAGAACTTTCTTGTCTCTAAGTCTGGAATTCAACCTGTTCATCATTTCAATGTCATTTACATGTGTCGTATGTGGCAGACATAGCTTTCACCATAATAAAAATCGACTGAAAATTATCAGGGCTATCTATTACATATAACGTAGTTAGAAATGTCTGGTCGCAAAAAGCAGACAGAAATGATATACAGTAAAAACCTTAAAATCAACACCCATATATAATATGATATTCATGAAATATATGATATTTCTAATATTTCTAATATGAAATATATGATATTTCAACACCCATATATAAGAACCACACCTTTCAGGAACCTTTAGAATCAAATTTTGGAGGAAACTTTTTTAACTTTTTCAACTTTACAAAAACTACATTAAAATTGGAAAGAAAGATTGTTGAAGTGCTAGATGCATAAAGCATGTAATCTGTGTGGTTTCTGTATAGTAATTAGCCCTCTTGTATGTATTATTCATACTTTTCAAACCCCAAAATTAAGAACCTTTGCTAGGCTAAGCTCAAAGGTAGTGGTTCCTATGTGCGGGTTTTTAGTGTATTTATACTGCAAAATTTAGCTGCCAGAACATATACATCAATGTTCTTACTGAAGTGGTTTACCCATTTGGGACCATCTTACTCCCGTATTCTCGTATTTTACTTCAGACGTCCAATATTTCCTGACCTGTTGGTCGCTGATCGTAACCAAGCGCAGAGCACGCCAGAAAAAAGGACCAAGGCTTGATAGGCCATGTAAAATTTCGTACTTGATCGATTACAGAGGTTTAAGAGTCATACAAAGTCGAGATTCTAATTTAGAACTTGTAACTGTCCATGATTTTATCCCCTGAAAGACGAACTTTTAGCAAAGTCTCATATTGTGAGAATTTATCAGCCATTCCCAGACCTGGCATGGAAGNCCAATTGTTTTCTGTTAATCCTGCCATAGAAATTTTTAATCCCCTCTTACAATCTCAGCCAATTATGATCGAGACAGATGTCCTTTAAATTAATAGATTAAATTAAAAAAAGTGAAATAATTTAAATACGTTGGCGCTTTATTAAATGTCTAACCAATAGGGGAGAGTAGGGCTAGTTGTCACGGGTGTAATTCTTTCATTGTTTTGATTTTTGCTGATATGTTCGAAAGAAGTACACGTATGGTGCATACGGTTAGGGTTAGTGTTAGAGAAGTACATCATAACCTCGCAGAAAACCTCATCGGCAAAGGATTCCTCAGTTTGTGTTGCATACTATTTTTGACTGTGACAACTTATCTCTGTGACAACTACCCCTACTCTACCTTGTACTCTTGAGGAAGAGATTTTGGTTATCCCAATCATTTGAGACGATAACAGAACGATAACTAATGAAGATGCTCACCTTTTTCATAACGATCTAGGAATTTAGGCCATCAATAAAGGATGAAATTCACTTACCTTTTACCTTAATCATCAAATTCGCTGTCCTCTGCTTAAACTACACTTGTTGTTGTTCTCTGCTGCCAAATTTCCTTCTCCTCTCATGATATTAGATGCATGGTTTTCTTAAAGAAAAACAAGGGGAATTTTACACCTGATCGTTGCCGCGTTTCGCCTTCCGTCCGACTTTATACGCGTCGCATGTCAAGGCAAGTCGGTATGCGTGAAGTAACAAAGCATAAATCAACGAACTTAATATAAAAGAAACAGGCGTCCTTAATTCAAACTGCAACTACGTTCATCCAACTACCAATAAGAGACAGAAAACAGAGGCAGTTAGGTATATTGAGAGATTTAAAGCATTTTGCTAAGTTCTTACTTAAATACATACAGACTATATACAGGATACGCCTTGGTGACATGGGGTATCAGTTCAGTTATCTTATTTGATAACTAAAACAGATGGGCTTAGTCTGTGCTAATATATATGAATGACATCAAGAGCGTATGGTATCAGTAGGCTAGACTTACTACATAGCAACGTATGTTTCTCAGCTACTTTCCTCGTTGAACTGAACTCGCACTTCAACAAGGGATATCCTTTCAGGACACCCAGGCAACAGAGAAATGTGCGACGCATGTAGTAAGTCCGAGCCTGGTACTTCGTATTAAAATGGGATTCGTAATTTGCTATATTACATCAAAGTCCGGTGTAATCATGTCCAATTTACAGTTTTAGGAATCGTACGATAATAGTACAATTTTAAGGCACTATTTAGACTGATTATAGAACTGTCTATTTTTCATGCAATCAGAAGGTAGCAGTTGCGGTCACATTGAAGTATTTTCATCTCCATCGATAATAAAATGGTATACTTAAATTCAAGTCTTTATCTTTCAAGTTTGGTATGATATGATCTGTACCTTTCTCTAGCCTGAGTCACAAAGCATAAGGAAGGCTGCAAGGATTCTCCTTCGATACGATTTGTGACAGGCTACCTCGCTCCATTTAGAATAACAGTGCTGTGTAATTTTACTTACTAACTGAAATGCTTTTGCCAGATAACGACCCAAACAACATAACTAAGTCTGTATCTCTTTCTTGTGTGATGTTCTTCTCAAACGATTCAAGTCCATGGCTCTGGAGCTGAAACCACGTTCCATTCCATGGTAACAATCACTTTATAATTCAAAATTTATTCTTCGTAATAAATATCAGAAAAGCTCCTCCTCAGAGTAAATATTTAAGAGTTTGATTAGTTTTTTAAATGACTTATAATTTTGAATTACAATTCGATGGGTCATTCAGGGCGTTTATATGCACACGGAAGAGAGGCTTGTATCTCGTGGAATGTCTGATGTGCCAATTTGTTTACATTTTGTATGAAAGTCATATAAGGGACACGTTCCCTTAGTAATTTGAAGTCGAAATTATATGATGTAACCTAAAAAAAAGGGGTTCAGCAACATTATAATTGAATTCAATCCTAACTTTTTATCGATTTGGCCTCATGATAGCAGCCACCTTAAGTGTGTGACGTTGAAGTGGTTGAAATTATAAAGCAGTCATACTACTCCAAACCATTATTACTTTTCTTCAATTTGTTGCAAAGTTTTTTATTTGGCTTTAACTAAAACATCTTTAGAGCAGTATGCGGCACCTTGTTAAACAGAATCACGTTATCATATTATTGTTCCAAGAAGGTAGCATAAAGAATTAATCTTACGATAAGTACAGAAGGGGAAATGGATATTTATTATATTTTTTATCAATAACAAAATACAGCATATTTATTAATAAAAACTATATTTTGCCGAAAAGTGGCGGACAATCTGTATCTTTGTACTAAAAAAAGGTCACTTATTCTGAGGTGCTCTCTATTATGTTGAGAACAATGGAGTAGCGAATGCCCCCAATTACATTCCCTTTGGTTTCTGCGCCCATTGGTTATCGCTTGTAAACAGAGAGGGTTGGAAATATGTTTGGTAAAACCTAAAATTAAGAAATTATTCCGGGGGGGGGGGGCACTTAACTATATTTTGTACCGGGTATGTGCCGTTGAGCAGGGTATCGTTTGCAGCCAGTTTGCTGCCGGACAGGGTATCCATTTTCTCAAATGATGCTCCCGAAAGGGTATACAATTCTCAAATAAATTAGGAATTTGCAATTTTTCCTTTGTTTTCTTGCAGATTTGCTCCCAGACAGGGTAATCAATTTGAAAAAATTGCTCCCACACAGGGTAAGAATCTCTTTACTCTAGCGGCACACCCCCGGAAATTTCTGGGTCTAGTGCCCCCTCCCCCCCAGGGAAAATATTCCTTAAAAATGCTTAACAGAAATGGTGTTTTTTCAATGCAGCAATATTTCTTAAAACACAATAAGAACGGTCTTCCCCCCCTCTAGAAGCTCGACCTTTTGACATAGCCTCTTTCACAAGCATATTATTTTCAATGAACTTCTCTATTGCTGACATCATGCTTATTTCAATGAGCATTCTTGTGTTTAAAATGCGGTGAAAAACTTACAAGCGTAGTATTATGCAGGGTAAACGATGATAAACAAAATAAAGTAAACAAATCTTTTGTTTTCTTTAGCCTTGCTATTTTTCTTATCCCGTTTGAATCACCGACAACTGTTGCTCTTTATATAGGATCCATTCGTCAGATTTTTGCGAATAAATAAGAATAAAAACTTCATCCATGGAGTAGAAAATAATGAATAAACGACTTAGAAGGTTCCCACGCAAATACAATGCAGATTATACCGACTGCAAGAGCGCAATAAGTTGTGAATCTGCATCGTATGATATAGCTTAAAGGTTGGGCCTATGATGTATTATCAAACGCTTATTAAAAGTACATATAAGAGTATAATGTGCCGTTATGACATGCAATCTTACAATCATAACACCAGGGGTGGAGACAAGAGTACTAAAAGTAATATACGCCAAAGCTGGATTCACACTTGAGGCAATTTTGTGGTGCGATGCGATGCGATGCGGCGCGGCGCGGTAAAGTTCAATTCATTAACTTCTGGCATTGCATCACTGCGCTTCATTGTTATCCGGAATGCGTCAAAACGACTCTCTAAGTGTAAATTCAGCTTAAAGCCTCATATCCACTAAACGGAAAATTCCGCTTGTAGTGATACTTCCAATGCACTCTATTGGCTTATCCAAAGGCGACCTTGCTCAAAAGATGAAACCCACTCAACATTCAAGCGTAATTTCTTTAGTCAAAAGTGAAACTTTCTTGGGAGAGGAATTTTCCGCCCAGGATACATTATGCTTAAGAGAAAAGCTTTCCCAGCAAATTTTAGGCCGACATTTTTCATAATTCGAAGCCTTTGGTGGAGGATGATGAGTTATGACAACGCGCACTGTTTTGATGTTATTTATTTATGTTTATTTAATCATATTTTAACACAAAAACCCTATCAGCTATTTTAAATAAATTAAAAGAAAAATAATCGCTATAAATATATATGTACAAACTAAAACCTTAAAGATTTGCTGGTCTTCCTAGGGATGGTGCTTCGAGAAGGATGCTAATTTTATAGGAATTCCTTCAGTTTCCTTTTGAAAGTGGTAATTGTGGGGCTCATTCTAATTTCCAATGGGGTTTGGTTCCACGTTTTTGCACCAGAAAAAACTTCTTTTGGAGAATTCTAGGTGCTGCCTCGGAAAATGTCTAGATCTAACTGATTTCTTGTTGGATAGTTAGATATTTGAGATCTGGTGATAAGTCTCCCACTTAAGTTGTCAGGGCAGTGGCCATTTATTATTTCATAGATCATTACTGCCCTGTCAAATTTTATTAAATTTGAGACTGAAATCCAATTACAGCTCCATCCATCCTTTAATCTAGGGCCCTCTATTAGCGTTCGTGCTCTATTTTGTATACGCTGCAGATGATCAAGCTTTGTGTTCGACAAACTGCCCCATAGTTCATCACAGTATCTTAGGTGACTCTCAAGCAGTGCTTTACACACCTGATTCAATTTTGATTGCGGGAGTATGTTTTTTAGTTTCTGCAGGGACGAGAGGGCACTTTTAATCTTACCCTTAAGCTTTTTATATTGCTCATTCCATGTTAGGTTTTCGTCTACGGTAACTCCTAGGTATTTAACTTTTTGGACCCGTTTAATTGGTCCTCCATTTATTATTACCTCTATTGGTCTAAGAATAAGGTTAGTTTGTCGCTTGTGACCAACAACCATATATTCTGTTTTATCAGTGTTCAAACTAAGCTTGTTCTGTCGTAACCGTTCTGCAATATTGTCAACCTCAGTTTTTAAATCATTGCAGAGTTCCTCAATATCTTCAGCAGAGCAAGTTACACTGGTGTCATCCGCGTATTATTATTATTATTATTATTATTATTATTATTATTATTATTATTAT